>CM069443.1:64946210-65312198 GCA_035610835.1 Ophiura sarsii | reverse complement strand
ACTAGCAGAGTATTGCATGATTAATCGATTGCACAACTTGAATAGGACGAGTCCACCCGGACGAGGCATTTTTCATTTGTAAACACAAACAATCATAGTTCTTGGGCCGCCCCTCCCCTCCCGGACGTGCAAACGGGAGGGGGGGGGGGGGGGGGGGGGGGCTTATACCATTCATAACTGAACAACAATGTTATAATCAACACAAAAGGGCGAGTAATTCAACCAACTGTGGCGAGTAAAACCATTGCATGCTACTCGCTAACAAGGAGTGGATCAGAGCACAGATAGTTGACTATCTGTGATCAGAGGGTGTGGGAAACGAGGTAAATATGATTTGATAATTAATTGTGGCATGGCTACCAGTCATAGTTAGTGACGGGGGGGGGGGGGGGGGGGGGGGGGGGGGGGGGGAGGGGAGAAGTAAAAGTGAACTGACAAGGAATTTACTATACCATTGATCAATCTTTAAGAATTGTCGCCGAGATATAGGGGAGGGGGATTATTTATGACGTCCCCCGACAGTGACGATCTCACAACCACACGGCTCTAATGTCGGAAGGTAGATCCCCATCTGTGGTTACACCACAGATTAATTTATAAAATGATTGTATACCACACCAAATATCATCAAACATCGTTAATCATTCATTTGTTTTGATTATTTGTTACAGATTAGTAGTGAAGACTCTGGAAAATATGAGACTGGTGGTGACCACATTTTTACGCCCACACACACGTGTGTTCCACACTGTAGCAATACTTGGACCAATGTACATGTACTCTGCCACTGGGCATGTACATGTATCATAACCTGATGAAACACGTTCATGGAATTGTTGCCGTTTCGATTTTTTAAAGTAGTTTTGCATTTTTGCGAGGATATGATGCCTGGATGAAATGCTTGCGCCTTGCAGTCTCGTGTTTTCGAACTTTATTGAAGTGGTTTTGCATTTTTGCGAGGAGGCCTGGATCACCGTCAATATTAAAACTAACAGTCTTATAAATATGAACCCACCAGACTCAAATTGGCCCTCGCACCGCCACTTAAAACTGTTACACTAAAAATTAAAAAACTTCAACCTTTTGAATGGTAGTTTGAGCTGTTTTCCGGTCAAAGCCATTAAGGGGGGGGGGGGGCTACTGTTTTAAAACCATATCAGATCAGGTTCATGGTTGCCAAATACAAATAGAAGTACAGGCTAAATAGTGCAACAAAATATGATTCGAACAACATCCTTGTTTACACAAACAAACACCCTCCCCCGCCGAACAAACCTGACGTCCAGAAGGAGGAAATTCCTTTTTGACATAGGAGCGCCCACGTGTAATTAAACTAAATAAAAGGTTTGCGCTCAAAATAGCCAGTGATATAAACCGAATAACTCCATATTAGACATGACCTTATTCTTCAACACAAGGAGTATCGACTTCAAATGGGGTTACCTGCATGGGTAACTCCATTGGAACCTGCGAAATTTGCTAAATTCTGACTAACCAAAAGAGGCAATTCCTTTTTACATATTATAGGAGCGCCAACAAAACGCTATTAAAGCCACACTTTTTGCAAGTCAAAATAGACACTCTTTGCAGCTTTCAACCCTTGTTTACACATACATGTACAAACACCCTCCCCGCCGAACAAACCTGCCGTCCAGAAGGAGGAAATTCCTTTTTGACATAGGAGCGCCCACGTGTAATTAACCAAATAACTTAAGGTTTGCGCTCAAAATAACCAGTGTTATAAACCGAATACATCCATACTAGACATGACCTTAATCTTCAACCCAGGGAGTATCGATTTCAAATGGGGTTACCTGCATGGGTAACTCCATTTGAACCTGCGCAATTTGCTAAATTCTGGACCAACCAATGGAGTAACCCATGCAGTTACCCCATTTGAAAGATTAATACTAATAGTCCAAAAGAATGTTGAGTGTTTTAACCAAAGACGTCTTGGTTTTGACTTCGCTTTGAGAAAAATTGTATTGCCAGGATAATTCACCAATGGGATCGAACAACATCCTTGTTTACACAAACAAACACCCTCCCCCGCCGAACAAACCTGACGTCCAGAAGGAGGAAATTCCTTTTTGACATAGGAGCGCCCACGTGTAATTAAACTAAATAAAAGGTTTATGATGCACGGTAAAACAGTTAGTATCGCCAGACAATAGAATGAACTTGTGATTGACAGATGCATTGGACGTCCTTATGGCTGCATACAGCCGTCTGTGTGTTTTTCCCCAGCATGGTAAAGGTTAATAATAATACATGAATATCCATCTCTTCATCAGCCAAGGTCTGAACGCATCATAAACAGTATCATAATATTTGATCGGGATGTTCAATGCTTGTAGAATTGATATAAGTCGGATTCTGGACCGTTTAATATAATGACTACCATTAATTTTGTACTAGATTTTATAGTCCTACCGCGCCGTATTACTTATTTAAAGTGCTCGCTTATCATGACCCTTGGAAGTTTATAATGAAATAATGATTTATTTATTTTTGTCCAAAAAACTGCCCGTCAATAAGACGGGTTGGGGATATTTCCACCCGTCCACTTTAGAAACTGCCCGTCCAAAAGACGGGTGGACGGGTGGCTGGCTAAGACCTTGGTGCCCGGTGATTTTTGGGGTAACAAAAATCATACTTTTTCCCCCTCCCCCGATACACACAAAAACATAGCCACGGGAGTTAGGGTTAAAGTGTATGAAATAGGAATTTCAAATGTAGAATATCTCATGAAGTCATATTGCCAACTTTTGTTGAAGCAGGTCATGTGATCTATTCTATCAAACTTTTAGACGAACTGAGCAAGGGTGAAAACTGGCAAAATGGCAAAATAGTACCCAGGATACTGAACAAAAGATAGCATTTCACAGCAATGAGAATTTTTAGGCTGTGGCCTGAATTCAGGCTATTTTGTTTTCAAAATGTCCGCACTTTCTTTTTTTTCAGCCTGTTTTTGGCCTTTATAGGCTGACACTTTTTCAGGCTGTTCAGGTTTTTTCATTCTCATGCCAGATTTGTGTAATTTCGAAAAATCCTTCACACAAAAAATATTATTTCTGAAATATTTTACCATCAGAATGTCGTCTGACAGCTCTGCAAGCCAACCTGTGACTGAAGATGTACACACGCCGTTCTGCGATGACAACTGCAAGGTCAAACACCATCCCCTCTTGCAGGCTGTCATCCGTCTAGGGATGATCACGATGAAGGAGAAGGCAGAGATGAACGAATACATCACCGAATGCAAGGCTCAAGGATGGGACATCAACGCTCCGATTCCAGATCCAGTTCCCGATTTTCGCTATCCCATAATCCACTGGTCTGCTGCTTTGAGTAAGTAACTGGAAAAGTTGACATTTTCGCACTACATTTATTTTTGCGCTTTTTTGTATTTCGAAGCCGCTACCGCAAAAATAATTAACACACAAATGTATTTGTTTGTGTATATGTATATGTGATGAAGCTACAAATCACAAATTTTAAAACATTGGAAACAGTCCAAAATCACCAAAGTGTGAAGAATTAATCACACAAAAATAACTAAGTACTTTTACAGTGATGTTCATGATTTTGGCATGAAATCCTCCTTAACAAACTTATGAGAATCTACATGTATAATATAAATTCTGGTAACACTACAACTTAATATGAACATGGAGTTTTGGACAGCGTGTACTATTGGGTGTACTTTTTAAGCTCCTCCACACTGTCAAATGCCTTCCGGAAGTTCAAGAAAGCCATATATTAAGGCTTACTATCATCACGCCTACTCGCCATCATATTTTTCAAGGTAAAAAGGTACATGGCTTTCTTGGACTTCCGAAAGGCATTTGACAGTGTGGTGGACCTTAAAAAGTACACCCAATAGTACACGCTGTCCAAAACTAGACATTCATAAGATTCCAAATCCCTTACAACGACAGGTTCTGAGAAAACCTATTAATACGGGACCATAAAAAGTCAGAATGCTATGAGCAAAATTCATGCTATTTCACACAAGCATGTTTTGTTGTTGTTCACCGAGCTGCATCGAGATGCGCGAACAACTTTTAAGATTTCATTTCACGATACCAATCGGGACGCGCGGTCATATTTTGAAAGCGTTCGGTACGCACTTCCGGGTTCATGCCTGTAAGCTCTTACGCATGTACGTACACATGGTTAAATTATGCCCATAGCATTATGACGCTGACTATAAATCCTGAGGAGGAAATGTTTGGCATCCTGACACTTCGGCTTTAAAGGAGACTTTCAAGGTGGTTTATACTCGCCTTCCATTTCAAATGAGTTCTTGTGTCCTTGAATCATTGATATCTTTTTGTAAACAAATCATCCAATCATTATTCATTATCCAGGCAAGAATCGTGTGGTGTCCCACCTGATAAAAGAAGGCTGTAACATCAACCAACAGACAATCCAGGGCGACACGCCGCTCCATCGTTGCGTCACATGCCTTCAGCTGCGCAACAAGAGAGGACATTTACTAGTTGGCCCGCTCGCTAGCAACCTGTCAATCACTAACCGTAACGGGCATACGCCATTGCTGCTGCTAGCAGAGAGGTTGGACCATGCTCAGATATCACCGGACCAATTCTCCGATTGGCTCATCGCCATTCTGGAAGCAACGATGAAGATCATGGATGGTAATATATTCGAGTTGTTAATAATTATACAAAATGTGTCTAAATTGTGGTGCTCAGTGAATGGGGAAGTTTTGTATTTAGACAAGATGCTTCAATATAGGACTAAAAATGAATTGAATTATAGACGTGTAGTGCAATTGATGCAATACTGTAGATCTTTCTTTAGTCTTTGATGTGGTCAGTGAACCAGGAAATTAGATCTGGGTGCTACTGCCAACAGTCCAATATAATGTCAATAATTGTGTCTATAATTCAGTCAACGGCGAATGCTTACTCCCATTGAAACAGCTCCTTTAATATTAGACGTTTTGTCCAATTAAAGACACTTTTTGATTTATATGAACTCAATCCCATCCAAAGTATGGATGTGATATTCATAACATAGACAGCACAGCATGTCATCGAGTGTGTTCACTTAAATGCACCGGCCCATTTGTTTGTACACAACTTGGTATATAATGAATGAAGTCATGTTTGTACAATAAAATGAAGTTTAGACCATGACAGCTGCTCAAAAACTTAATAAAATTTACCAAAACATTATTGTAGTAAATAAAGGTGCTTATATCAGTAGAGAGTATAGATGTAGAGAGTATAGAAGCGTTCACCATACATTTTGATTTTTGAAAAATAAAGGTCAATGTTATCTTCGCATTGCAAAATTTGTCTAACTAATCTAAATTATTTTATCCATGTTTTTCCTGGTTCCTTTCATAGAGTCTCAAATGATCACTTTACATGCAATCAAATGAAAAATCATAAAATCTTTACATAATATTGTTTGATTATCACACGATTACATACATATTCTGGTGGACAAGCTCAACAATTTATGCGCTTGTTATATCCAATATAGGTATGCATACAAATTGAAATACAGGGCATTTATGGCATGTTGGACTGTAGTCATGCTTTGTTGTATACAAAATACAGTTTAATCATTCAGTGGACACATATTAGGAATTGTCTATACAGCGCTTTAGTGAATGTTTTGTTATTTTATCTTAAGTGTGACTTTTAAATGTACTTTGATTTTTAAATGTATTTTGATAGCTTCCTTTTCTGTCTTTTTTGTTGTTGCCATTGTTACCATACAGTTGGGCAGCGTCTGAAGACCTTCAACACACAGAACCAACAGGGTGATACATGCCTTCATTTGCTGTGTAATGTCAGGAACATGTTGCCCAGTGTCAGGAGATTGACCCAAGAAGCACGCTGTAATGTTAAGATAAGGTGAGATTACGGGAATGAATATCAATTGAATTATTTGTAGCTCTGAGCGTTGAAAGTGTAAAGAAACAATTTTATTTGTGCCGTCCCTATATGTTTGTGTTTTGAATTTAATATATCTAAAGCCCTGCTCGACCATACATTAGTATATGATATAAGTGTGTGATGCTCTTATAGACCTAGGCTATGCGCAATACCTTGTGGAGCAGATTTGCATTCCAGCACAACCTTATGGAGATAATTTCCCTTGTCAGGGTTCCCAGCCACTCAGGGAAATCAGGGAAAATAACTTTTTCCAGACAGGGAAAACTCAGGGAATTTGAAAAAAAGACAGAAACTCAGGGAAAACTCAGGGAATTTGATGGCTCAAGTGGGTAATTATTTTGGTATTTTTCTGTCTAAGTTTTATCCATTGACTGACTGGCTATGGTGGCTTTTTTGTGTGCATATGTAGTGTGACTTAACACATTTCCAGGCAATGAATAGGTGTAAAGTCGAAAAATTTCGCGCGCTACACGCGCATTTCTTGGCTCACAAAAGTCTTGTCGGTTCACTTTCATTTCTCGCCGCCCCCCCCCCCCCCAATATGAATAACATACCTATACGCCACTGCTATTCAAGCTTAACAACATGGTTTCAGGAACGTTTTCTGCACCATTTTAGGGGGGAAAACTAGAAATTTTGGCTATGTTAATAATCAACCCACATAATTATTGCCTTCCCAACTTCCGATAAAGTGAAAATATTTTCTCAGGGAATAATATAAATTTGTCAGGGAAAAATCAGGGAATTTTGGTCTTGTGAAATACTGGGAACCCTGCTTGTGGAAGCACAAAACTATGCTCCATTAAGCGAAAATGATGGGATATGGTCTGTGAGCCATATAGATCACACCTAACACCCACCTACATGTCTCCACTAAGACACCCTGTAGAGGTTTGGTCATATGTTCTGACTTAAGCCAATCATATCGTGTACGACAATATGTCTCCACAAGGATATATCCATAAGGTATGGTATTCGCCACCGCAGCCTTGATGATCTTCCCGCATCGCATAGTATTTTGGCCTGTAACCATTTTAAACATTGAACCACCGTACAACTTGCAATGTTTCACGTCCAATTCTCAAAGCCCTAGCGTACGTAATACTGAAGCGATTAGCGATTGAACAGCATCCACAAGAAGCTTTTGTCCTAATGAACAATTCCCATTGTTAATTTTGAAAGAAGTATGGGGATCAGCACCGTGTAAGAAATGTGATGCTTGAATAACTCCATACTAAAAATAACTTTATCAACGTCTTTGCCAAAAGAGTAAACCCGTGTAGCATAGTAGGCAAGCTGTAGGGCTCCCATGCAGGAATCCCGGGTTCGATTCGTCAACTAACTTACAGTATATCATTATATATTGCTGTTTGTTTTTGTAACATGCTCATTCTGGCAGCGTTCATAGCTCCCCTCGCCGGATGTGAACCCAGGATGTGAACAAAAGAGAGAGCCCCTATCTATTATGTAGTTTATGTAGTATTATGGGATGAACGCTTAGGCTGTTGTGGGTATTCGCGTATGTATGGATGTGTTGCAAGATGTTTCTAAAACATCTTGCTGATTGTAAGTTTCAGTGTGTGACTTATTTTTACTCGCTAAATGGTGTTGTTTTTGTGGACACCTTGTATAATATTAGTGAATTTTGTAATATATATGGGACGCGATCAAGAGGAATGAGTCGGATGTCGACCCTGGTCAAAAATGAGTTTTTAATACAGTTTTAAAGAAGACACCTAGAGCTTTCAGAAACTGAAAACCCCATGTCGATACGACGTTTTGTTCCAAAGTTATGTCAAATTGTATACATGAATTTCCATCAAAACTTATGTAAGCCGCCATTTTGAATTGGCCAAATCTCAATTTGGGATTCCCCGACATCCGACTCATTCCTCTTGAATGCGTCACATATATAATTTTGTAAATATTGTTTGTGGCAATTCAGCCGATTGGCTGCGATGACAATAAAATATACCATGAATAATATAATAAAAACAAAACTGTTGTACACTTTTCAATGAACCAATATTACATAATTGTATTCGTCAGGAACAAACTTGGACTAACTCCGATGGATGTAGCAGCCAGCTGCGGTTTCTACACCTACGTGACCGAAATGAAAAGCGTCCTTCCTACAACAAACAGTTTTGTATCTCCGCTGCGCTCCAGTCATCCAATGGGTGAAACAAAGAAGCGATCGTCTGTCCCAAGATCACCTAGATCGCGCCAAAGCAGCGTGGAACAGAACAAAAATAGCAGACAATCCAGTAGAACGAACGAGCAATCGAATACGCCGAAGTTACCAAGTAGAAAGAGGTCAAGGTCAAAGGACAAGAAACGGTAGGAAATTATTAATATAAATAATAATAATAATTGTTGATATTTTTGAACATAATGGCAATTTGGGGATTATTTGGATAATTGGTTATTTCAGTAAATACAGTGAGATTTAAAGAAATTGGATCAAATTTAAGAGTGCCATAGTGTGGATATTGTATTTAGTTGATATTGGAGATTAGGAGCATTTAACTACTGGTGAAATATTCTTCATTTGTTGGTTTTAGTGTGGGAATATGTGAAGAGTTCTCAAAAACTTGTAATAAATAATAAATACTAAGTGAGGCGAAAACCACTCAAGATAATGCCAGGCATTATGACGATTAAAACACCATTGTAAACCAGTATTCATACAGGGTGCGTCAAAATATTCAGCTCCTGTATTCAATTGTTTTTTAAACCAATATAAAAATAGAAATGAATAGATTTTTAAAATTTTAATTCTATGCATCTCATTAAAATGAGATGCATAGAATTCACATTTTATAAGCTAGTGTAACATGATTTTTATTTTGTTCAAATCGATCATTCCTAATGGAAGATACATATCCCCCAAACTGATGAAATCCAACTTGTTCAGCAGGACCACTATGAAATTGTTATTAAAAAATGCCCTTTTTTGAAATGAGGCAACATACGCCGTGCGTTCTTCTGGTATTTATACATGAATGCAGGGTTTAAACAGTTTCAACTTAATTGTTATGAATGTGTTTGATGTGCATTATAATGCTTTATGTGTTCATATTGAGACAGCCATGTTAAACCTTTTTACACTGGTCCGAAGATCGATCTTTGGACGATCGATCGTCGCTGAATAGAGACTAATTTAACCGTTTCAAAACAAGCAAGAACTTCAATCGATCAACAGCCATTGGATTCACACAGAAGTGGCCCTTTATTTGATGATCGATCGTCATAACGACTGTTATTGAGTCTACAAAAGGACGATCTAAAGATCTATCGTCGGACCAGTGTGAAAAGGTTTATTGTTTCATAGATGAAAAACGACATTTTCATAAGATTTCTTTGAAATTTGTGTATAAACAATATTGCAATATCACCAACCTGGCTTCATTAATTGTGCTTTTTCGTAAACATGTTATATAATTGTGGTTTGTAATTGTGTATTGTCATGAAAAATTCACCAAGTATCAAACAGGGTTTACACATTTATATTCTATTTAAAATGGCACATTTTTCAATCAAGAAGTATTTGTACTGATATTTTCGAAAACGAGGGCTGAATATTTTGACTCGCCCTGTGTCGCCAGGTAGAGCAAGATTGATCAACATTTGAAACCAAGAAGACTGAGTTTGGTGTTTAATCTGTTTAAAATGACCAAAAATTAACAATTAAGTTTAACTTGTTTCCTTAATATGCATGTACAGTCCAACCTCGGTTATCTGGACATGATGGCACCAAGCAATGGCTGGATAAGTGACAAATCTGGATACATGAATTATGTGTAATTCTGCAACGACTATCCTGGAGTGCTCAAATTGGGACAATAGAAGGGTATTGAATGAGGGTAAATTACTGTGACAATTTAAGCACTAAATAGCACTACCAACATCAAAAGATAGCTTTCAAATGCTTTGGAGTGTGAAAATAAGGTGATTAGGTTGTCAAAATCGTATTTTCTTTTGGGATAATTCAGAGTAATCCGGATTAAAAAAAGGTTCAGATAACCAAGGTTGGACTGTATTGAGTGGTGGTGCCAGGATGGGGGTTTCCAGATAGACTAAGAAAAGGGAAATAAATTGATATAAAGGGAAGGGGAATAAAAGAAATTGAAAATGATTTTCATTTGAAAACTTTTATCATTTTGGGGCTCTTCTAGTGAAACAAACAAAATTCATTGCAATCATGTGAAAAGCTTTCATGATGGCTAGGAAATATTAAAATATCAACTTCCCTCTCTTTCATCTTAACACTTTCCACGCGGCTATTAGTTTTACCATTATACAAAACAGATTTTTCAGAAACCTTTCCCAACTTTCACAGCCTATTTCAAGGATGACTGAACCAATTAGGCATGTTTGTACCTATTTCAATGCATTTCTCCAGCTGATTCCTAATATGGTAACGAAATTCAATAATGTTGACATTTTTGAAACTTTTTCTGACATTTTGGAATGTTGTCTGCAGATGCCTGTCGTGTGGAAAGTGTTCACTTCCACCCCTGGCGCTGGCATTGTATGTTGTAACAATGTTTGACAGGACGCAGTTTGTTGTTTCTAGATCAGAGAAGACACCTGGTGACAGCTCATTGATGATCAAACTTCCAAAACTGAGGAATGAGCAACCAGTTTTCGTCCAAGAATCAGGGTCTGTGTCTAAATTCCAACAATTGCCTAAAAACAACAAACGTTCAATTTATGCCATATTTTCTGGCGGCATTGTTGTTAATAATTGTGTTTAGTTTGTTTGTTTCGTTTACTGTATTGACTTTCTTACTTTATGGCATTGCATTAACCCTATCGATGCAGTATACCACAAAACATCATGCTGGTACCCAGCTGCTCTTTTAGTCTACCCCGTTGTGTAATCACCGCAGCCTGTATGGGGTTTCCAAAAAGTTAGATTTTAAGATTGAGATACATTTGCTAATTTTTAGCTTGCAAACATAGAAACAGATAACACTTGGTTCATAGGTTGATGTTTTGAATTTCTGCAAAATTAGAGATTCATTGACTGGGCAGGTTTTTACAATGAAAAATACTGATAAAAATACTGATACTTGTATACTTTTTTTTATTTTACTTCTTCTCCATAATCGTCCCCTCATATTACTTATTTTCAAATTACACAGGAATTAAAGATATAATGATGAGCACAAAATTGTCTGGATTTACCTGCTTCATCTTAACACATGTTTCACACACACACAAAATAAATCCTTCCAAAGTGTACACTACATGTAGCTTATGCTATGCTGGCATAAGCGATACTAAGAAATCCAAACATGAATTATTTATAAGACAGAGGTTCATACTTGAATTATAATGATGTTGCTATCTTCCAATAGAATCACTCATGCGTCTCGTGACAGATCACTTTTATTACATATTGACCAACCCTCATATGTGAACAGTCACGTCAAAAATAACATGTTGTCGGCAAACACAGTTTGAGATAGAGGCGGAAATATAAAGAAAACAATAGAAAAAAATGTGCTTTTTCATTTTATATCGTGTGATTACAAAGTCTGATTACCTTCAACATGGTATCATTTCAAAGCTTAAAATGTGCTCTTTCAAGTAATACCAATAACTCAGATTTGACTCTGGCCGCCAACATGTCCATTTTAATGTGAGGGGTCACATATGCCGTTGAAGGAAATATGCTTTATTCACCATTTTGCCAACCTTCCATGATGCATAGTGTCACCAGCCACAGAATTCCAAGTTGCCTAACCATACAAACCATGAACAAAAATCTTTCAAGAAAAGCCTGTCTATTTACGGGTTTGTTTTATTCAAATTCCCATCTCTTTGCTCGAAGAAGATGACGATAGTTACCTTCCATCTTGATTTTTGCATAAATTAAAAAAATAAAAAACCCAGTAAGGTTGCTTTTATATTCAATATCTTAACACTGTAACCAATCCATGTCTGCATGCAACAGAGAAATATGATTGAAAGGGCAAGGCTCCTACTATATATATATGAAATGCTGTTATTTTGAACGCTAAAATAGCGCCTCTCTCGTAAGAAAGTAGATAGTGCACCTGCAAAAAAAACATGATATGCAGCTTCAGCACAACCATGGGTACCCAGCATGAAATACAAGGATATGCAATACGCATGATGGGTACCCAGCATGAAATATAAGCAGCGTTCATGATAACCGGTGTCGCATCGCGAAATGCTCCGCACTTTTGAAGTATTGCTATTCAATTGCACAAATGTGTAGCTAAAAGTGCGATGCAAGAAGATTCCCTTACTTGATATTTGATCACGTTCTATCAAAGCCAAACCTATTACTAGAAAAAAAAGTGCTATACAAAATTTGTGAATTGCTACACAAAACTAATAGTGCATCGCACTTTTTGCTTCACAAAAAAAATGTTGGAAATTAAACGCTGAATATAAGGATACGCAATGCGCACGATGGGTTCCCAAGATGAAAAAAAATAAAGGATACGCAGTACGTATGATGGGGCAACCCAGCATAAAATACAAGGATACGCAGTACGCATGATCACATCTGTGGCTTTCATATCACCAGTTCTCACATTTAATTTGCACTACATTTGTATAATGGAACTCAAACACATCTGTACATTATATTTTGGGACCATTGACGACTGCAAAACGGCATTCAGCACTAGATATTTTCTGTTTTATTTTAGGGGCATGCAGGAAATGTGTTTACACCCATTTATGTGCACTTTCACCATACCACCTATCATATGTTATGTTTGTGATTTGTGCTTCATGTTTGTGACCTGTCACAAGTAAATGAAACACAATGAGGGACATTTGAGTTATTTATATCGTGACGATATGTATAAGTTGAGGGGCATTTTGGTACCATTCCTATATCGCATTCCTACCCAAAGCATTGAAAATCACTTTGCCGCAAAACATCCATTACAAATTGTCACGTTGTGGACATTTAAAGTTTTGATTTTGTTAACAAGTCAATGGAGTAAATTAAAATTAGAAATACCTCAAATTGTAGTTTAATTATTTATTTTCATGAATTTGAGTCTTTGGTAGGATACAAAGATCAGAAATACAATATTTTATGAATTTAACTTATTATGACCTTGTCCCACATTTGTGCTCTTAAATCAAATTTAGCTAACTGTCGCCTTGTGCCTCATTTACTCGTGCTGGGTTACATTTGATGCAAGATTACTTTTGGTTTCTTAAGTATTAGGTTGCAAGTAAACTAAATGCAGTTTTCTTTAATCATTAACTTGTAGACAATGGGAAGAGCGGTCACCACCGACATTAGAGAAGATGAAATCAACCAACACCCCAACCACACCTGCCAGTCATCCCACAACAACACCAGATGTTACAGAGACACCTAAACAGACAGACATGAAGCGCCCTCGCAAGGAAACTCCATACAAAATTTCGGTGACAGGGGACGACCACGAGCAGCGTCAGAGGGCATCCAATCTGGACAGGATACTTCAGGCGCAGTGTCAAGGCACGCCTGTAGACGCCCAACATAAAGACAATGTACAGTCAACACATAAAACCTCAGGCGAAGGGCCGTCGAAAGACAAGGTCCCCCACTCGTCGGACAGCGAGGCAGCAGGAGGCTCATCGTAAGTATGAAACAAATCAGATGTTGAGGGTGAGTGAATGCACAGGTATCATACATGAAGATGATGTGTGGTCTAGTGGAAAAGTGCGGGACTCTCGATCATGAAGCCCTGCTGTTGCCAACTTGTTTGTATTCTTGGGCAAGGTAGTTGACCCAAACGACATTCGGTTAAAAAGGGTGATATTTACAATCTAAGTGCTGATATGGTTGTGAGCCTAGTCAGCTGCCACCCAGATGAAGCAAAATGATTTTGCCTGGAGCGTCCTGTAGGATTGATAAGTGCAAGTTATAAATCAACATTATTATAATTGAGACCTGTCATCACGAAATGAGAGTCAAGTCGGAAAATCTAATTTTGAAGTTTGTCCAGATTCAGAATGCTCAGAAAACAAGCTTTAAAATGATATGCAACATGTCATAATTTCTCACAGTTTTCCTGGTCAAAAATCAAATTGAAATTGAAAAATTACTTTTCTATTGATTTTTGGCATGTTCATTGGACCATCTCCTAATGCACACTGGCGACTTAACGCTCGGTTTGTGGTGACAGGTCTCAATTAGAAGAAGAAATGCCATAATGTGTAGAATTATGTACAGTGACATTAACCTTTAGATTACTAGTATCTGATCTTAAATTGTTGAACTCTGTACTTGTTGCTTAGATTGACTCTTTTGCACAGAAACACACTACTTTTGCTGATACCTTTTCCATTTACATCATTCTGACTTGAGAGTGAAGAATTGATAGAATTGTGTTCAAATTACCTTATTTTACCCATTTCCATTTTGTACACCTTGTGACTTCCTTTTGTCCCTGTCTGTGACTTATAAAATGCTTGAAGCCCATCTAATAAACCCAACCGGGTCAAATTCCTGCCAAAAAAGTATAACCATGTATATAACAAAATTGAGTCTTAAATAAAAGCATTGTATCTACTTTCCGATATCAATAGTAGTGCAGGAGCGCCCAATTCACATTGTATACATGAGAGGGTCTAAAACCAGGCTTTTTCAACTATGACCCAGTTCACTAAGTAAGTATTAACTGAGTATGTGTGTTACTGCTGTATGTATAAGGAGCAAAAAATAATTATTTGTCTATTGTTGCTGATTTCAGGGAATGCGGTGAAGACGGAGGTCACCATTCGGACATAGGCCAACATTCGGACGGAGGTCAACATTCGGACGATGACAAGTGTGTATTGTGTAATCTAGAGAGTGGCTCCAAAATGTCTCACTTAGAGAACGGATCCAAGGTATCAGAGCTAAAGGTGTCAACAGCAGCTGCTGGGGACCAGCCAGCAAATGAACCTGGTGCACGCGGCGAAGGAGTAGGTAGTGGCAGTGAAAATGGTAAGTGGTATGATCAGATGAAAGCTTCATATAGTTCAATAAGTTCCAAATTGGCGAGAAATATTCTGGTTTTATTTCTCCACGCGCAAAAGTAAATCTAGCGTACATGCGTGATGAAAACCACTCGCCACTCGCACACGGTTTAAGTCGCACGCACATGTCACACATTTGATGCACAGTGCGCATGTTGTCTTCATACATGCTCGCATCCTTCTGTATTCATTCGCTGCTGTAAGGAGGCTTCGCCAATTTGGAGCTGATCAAACTATAACGTCATTGTGAACTAAAACCCATTCCCGTGTTTCTCTATGGGGACAGAAGTTGGGGGATTATAAGGATCAGAATGGAAATGATCTATTGTGAGGGAAACTAAATTTTGAGTGTTGAAAATTACTTTGAATAGTGGATCACAGTAATGAATAAACATGTCCCTCCCTGTTGAATGTCTTGCAGACCCATTTCTAATTTCCATTGCCTTGTGTACCTTTGATGATCACCTTTCATGTTTGTTGATGATGATTTTGCCTCCTTATGGCCAATTACATGAGTGAGAGTTCAAAAACGATACACCAACACAGCCTCGTCCCCCATGCCTCCTTCAGACCGTGCAGACTGAAGTTGGCATGTTCATGGCGCATCGTGCTTCGGAAGGTACGTATAAATGTTGGTCCCGTGTATCGGAAGAGCTATCCCCGAGCACGTTAAAAGGTCACAGACTCCTTCGTAAAGAGTAGGGGATCATCCCGGTCTGTGTCTGTATACACACACATATAATATGTATTCATTATACATACCTCCACTAGGCGTGGCGCACCAATGGAGTAAACAAATAGCCAAGAAAGAATGATGGAGGCAACTAAGCTGCTTCCATCGTTCCGTCCAAGGACGACCGATGATGATGATGATGGCCAATTAAATGATTTTTACTTAATGCATTGTTCAATACGGATAGATTTGTTTGTTCTTGTACAAATGCCTTTTGGACTGGATTTATTTGTTAACCCTTTGAACACTGACACCCCTGAGTAAAGGGTAGCCCCACCCTGACACCCCTGCCGAAATACCCCTCAATAGGGCATAATGTTACTGTCTGTATTGTTCCCATAACAGTTACTAGCACTTTTTTAGTTGCCATATTCATGCTTACTGTGTCTTGTTCATCCTTATTACTAATGGATATCCAAAAACACCGTTTTTGCGACGGACGGAATTTGACTGATATTTTCAAATATAACCATTTCTTAGTTTTGAAATTAAGAGCCATAAGTAAGTTTTCTAAAGAAGTACTCAATACCCTTCAATATGAAATAAATGAAATATAACTTTCATTCCATTTGTTGCTATGGCAACGACATTTATTCGTGCGACGGACGGAATCGACAAAAACAGGGTTCCTAGAACCTTTAAACAATTGTGCCAATATTGTCAAATATATTTGGAGCTCAATTTTATTTTTAGCATTTATTACAAGTCAAAACCCTTCTATAAAACATACAAACAGAATTTTGGTGAAATTCTGTCCATTGCCTGTGCATATGTTTGATTTGAAAGCTTGTGCACTTGCGACGGACGGAATGCGACGGACGGAACTTGTTTCCATACATGTTTTTCTATAATTATTGCATTGTTTTATAAATGAATGTCAACTGAAACATTATGAATATACATGCAGAAGTCAATTGCAATTTACAAAGACCAGTAAATAAAGTTTTCCCAGCCCCATGTACATGTATAGTCTCACTTAATTACTTTTTGAACAATTTTCTGCTCAAGCAGTTAAAACGAAGCTAGATTATCCTACTATTTTTTACTTTTAGGGTCATTCCACCCCAACTCAACAAATGGATTACACCATCAAAAATAGATTTTGTTCATATTTGATAGACTGGTAGAGATATGAAAAACCTGAAATTTTGAGGTTCTAATTCCGTTTCATTCTCTCGTAGCGGCAATTTGAAGTTTAGGGGGAGGGGGGGTCACCGAAATTTCGCAAAAAACACGCGTCGCGAAATAAAAGTCCATGTTGAGCGGCCATTATCTCAAGAAGTAAACCCCCTAGAATATTGAAATTTGGTATCTAAAACTAACTTTTTATGCTGATTTCAAAACTTTAATCAACAAAATTGTAGCATGTTCCAGTTTTAAATGACAAGGGCCTGAAAATGGGCCAGTCTGGTTTGGACCACTGTTCGGGGGGTCCTAACACAAAAAGTACAAATAATTTTGATATCCAATTTTTGGGGGATTGTAGCCAAGTAGTAGTACTACCTATGCAGAGTTATGCATTGATTATACTTGTATGACTTGGATACACGACCCTTCCAACAAATCTTTTAAAGTGTTTTTGACCCAAACTTGACCCCCCCCCCCCTGAAAATCAATGTCAGCAATACCGCACCATTTTATTTTTATGATAAAGATGCGTCTCTAATGAAATTATTTGAAAAGTGTCAGTTTGGTGTCGGAGTATCTTCATGGTCCTTTTTTGAAGTATTTTGAGCAACATTTTTAAGAAAAAGTGTCTCAAGAATTGTGACATTATGAAAGATATGGGGAACAAAAATTACACATTCATTTTTCCAAAAAATACTGAAACGGGTTGCCGAATTCAGCAGTCATGATACATAGAATATGGGCAAAATACCCCAATTTAAAAGAGTTGCCTGACCACATGGAGATACTCTGACACCAAACTGACACTTTGCGGTATTGCGGACGTTGGTGTGGGATGTGTGGTTTTTTTTTTGGGGGGGGGGGGGGGGGGGTGGTGGGGTCAAGTTTGGGTCAAAAACACTTTAAAAGATTTTTTGGAAGGCTGTATCCAAGTCATAAGTATAATCAGTGCATAACTCTGCATATAGGTAGTACTACTGCTTGGCTACAATCCCCCCAAAATTGGATACCAAAATTGACAGATAATAAGGATTTAGAGCGCTACAGATAGTAGATTTCACTCCTGTTTGGTGCACAGCAGACTCCTGTTTCATGCACAGACTCCTGCTTCACAAAGTATAAGACTGCCAACAAGTAATGCAATTTGCCAAATTGTATGTGCTTTAACCCTAACCCTAGAACGTGGCAGTGGGGATGGAACGAAGAACAGGGGGAGGGGGTTAAATAAAAAATGGGAAAAATTATGTCCGCCGGCGCCGGGAGTTGAACCCGGGTCGGCCGCGTGACAGGCGAGATATACTAACACTCAGCCACGGGGGGAGGGCCTCACAGGCTAAGAAATCGGAGACCATATATACCCGTAGTTTAGTGCTACAGGAGATAGAACTTGTGCGCGCGCAAGCCACGTGGTGCTGGCTGTGAGGTGACTGTGAGACGTAGTAGCGTTAGGGTTATATAAATGCACTGTGTGGTGTCGTATTAACCCTAACCCTAGAACGTGGCAGTGGGGATGGAACGAAGAACAGGGGGAGGGGGTTAAATAAAAAATGGGAAAAATTATGTCCGCCGGCGCCGGGAGTTGAACCCGGGTCGGCCGCGTGACAGGCGAGATATACTAACACTCAGCCACGGGGGGAGGGCCTCACAGGCTAAGAAATCGGAGACCATATATACCCGTAGTTTAGTGCTACAGGAGATAGAACTTGTGCGCGCGCAAGCCACGTGGTGCTGGCTGTGAGGTGACTGTGAGACGTAGTAGCGTTAGGGTTAATGCAAATAATTGCCCAAATAGGGAATTGTTTTCCCAAATATGGAGTTGTTTAATATTATATTTATCTACTCGGGACTGATAATCTGCTGCAGGAGTGATTGATACAAATTGTATACAAAGTGCAGTACCCATATGTATAAGAAATGTCTTACCCAATTACTAACGGATCTTCCCAAAATTACCTGATGTGTGTACAGAATGGACTGTACCATTTTAAAATGGGTAGGTGGATAACATACACTGAGGGGATTGTCCCAGGTTAATGTATATTAACCCTAACACTCTTGAGTACTACGAATCACTACGATGCGGTGTGCTTGTGTCACCCGGCTCGGCAGTTTTTCGACGAAATAATGGCCCCAGGGTACATGAATGGCGGAATACACTCCGCCATGCACAATTTTCCCCCGTGGCCTAGCGGTAGATTGTCTGCCTCTGAACCCAGAGGTCCGGGGTTCAAGCCCCGGGGGAGTGGGGGCACTTTTCCCCCTCGTTATTTGGCCACGAAAAAAAAAAAATCTTTGGAAAAGGTGCCTCGGTGGTTGGGTTATTGTGTACCATGTTATAATAATGAGGGGATCGTGCCTGTAAGGCCAAATAAAAATAAAAACTAGTTTCTCATCCTAACTTTTGAAAAAAGGAGGATGAGGGCACTTTTTTTTCTTTTCTTTTTTAGTAAACAGTGCAAAATTACCATTACCGGTGCGGTATTGCATGATTGAGTGTGTTTCTACAGAGCCTCCGCCTTTTGCCGGCGGTAACTTAGCCTGCTAAAAAGGCGGTGGTACAAGTACTGGGCTGTTTCTACAGACAACGTAAAAGACGACTAATCACTTTGTGGGGTGTGTGCGTAGAGGAACGGCTGATTTTGAAATGACACGGATTAATTATATAACAACACAACAAACAAATATCTTGGCAATAAACAAACAAAGCAATTTCCGGTTAGACGGCTAATCGGGCGGCGGTCTGTTTCTACAGAGATCTGGCGGGCAATTAGCAGGCTAACCTACCACCACTATCCTTGATTTTCTAGGATAATTTGCCCGTGGTAGATTAGCCGGCTAACGGCATCAGGACCTGTTTCTACAGAGCTGTTAGACGTCTACCCCCCGTGATCAACCGGCTAATGACTCTCTGTAGAAACACGCTCATTGATTGTATAACTTAAAAGAGGATGAGGCCTTTGTAATTTTTATTTTATTTCATGGTTCTGGGGAGTTTGTGAACAGATGTCAGCTTTTTAAATACTTAAGCAAAAAAGTTATGGATTTTTAAAAAACTTTTTTATAGAATTCCTGAAAAATGATGCGCGAGGGAACGAGAAACTGCTTTATTTGTTTTACTTGGCCTAAAAGCCCTCCCCAGTGTTTATCATGACCCCCTAGAACACTTCTATATTGACCATCTTTATATTGTATTATTTGTTTGAAATTTTGTGCTGAATAAACTCCTAAACTATCTCAGTAAGCAGTGATAAACCAGCAGTTCCGTCCGTCGCAGTTTTTTTCCGTCCGTCGCAAATATGGCCCTATGCTGTAGTACCAATTTGAATAATTGTTTTGGTTCTGCTTTTTGTCTGTAGATTTGAAGTACCTTATTTGCTGATTGTTTAAAAAAAATAATTAAAAAATGCATTATTTTTTGGTCGAGTAAATAAATCGTTTGTATGTCAAAATGCGACGGACGGAACCAGCACCATTAATTTTATTTTTTTTCTTATTTTAAAAACACATATTAGAAACTTTTTTACTTTTAATATATTTCTGACCTCTTACTTATTAAATTGCAAAAATAAAAATTGGTGTCTTCCTTCGCTTGAATATAATACAGTCATTTGAATAGATTCCGTCCGTCGCACTTAAAAAGCGCCATATTTGACTTTGGCCGCCATTTTTACACGTCAAAATGAAAATTGCGAAGAAAAAAAATATAAATTCAAATACCTTAATGTGTTAGTAATTGAACCAAAAATAAATTTGAAGTTGATAAATAACTTTAATTTTTATGAAGTTTGATGACCATTTTTGGATTTGGCCCTACTAAAGTCAGAATCATATATCCTCCGTATCAGAGTCCATGACCCTTGCTAAAACATCTTGTGCCGGCGGTGCCATTGAAAAATCCGAAAATCCGACCAAAATAGATGAAATAACTACCCTCTAACCAGCACAGATCGTGTTCAACGCATTGTGAGACAAAGCTATGTGCAGCCCGTAGCCCATAGTCAACTCTCCGGGTCAAAGGGCATGTGAAGATTTGATGGGGAATCCCCCAAACCTTGTAAACAGTGCGCACATGTTAGCGGCCGGATAACCGGCCGCCAGTGTATATACTCATATTAGGCTGAAATCCGGCCGCCAGTGTTCAAAGGGTTAATGATGACCTTTTTTGTTTCTGCTTGGTGTTCCTAAAGTCCAGTGTCAGATAAGTGAGATCTCCATAGGATCAGGTATCCAGATTTCCCTGCTTGTCCGTCAAGTTGTAACAGGAATAGTTGTCTATTAATGTCTCAATGCGTTGCAAGGCTTCGTATAGATAAGATGTACTTGATATGTCCATATATGAAGAGCTTTGTTGCAAAAGGGCTATGGTGCATTTTTTTCAAAAATGAGTTTGATGTAGAAATGTATAGGTAAAAATCATATGTTTCAAGGAAACAAAGTCATTTTTTTCGAAAAATAACCTACATCTCATTGTAAACAGCCATTGAAATTGTTGTTTTGTTGCAAAAGGGCCTGTATCCAGAATTAAATCGGGATACAGGCCCTTTTGCAACAAAACAACAACTTCAATGGCTGTTTACAATGAGATGAAGGTCTTTTTGAAAAAAATGACGTTATTTCCTAGAAACATATATGATTGTGACCTATACATTTCTATATCAATTTTTTTTTTTTAAATGATTAAATTAAATGATTTTTTTTGTTTTAGTTTTTCTGTATGTACAAACAGATGGAGTTTTGTTGCAAAAGGGCCTACATCCAAATTTTCTAAAAATGTAAACATGATTTTTAAAAAATCGAAAACTAGCACATTTGAAATTTATGTCAATTTAAATTAGTAGGTAGTGTACCTAATTGCTCAACTTGAATATTTAGAAACAGTTTTTTGACTTTTTCTCAATAAGAGCCAAAGTGGATGAAGGCCCTTTTGCAAAAAACCTCTTCATATGTATAAAACATGTACATGTACATTTGATGAACACTTTCCCTGAACTCTTATACAAAGGGTAAGAACATATATAATAATCCACCACCAATCAAAGCAGCTGGTAATAATATGAATACAAGAAATCAAGTGTCCCGCTAACAAGGAATATTGCCATTCTTGTCAAATCTAAAGTAAAAGCCACCATTTCTTAACACTTTCCATGCAGCTATTAGTTTTACCATATGCAAGACAGACTTTTCAAATACATTTCGTAACTTTCAAGGTCTATCTCAAGGATTACTGAACCAATATTAGGCATGTTTGTACTTATTTCAATGCATTATTCATGGTGATTCCAAATATGGTAATGAAATTCAATAATTTTGAAATGTTTGAAACATTTTGTTGACATTTTGGAATGTCGTCTGCAGCCGCCTGCCGCATGTGAAGTGTTGAACACATACTACGCAGTGGTTCAGTGGACGGAGCTTGAGGAAATATGCTCGCTCATCCAAGTAGTGCGTGGATCACACAGTACGCAATAAACGGTAAAGGTGAATCTATTATCACTGTACCGTTTTCACTCTTCTGTCTTCTTCAATGACTATAACACATGGTTTGATTGTGTCCATTTTGCCTCCAGAATCACAAAGCAATTCAAAGTTGCTAACATATCTACAAATGAACCAAGATTTTCAGAAAGAAATCATCAACAAAATCCACAAGGACCAGAGGGAACTTGAAAAGACAATCACGGCACAAGAAAGCAGTATACATGGTATGTACTCTATAAGATATAGATAGTGGCAAACAAAAAGAAGACATGCCAGATTTCTAATGGTTTCAAGCATAGCATATTTTTCTTAATAAATAGCCAGACGTTTCTTAACTATGATTGTAGAAGTAACTATGAAATAAATCCTGTTTTTTTTTCAAAGACATTTGAAGTCTTCATCAATTACTATTCCGGGGTGGGGGGGGGGGGGGGCAGTCGGGTATAATGTTGTAATCATCTGAGTGTAACTGAAAACGCTGGTTAAGGATGCTTTTTTCGACCACAACGCGGCCCGTGATAAGGGTATCAAAATTGCCAATTTGCTAAGAGTATGATTCATTGAGCTAAATCCTTGTTAAGGGTCACTTTTTCCTTCTTTGAGGGTGCATTCACACGGATTATTACAACTTTTATACCTGAGTGCCCCCCCCCCCAGGTTATTATTCCAGTGTTGAGCTTCTCTATTCTGTATAGTAACAACAAGTCAGAAAAAAGCAGGGATATTCCTCCAAAATACAATATTAATAACTAGGATGCATAATGTAAAGAATCCGTGCTGCAATAAGGAAAAAGAAATGACCGTAAAGTCTCCAAAATTAGGATTTTTTTCTATTTTTAAAGATTTAAATTCTACTCAAATTTTCAAAATATTCCTTTTTCTGCTTGAAATGAATAATAAGTTTGCTTGAATTGATGGTGTTTAAACTATTATCACACTAGAAACATTAGTAAAATTGACATTCACCAATCTCATCTTGACATGAACCACAACAGCCCGCGGTCTGTCAGTAACATTTGTCAGCAACATTTCTTTTTAAATAGCGGCTGACCGACACGATCTCAACATATTTGGTACTTGAAAGGCAACACAATAATTAATGTTTTGCCTAATCACCGAACCAAATATGTGTGCAACAACAAACGAAAACAAGTCATCGATCACGCATATTTGAAGCTCATATCCACTTCCTGTATTCTGCTTCCTATTTTCTGATTGGTCAACTATTAACCATTGTATGACTTTTCTGTACTGCAGGCACATCAAAGGAGCTTGACTTAGTTACGTCAGATGCTAATGAGGTCAACAGGTTAATAGCCACTACACAACAACGGCTAGAGGTGAGTTGCTTGTGGTTATTATTACAATCAAAAGATGCAGGATGTGTTACTTTTTAGAATAATTCCTGAATTCCTTGCGAAAATGTTTCTCCTCAGGAAATCACTCGTTACTGGTTAACCTATAATATGTGTGATATTGAACTATGACTCAAATGTATATAAAAGTATACATTTTTGGAAAGGAAATGGATCAGAGAATCCAAATTTGGCATCAATTTTGACAAAATTTTAAAAATCAGAAATTAGACTGTAAGAATTTGACATATTCTGACTGTGTCCCACATTTGTGCTCCTAATTCAAATTACATAATGCCGCATTGTGCCTCATTTACTCTTGGGTCACATATGAAGAGCTATGTTCCAAAAGGGATCAACTCCATATAAGTGAAATAGGAGAAAACATTGTTTTTTAAATTAAGGATGTTGCACTTCTTTGATTATGCTAGTTTTTTGATATGAAAGATACCATATGTGTAAGCTTGAAAACAGGTTTGATTTCATTTTTTGATTTTCACTGTATTTCCTATGTAATTCTTTATTTTTGGAAACTAGTGGAGTTGATCCCTTTTGAAACATAAATGTTTCGACCAATTTTCAAAAACCACTTTACTAAACAATCGTTATTTTCATTTAGGCACACCTAAAAGACATTATCGAATCACATTGAAAACAGAAAACCGCATTAAAATACCTCATCAACTTTTTAAATTAAGAAATTTTGTTTTTTCTTGAAAGAACTGAACATTTTCACAATTTGGCACATTTTTTGAAATAACAACATTTCTGTTTGTGCAATTTTAAAAACAATTATCCCATACATTTTACATTTTCTTCAGAAATTACAGAGAGGGATAACTTTTTACCCGAACATGCTAAAGATGTAGAACAAAGTTTAAAAGATATATTTCGTAACTCTCTTTCATGTTCTGCACCTC
Source organism: Ophiura sarsii (assembly GCA_035610835.1). Classification (NCBI taxonomy): domain Eukaryota; kingdom Metazoa; phylum Echinodermata; class Ophiuroidea; order Amphilepidida; family Ophiuridae; genus Ophiura; species Ophiura sarsii. The sequence goes on along the minus strand of CM069443.1, from coordinate 65,287,639 downwards.
AATTTCGACAAAAAGTGGAGCTAATCCCTTTTGGTATAGAGCTCTTCATGTATGTTTTAACTTTAACAGAATTGTATGCAAGATAGAGGACTATTGAATCCACACAGTTGCTGAATTGCTTAGAGTAAAATATCAATTTTGAACCTTATTTTCAATACTGTCTTAGTTGAATACCCATATAGGGAACTTTGCACTTATGCTCCCTTCTCCTTTCTTTTGCAGGCGCTGAAATCTAAGGAGAAACACCTCAGGACCAAGCAAGAAAAAATCAGGAAAACCAAAAAATTAAAAGAGGCAAAACTAGTGGATAGCCAGACACAACTTGCTGTTATCGCCCAGTCGTTACTGGAACTCCAAGGCTGACGATCCTCCACAGGGGTAGCCATTCATTAGGCGACTAAAAAACAAACCCATCCTGTTCTAAGGGTAAATGAACCTCCGAGGTAGGGTCGGCCAAGCGGGGTTTTTTTTGTTGGGGGGCATTTTCAACAATTTTCAAATTTTTCAATTTTTTTTAAAAAAAATTCAATTTCAAAAGAATTGTTTAACAAAATAGGATTTGAAAGAAAAATGAGTCGGTCGGCCACAGAATAGGATGGTGTTTTTTTTCAATGCCTTATTATGTTGTGTAAATTATTTTATATTTGTTGTGTGTTGTTAGTATTATTAGAATGTATAGCTTATTAACTATTGCGCTAATCGATCAAGCTTAAACTGTAATGCAGCTTACATATACTCGTACAGGAGATTTCTCCTCTGATCTGCGAGGTTTTTCCCTTTGAAATACTGCACGATGATGATTCATCATCATCAGCCTCATTTTGGTGAACTTTTTTGTGTCAGCCATTGTAACAATTGGTATTGGTTGCATGAAAAGAGTTGACTTTGAAAATGGAGCATAATTCTAGAATACCCTGCTCAATCCACACCCTATGATATAATACATTTAGGCGACAAAAAACACCGTTATACGAACCTTTTCATTTTTTTCATATTTTTTTAAAAAAACATTTGGGGAAATGTTTTGAAAAATTATAAAAAATTCTTAAAAATGATGACAATTCACAAAAAATGCTATGGGCTTTTGAAGAAGGAAAAAACGCCCGACCGACCCTACCTGAGAGGGCCGTTTCCCCGTAGAACAGGGTGGGGGTTTTTTCGTCGCCTTTTCCCATAAAACGTAGAGTGTCGTCGTCTACGCTTTCCGGCTATGTTGCCATTGCGCTCGCAACTATTGCTTTCCAGGTCTGGACCTGTATACGCGCAAGTGAAGGATATTAATTACCAAAGAAGATTTTAAAGACACCACCACAATACATTGCGTTTTTTGCAAAATGACCTCCTAATTCTGGTCTCCATTGTCTCAGCTTCCATAGACGTATGCACACAATCATGGCTTCATAGCGCTTTCATTATTGGAGCTCTTAGGTTCTAGTTTTCATCAATAAATAAATTAGTTATCAGTGTTCCATTTTTCTTATTTCTTAAACTTACGAGCTCGACAAATGCATTGTGTGAAAAAAGGTTTAGTTGGTTGGCGTTTATGCAATGCATTGTGGGAAGACCTTAACATCTTCTTTGATTATAATTACATCATTATTCCCAAAATGCAGGGTATTCTATAGTTTAAGTTAGTTGATCATCTACTCTTGTTTTTGCACAAACTATCACGCCAATAAATCATCACGCTATTTCTGCCATCATAAAATCATTGATTTCAGGACGACCTGTATCAGACCGCGTCTGTAAATCATTGATTCTGTAAATCATTGACTTCACGACGGCCTGTATCAGACTGCGTCTGTAAATCATTGACTTCAGGACGACCTGTATCAGACCACGCCTGTAAATCATTGACTTCAGGACGACCTGTATCAGACCGCGTCTGTAAATCATTGACTTCAGGACAACCTGTATCAGACAGCGTCTGTAAATCATTGACTTCAGGACGGCCTGTATCAGACCACGTCTGTAAATCATTGACTTCAGGACAACCTGTATCAGACAGCGTCTGTAAATCATTGACTTCAGGACGACCTGTATCAGACCACGTCTGTAAATCATTGACTTCAGGACGACCTGTATCAGACTGCGTCTGTAAATCATTGACTTCAGGACGGCCTGTATCAGACTGCGTCTGTAAATCATTGACTTCAGGACGACCTGTATCAGACTGCGTCTGTAAATCATTGACTTCAGGACGGCCTGTATCAGACTGCGTCTGTAAATCATTGACTTCAGGACGACCTGTATCAGACCGCGTCTGTAAATCATTGACTTCAGGACGACCTGTATCAGACCGCGTCTGTAAATCATTGACTTCAGGACGGCCTGTATCAGACCGCGTCTGTAAATCATTGACTTCAGGACGGCCTGTATCAGACTGCGTCTGTAAATCATTGACTTCAGGACGACCTGTATCAGACCACGTCTGTAAATCATTGACTTCAGGACGGCCTGTATCAGACTGCGTCTGTAAATCATTGACTTCAGGACGACCTGTATCAGACCGCGTCTGTAAATCATTGACTTCAGGACGGCCTGTATCAGACCGCGTCTGTAAATCATTGACTTCAGGACGACCTGTATCAGACTGCGTCTGTAAATCATTGACTTCAGGACGACCTGTATCAGACCGCGTCTGTAAATCATTGACTTGAGGACGACCTGTATCAGACCGCGTCTGTAAATCATTGACTTGAGGACGACCTGTATCAGATCGCGTCTGTAAATCATTGACTTGAGGACGACCTGTATCAGACCGCGTCTGTAAATCATTGACTTGAGGACGACCTGTATCAGACCGCGTCTGTAAATCATTGACTTGAGGACGACCTGTATCAGATCGCGTCTGTAAATCATTGACTTGAGGACGACCTGTATCAGACCGCGTCTGTAAATCATTGACTTGAGGACGACCTGTATCAGACCGCGTCTGTAAATCATTGACTTGAGGACGACCTGTATCAGACTGCGTCTGTAAATCATTGACTTGAGGACGACCTGTATCAGATCGCGTCTGTAAATCATTGACTTCAGGACGACCTGTATCAGACCGCGTCTGTAAATCATTGACTTGAGGACGACCTGTATCAGACCGCGTCTGTAAATCATTGACTTGAGGACGACCTGTATCAGACCGCGTCTGTAAATCATTGACTTGAGGACGACCTGTATCAGACTGCGTCTGTAAATCATTGACTTGAGGACGACCTGTATCAGATCGCGTCTGTAAATCATTGACTTCAGGACGACCTGTATCAGACCGCGTCTGTAAATCATTGACTTCAGGACGACCTGTATCAGACCGCGTCTGTAAATCATTGACTTGAGGACGACCTGTATCAGACCGCGTCTGTAAATCATTGACTTGAGGACGACCTGTATCAGATCGCGTCTGTAAATCATTGACTTGAGGACGACCTGTATCAGACCGCGTCTGTAAATCATTGACTTGAGGACGACCTGTATCAGACCGCGTCTGTAAATCATTGACTTGAGGACGACCTGTATCAGATCGCGTCTGTAAATCATTGACTTGAGGACGACCTGTATCAGACCGCGTCTGTAAATCATTGACTTGAGGACGACCTGTATCAGACCGCGTCTGTAAATCATTGACTTGAGGACGACCTGTATCAGACTGCGTCTGTAAATCATTGACTTGAGGACGACCTGTATCAGATCGCGTCTGTAAATCATTGACTTCAGGACGACCTGTATCAGACCGCGTCTGTAAATCATTGACTTCAGGACGACCTGTATCAGACTGCGTCTGTAAATCATTGACTTGAGGACGACCTGTATCAGATCGCGTCTGTAAATCATTGACTTCAGGACGACCTGTATCAGACCGCGTCTGTAAATCATTGACTTCAGGACGACCTGTATCAGACCGCGTCTGTAAATCATTGACTTCAGGACGACCTGTATCAGACCGCGTCTGTAAATCATTGATTCTGTAAATCATTGACTTCAGGACGACCTGTATCAGACCGTGTCTGTAAATCATTGACTTCAGGACGACCTGTATCAGACCGCGTCTGTAAATCATTGACTTCAGGACGACCTGTATCAGACCGCGTCTGTAAATCATTGATTCTGTAAATCATTGACTTCAGGACGACCTGTATCAGACCGTGTCTGTAAATCATTGACTTCAGGACGACCTGTATCAGACCGTGTCTGTAAATCATTGACTTCAGGACGACCTGTATCAGACCGCGTCTGTATTTTGTATTAACCTATTCAGGTTACACCTGTAAGTAAAGTTATCTAGGATGTTTTTGTGTATGGTACAGGTCTTATCTCGCACATGTTTTAATTACATTTCAGAACCATTAAAAAGACACTGATTGGACCCTTTGTAATTTACCAACAAATACACACATGATCTTATAAACAGTTACACCGTTCCGATTTCCATGTGATCTATCATTACTCATGTGTTCCATGATTGATATTGTGCCAGTGGCGTAGCGCAGGGGGGGGGGGGAAATGCCCCCCCCCCCCCCCCTGACGCAAAAATCCCATTTATTCCCCCGCCCCCCACCCACACCTCTAAAAAAAAAAGGGGGGGGGGAATGATAAAAAACACCGAAATGACGGGCGGGGGCCCAAGTTATATCTTGGTATACTCAGCCTAAATAGTCAAATATAAGGCAAAATTGTACATTTAGTACATGTACTGTGCGAAATTTTTCTACCTACCCCCCCCCCCCCCCCCACCCCCCCCCCCCCCCCCCCCCCACCACTTATGTGAAATTCACGAGTTGATGACTGGAAAAAAATTTGGGGCAACCTTTTACGAAAATTTCAGAAATCTTGCCCCCCCTGAAAAAAATCCTAGCTACGCCACTGTATTGTGCTACCATGTATTGGGATTTGGGATTTTTAAGGGGAAGTTTTATTAACTGGTTTTATTGTACTAGCCAATGCAGGGGTAGCGCTAAGTTTTAAAATTAGGGGTTTTTAGAACCCTGAACCCCATAAAAGTTTGAAAAATAAGGGGTTATTTTGGATTTTCAGCTAATGTATTGCGCCAAAATGAAAAAATATGCGCTAAACGCGCAAGAATCCCCAGTAGCGCTATCCCTGAGCCAATGAGAATCTAGTAATAGTTCTTTGTGTGTGACCACCTCTGGTATTCATTCATATATAGCGCCCTTACACATACCAACATACCACTGTTTTACATGTGTTCAACAGTTCCTGGTTGTCTGAAGTTCCCCCGTTCGGGGGTTTCCTTGTGATATTTGTCTCTCGAATGTAGTTACTGTAGGGGAGACCCTATGTGGGTTGGTTTGGTGTGAGCCCCTATGCATGGGCTCCATACAGGGTTCCGTATTGCCGCAGTACAATAAAGTAAGTTACATAATACAGCTCTATCTTATGAACTGAATGGTATTTTACACTTAGGAATGATACCATAAATGAACGACTGAATGAAGCTGTTTAGGCCAAGATAGAATTTGTAATTGACATGGTATACCAAATAAAATTTATGGGTCAATTAAGGTAATTTACGGGAACAAATTGATACTTTTCAAGAATATCCCAATTAGATTCCAATACCGTACTCGTAAATTGTATCTCTGAAATGGTGTTTTTATCTTTTTCTCTGTAATTTTTTTTAAAAGCACAACCAATTGGATTTTAGCAAAGTGCTATGGTATTGATTTTTTTATCACATAGTTTATGTTTTACTTCTTTGTATTTTACACAGTTGTAAATGCTTTATTTTAACTTGAAAACGTTGTGTTTTAATTTTTATATTTTATATTTTAAGGGGAATCAATCACTGTATGTTTTTTGTTAACCAAACATTATATGATGCATGTCATGTTTATGAATTAATGGCATTTCAAGGGATTTCAATAGGGTATTCGGGACTCTATAATGTTCATCAAAATCAAAACACATTATGTACATTTCAAAAGTCAAACAACTTGACATGAGTTCCTCTTAGAACACTGTACTTTAATCAGCTCCTAATTGATGAGCTCCTTCAGAAGTGCATTAACTCTTTCCCTGACAAATTAATTTTTGAAGAAATTGTGAATTTGCACATGCATGTAAATATCAACTTATAATTTTAATATGAGACTCTGTAAGGTAGTAAAACTATATATATTCTGAAAGTTATGAATGGCCGGACACTTCTGTGAAAATTTCAACGATACCGGACGATCGTGGCGGTTGCCATGGTAACCGTTACCCAGCATGTAATTTTTGTAACATCTTTTTTTACAAATATTTAGTAGTCCTGTATGAAAACTGTACTACTTGAGCCCTTCAAAATGCTTTCAAGAGATAGGCATTATAATTCTGAACATTTTGATACCAAATTTGCTGTAGTGGGTTATTCGGTTATGGCGCAACGACCAGAATCGTGTACGATCAGCACAACAAATATACCGTAAACCCAAAATCCAAAATGGCCGCCATACAGGGGCACACAAATTCAAATGCCTTCAATTATACTTAAAGGCATACCAAATGGTTCGGCTGAGCACAAGGATTCCAAAAAGGTATAGTTTGCCATACTTCCGATGTTTGGTTAACGAGTTATAGGGTAAAAGGTAAAAAGGTCGTGTTGACTCATTAATGCGTCTATGTCAGGTAAAGAGTTAAAGGCATATTATGTGATCTTTTACAGGGGGCGCCCTCTATTTGTGATTTAGAAAGTAGATTTCTTGCAGATTTACATTTTTGATCATAAATCATAAATATATTCTGAGTTACAGAGCGATACTATTCCTAATTACTTCAAAATCATGGTTTAAAGAGTGAAAATAAACTGTCCTGCTAGCAGGATAGTTTATTTTTCACTCTAAAAATCTACTTTCTAAAAAATACTATGAATAGAGGGCACCCCTGGAAAAGATCACATAATATGCCTTTAATACAGAGGAGTATGAATGGGTATAACTATAAGGCAACAACAAAATGTTCATCTCAGAAGACCGTGCGTGTAGCTTTTAAATGTGCATTTCAACGCATAACTTTTTTATCACACTTTTGAAAATTATGCGTCTTCAAATTTTAAATTCACATTGTGAAGTACCATCATATCAACTTCATTTTCTTGCTTACAAGAGTATAATTGCTGCATACAAATAAATACAGTTCAACAAAATATGATTTTGTTTCTACTAGGGTTGGTTTAAAAATATACATTTCACAGAGCCTGTTTCATGTTTTTTTTTTTAAAAATACAGCATTTTGCATAGCATTTTTTAGTTTAAAACAAAAATCTCATTTTGCATATGCTTTTGTTAGGTTTCTTCTGAGACATACATGGAACATGTCAAAAATCACACGCATACGCTTGAATTAATTTTGTGTGCAGAGAGATTAAACAAATTATTTATTGCCAATTTCGAGCTGACTTCTCATGGGTATCATCTGCTAAGATTTCGATGTGAGTCGTATGGGTACTTGGAGTGTTCTTTATATTTGACACATTGTATTGATGGTCCACTTTTGAAAGAAAAAAATGGACACCCTATTGTGTGCAAGCGACTGTTCATATCTCATTATCATGTAGATGATGTTTCTATTGAGAATGTGATGCCCATGTTCAATTCTTCTGCTTGTTAAAAAATGTTAGTTGTAAATGGTATTCTGAAGATAGTACAAATGCGTCGGTCTGAGTAGCCTATGTGAGTCACTGAGTATGGGTACAAACATGACTTTCACATGGGTATCATATGCTGAAGATTCCCATGTGAATCATATGGGTACAAACATGGGTTTCACATGGGTATCATATGCTGGAGATTCCCATGTGAATCATATGGGTACAAACATGACTTTCACATGGGTATCATATGCTGGAGATTCCCATGTGAATCATATGGGTACAAACATGACTTTCACATGGGTATCATATGCTGAAGATTCCCATGTGAGTCATATGGGTACAAACATGGCTTTCACATGGGTATCATATGCTGGAGATTCCCATGTGAATCATATGGGTACAAACATGACTTCCACATGGGTATCATATGCTGGAGATTCCCATGTGAATCATATGGGTACAAACATGGCTTTCACATGGGTATCATATGCTGGAGATTCCCATGTGAATCATATGGGTACAAACATGACTTTCACATGGGTATCATATGCTGGAGATTCCCATGTGAATCATATGGGTACAAACATGGCTTTCACATGGGTATCATATGCTGGAGATTCCCATGTGAATCATATGGGTACAAACATGACTTTCACATGGGTATCATATGCTGGAGATTCCCATGTGAATCATATGGGTACAAACATGACTTTCACATGGCTATCATATGCTGATGATTCCCATGTGAATCATATGGGTACAAACATGGGTTTTCACATGTGTATCACGTGGTTATCAGATGGCTATCATCTGCTGATGATTCCCATGTGAATCATATGGGTACAAACATGGGTTTTCACATGTATATCACATGGTTATCAGATGGGTTTCATCTGCTGATGATTCCCATGTGAATCATATGGGTACAAACATGGCTTTCACATTGGTATCATATGCTGAAGATTCCCATGTGAATCATATGGGTACAAACATGACTTTCACATGGCTATCATATGCTGATGATTCCCATGTGAATCATATGGGTACAAACATGGGTTTTCACATGTGTATCACGTGGTTATCAGATGGCTATCATCTGCTGATGATTCCCATGTGAATCATATGGGTACAAACATGGGTTTTCACATGTATATCACATGGTTATCAGATGGGTTTCATCTGCTGATGATTCCCATGTGAATCATATGGGTACAAACATGGGTTTTCACATGTGTATCACATGGTTATCAGATGGTTATCATCTGCTGATGATTCCCATGTGAGTGACATGGGTACAATCATGACTTTCACATTCACATGGGTATCAGATCGGTATCATCTGCTGATGATTTGGAAAGGAAAAAGTGTACTTTAGGTCCCAGATTCTGGACTGTACTAATATCGCCTGATATTGGAACACCCAGTATGGTTCGATATGGTTACAAAGTCAAGTGTTCCAGTATCGGACGATACTAGCACATATATAATGTGTTCCAGTATCGGGCGATGCTGGAACACAATTATCTACCAGTATCGTTCAATACTGGGACAAATCACTACTAGTACATGTTATATGTGTACCAGTATCGCCCGATAGGCAAACATTAAAACGTCCCAGGATCGCTCGATACGAGGACACAATTTGGTGTTCCAGTATCGACCGATACTGGAACAGTTGTACCAGTATCGAGCGATACTGGCAACCTTTATGTTCCTGTATTGAACGATACTGATATACCAGTATATCTGGGACATAAAGTACACTTTTTCTGCACTTTTCCTCAGTTTGCCGTGGAGATTTGTAAAAGGTATTTGGAAGTTACTGTCACATTTATGACAAATAGTGTAAATATAATACAACCTTCAATGCCTGTAAATGGCATTGGACCTGCATAAAATTTGAGATAGATGCTGCTCTTGTAGAATGGATGCGATTGTATTATGTTAATTAAATGTTTAAACCAAACAAGACATTATTTAGAAATGTTGATGTGGATAACTGTCCAAAAAATGTAATTATGCACAACCCTATTTAATATCTAACATGTTATTATTGTAGTTTAATTGGCCATATGGCAGGATTTTATGAATGAGCAACATATGATCAATTAAAATCATGTCGTGCTGGTTGATCTTGCTTTTTCATGTACACCATAAAGTTCTGTATGATTTTGTTAAAACATGTTGCAATTGTAAATATTATAAAGCAGCCTACCGCCAGTATGAAAATGGACTGAAAAATCCGCCCAGTGATACGGTATCTTTGGTTATAGCGTCCCGAAAACTGGACCCTCAAAATACCTTAAAGCTATGTAAACCCCTCAAAAATCAAAAAATTGGCTATGTTTCATATATTTCGTTTTATATAACAGTTGGAAATTTCCTTGTCATTTGATTGGTGCATTGTATGTCACATGACATGAAATATTTGTCCCATTTCATTGATTTAACATCATACGTCATTAATTGTGCAATTTGGTTCCATTTGCTGTGCAATTTGGTTCCATACGTTTTGTACCATTGCATGCCTCATGTTTTTCAGCAGGCAACAGTCACTGTACACGCACTAATATTGAACCGCGTCATGATTATGAGGCGTTTATTTTATGGCCAGCCTGTATGTAGCGCAGCGTCTCCCAACAACCAATCTTGCGGTGAAAGTGCCGTAGCGTAGCTGCTGGGAGGCCTGTGTTTTGTTCTGCTGCCTGCATATCTTGGATTATAATTGCCTTGTTGTATTGATGGGACTAATGTTAATGCTGCACATGAGAAAAATATTGTAAGTGAGAACGTAAGCTTCCAGGCTAGGGCTAGGATTAATTAAAATGATCAATTTTAAATCAAAAGCTTAGGCCTACTCAGTCAGTAGCGTAGGCCTGTCAGCTTCCGTGATTTATGACAAATAACCTACCGAATGTGTTACTGTTATATAAAACAAATAATGAATGTTTTCATTCGTGCAATGGTATGAATATTTTCATGAGGTGAAAGATGAAAGGTTCCATTCAACTCAGATTCGCTTCGTTGAATGGAACATTTCATCTTTCACCTCATGAAAATATTCATACCATTGCACTCATAAACATTCATTATTTGTATAATAATCATAGTGTTTGCACAGTTATGGAAAGCTGATGTGTTTATCTTTCCAACAATATAACATTTGTAGCAATCATTTGTTGCAATCCTCAGCAACTTGGTTGAGAATATGGGGAGTTCTCAATGTAAATGTAACCCAAACAATCAATATTTTGTGCTCATAAGTCAATAGATCATCACTCTATGCTGTAGTTGTCGATGTAACACTTCATTGAAAACAACAGAATTGTTCTTTTGAGCGCAAATTAGTGGTGAATTTGACACAATTTGATCGAAACCTTTGCCTCATTCTCAAGCAAGTGGCCGAGCACTGAAACAAGTAATTGCTTCAAATGTGATATTATCATTATCGTGCATTCTTGTTTGGATCACCTATCGAGGTCCAAGTTTTTCGATGATTCACAAAACAATATAAAATAGCTGAATTTATGATCCAATTCCTTGTACAAATAATTTAATACCGAAATTGAATATCAGCTATGATGTACATAACAAAATCAAATAATAATAAGAATGATTAATTTGTAAACATTAATATGACAGTTTGTTGAAATGTTAGAATACTCTGATACAGATTTGTCCCAGGGTTTCTACTAGTACCACCATTCGCGGTAATTCGACGTTATTTCATCAATTTCTCCGTAATTATACCGATTTAGGCCGTCAAATTTCAGTATGATGATGAGAAAAATACGAGCTTTCATATGATATGAAAATCTCCGTATGTTTGAAATAATTCTGTGTTACGAAAATGTGATCGGGTCATCTACCTTTAATTGAATTGAAATAATAGATTGTAAGTTGTGTCATTTTCAAGAATGAATAGTTAGGTAAACAAAATTGTTGTGTTGCCCTCAAGTGCAAATATTGTACGGTGGCAACCACCTCCTGCCCCCCTCCCATATACTCTGACTTTGATGGCTAACCCTACCCCCGGTAAGGTGGTTCCCACAATTTGTTTTCATCAAAATGAGCGCAAATGATGTAAAAGAGATTTAATATACCTAGATGCTCTATGTCAGTATCTGCTACCGGCATAAATCTTTAGGGGGTGATAACCCTGTTAAAAGCAAGTGGACCTCTTAGGTAGGGTTGGTCTGCCAGGCATTTTTTTGTTTCCACAAATTGTTGGTGACTTTTCAACATTTTTCGAAATTTTCAAAATATTTCTAAACAAAATCTTTTTTGTTGTTGAAAATTCAACAACAAAAATGGGGGCTCTGTGAAGCCCGTAGAATAGGTTGGGTGTTTTTTCATCACCTAATATTTGCGCAGTTTTTTCATCAGGATAGTATAATATACTGAGGTCCTGATGAATAAAGATACTAATGACGATGGTTTCTTGCGATTAGCGTAGCGATTTGTAATCCAAAGTACATCCATTATAATATTGCACCAAAAATATGTTTTTGAGTAATTTGTGAACATATAAACGTCAACCATTTCCCTCAATAAAAAGACCAAGTGTCCAATTTTAAATAACCTTGTAAGATGTAATTTGTGCCTTTTTGTGTTTGTTTTAATTATAGTTTGATCAGTTCCAAATTGGTGAAGCCTGCTTACAGCAGCGTATGAATACAGAAAGACTTGGGTGTGCCTGAAGGCAACAAACGCACTATGCATTATATGCGCGATAGGTGCGTGCGGTCAAAATCATGTGCGCCTGGCCAAAACCGTGCGCGTACGCTTGGATTACTTTTGCTCACGGAGAAATTAAAACCAAATATTTCTTGACAATTTTCAATTGCAACCCTGCCCCGTGGAACCCAGGACTAGTGGGGATTTGGACCGCGAGGTACAAATTGCCACGTCCCAGTACAGTTGTGTACGGTCCCCGCTGGCCAGGGCACCATTTTGTGTACGTCCCCGCTACAGTCCCGGCCCCCCTTAGCCGGGACATAGTGTGTCACGCCTAACTATAGCCATTATTAAGTGAAAAACATTTTAGAAATTGGAAAGAGCCAACTCTTATATCTTTAGATTAACATGTTATAACCTTTGTAATCATTTCAACAAAAATCCACTACATGTAGTGCTAACTCACAATAGTCAACAGGTTATAACTTCCCCAGCTTATTTGTTCAGTGATGTACGTCCCGGCTAGCGGGGGGAAATTGTGTACGTCCTTCTACATGCCCCTGCAAGGCATATATGTGATCTTTTCCAGGGATCGCCCTCTAGTCATGATTTTTTTAAAGTAGATTTTCTTGCCGATTTACATTTCTGATCATAAATCAAGAATACATTCTGAGTTACATAGCAATTTGATACCTAATTACTCCAAAATCATGGTTTAAAGAGTGAAAATAAACTGTCGGGTCTGCGCGACAACTTATTTTTCACTCTAAATTCACTCTAAAACCAAGATTTTGAAGTAATTAGGAATCATATCGCTCCGTAACTCGGAATAGATTTATGAACAGAAATGTAAATCTCCAAGAAAATTTACTTTCTATAAATAATCATGAATAGAGGGCGCCCCCTGGAAAAGATCGCATAATATGTCTTTAAGTCAAGTGAAGTCATGTCCTCAATTGATTCCATCTGGGTCAATTGCTCTCAATGACGAAAGTCAAGTCATCAAAAAGGTGGGTGACATACGTGCAAATCATGTTAACCCTAACCCCCCTGAGTGCTAAAAAATGCTAATCCAAAGTCCCTCTCCAAACGAAAGCGCCGTCGGTTTTCGATGACGTAGTCAACCGAGCCTATATAATGAGTGCAGTATACTGCACGAATGTGTAGCTGAGGGCCGTGGCTTAGTGATTGGAAGGTGGGGCTTGAGAACGGAGGGTCCCCGGATCGAATCCCGGCAGGTTCCCGGAGATTTAGTTGGTGTTTTTTCCTCGAAAATTGTGATCCCGGTCAAAAGTCCTAAACCTGGGTTAGGGTTATTGTATCATAAGACTGCCTTTCATCATGCTACACTACACTTACACAAAAAGTTCCTGACCAGGTGCTCTCAACAGGCATTCCGCCCTTTGTACCTACACACTCATTCATTTTGAAAGTTATTACCTAAACCTCCAAGTGTTACCTATGAGTAAGATAATTCATGAATTCAATTTGAACTGATTCCTTTAGTATAACGCCTTTTGAATTATGTTAGCTTTTGTAAAGGTGATTTCATGAATACTACTCATAGATAGAATCCAAATAGTATTGGTCTTTTACTGTCTGATAGCTGCAAGGGTTGGTTAACTGGGTGACTAAAAAAAAACAGGGCCCCACTCAAAGTAAAATAAATATTTAAAATATTTCTTTTGCGAATATGAAGGTAACCAATGCCTGAAGTTATAGCTGCATTTATTTACTATTATCATCAAAAAGAATCGCGACATTTCATGGTACCGTTAACCAGATAATGACTATTTTACGAAAGATACTGCATTTTTTAAACCGACCAAAATATTGATTATACTCAATTTGATGCATATTATTCATGAACAAGTGGATATACACACAACAAAATATGTAAGTTCCCCTCTAGCATATTAGAATATTTCCAGAAATATGTGATGGATTTAAATAATTTTCAGCTAGAAAAAGCACCCAATTGTTATGCACATTTTGATACCAAATTTGTTGGCCTTGAGACAATGCAACGATAAGAAATTGTGCCATTTACCAATTTGTATACAGAAAAAAAGTGGCACTAAATCTCACTGGCTATGGCTGGTTTTGTCCATAAATCAATAAGCAGATCATAATCAATTAGCAGATCATAATCTTGTTGGGTGTATGTATGGGAGTCTGTTTGCCCTGGAGATGATAGACTTTTGAGCTGTTGGATGGATGATCTATTGATTGGTAATGGTGCCGGTCCGGAAGAGGAAACATCAATGATACTGTCTCGACAAGGAATTGTCATTCCAACTCATTTGATATCAACCACACGTACACTTTGGTTGACCTTTAGCAGCTTTTAACACTGACGGGGATGGTAACAGGTAGCGCCATCTCGCGATCATAAGCCGGCTACTGTAATACTTTTTGCAGCGTGGAAACGATGAGGTAAGGGAGCACATCAAAACTCGACCGCCCGGCAACCGCCGGTTCCGTGCAGTTCCGTGAGGTTGCAGCCGGTTTCTATTGTTCTAAACAATGATATGCGGTCCAACCGGGCGGAACCACCGGTTGCCGCGCGGTCGAGTTTTGATTTGCTCCCTAAGTGATGTCTACAGTTGTTCAAATATTATTTGTTATTCAAGTACTAAGTAAATATGCCTATTCACGGACACTGCCTATTTCCGGACGCTGGATATTTTTTCCACATCAAAGGGAGTTTGATACTGATTTTCGAGTATGTTGTGAGGAGTAAGATTGTCCACTATCTTGGTGATACATTTTGATCAAATGTTATGTCATCCTGGAATAATCTGAGAAAATGTTGATTTTTGGCAAAAAGTGATAATTTTGCAAATTTTGAAACTGGAAGGCGCGTATAAAGCAACATCTCCACAAAAAACGAAGCCAGTAAAAATATTTTGGGTGGATCTGTCCTATTAAACCCTCTATTTGCTTCAGATGTGTCTAAATATGACTGTTTAGTTTAGAAAAAGTCACTTACAACCATCAAAATTATCAAAATGAGCCCAAGAACGAAGCGTCCGAGAATAGGCATAAGGGCGTCCGAGAATCAGGCATACCAATTTTTACACAGTGTTTCAATGGCGAAATCCAGAAAAGTACAAAATTGGTGAAGTTAAGGATATTTGGTCATATTATTTAAGCAAATGTAATCTGTTGAAATTTTCTTTCATGAACAGATGGCTAACATATTTGTCTATTATAAACTTGCTTTTAAGCAACCCATTGCTCTTCATTTAGAAATTAGACCAGGCGTCCGGGAATAGGAGGAGCAAGTGTCCGAGAATAGGCATAGGGCGTCCGGAAATAGGGGGAAGATTTTGAAGCGATTTTTCGTTCATAACTTGAAAACTAAAAGGACTCAGTTGGACCCAACTCAGATTATGATAGCAACAGTGCAATACTTAATGTTCATGCATACCATTTTGTTAAATCTTCCATATTGTTTTTAAATATGCAATAATTTCTTAGGTGTCCGAGAATAGGCATATCTAATGTTGGGATAGTTCCAGTGTCATTTTATTGGTACCAGTATTTTGGGGTCTCATTTCTCAATCTATAATACACTAGAGACATATCAGAGAAATCATAGATCGCCATATACCGAATATCTACGGTATGTTATTATTATTATTATGTATGTGCAATGAGGAGGATATATTTGCGTTGTCAGGGATATAATGTAATGTGTCAAAAAAGTGCGATGGTTGGTTAGATTGCTTGTTGGATCGAACAGATGAAACTCAATGTGGGAGGGCTTAAGGGGAAATATCAAGAATTCGTTTACATATCCTAAAAGAAATAGGCTCAATGGAGACATATGAGTAGGATCTAATTACTGTAGGTATCATTCACGGTATAGACACTAGATTACAATTGCGAGGGACAATATCAGGTACGACATGCCAAGGATTTGTATGAAAATTGCTAGTTCTGGGCACAAATTAATATATGTGCCTGAGGAGAATACATGAGTGTTACTGTTTGCGCAAATAATTCTATGACCAGTGATTTGTCTGTAATCGCAGATGGAAGTTGTCTAACCTTTTAAAGTTATGGTACACATAATGGAATTCATTGTCATTATTCATTGGCATTGAATGATCTTTATTGAGTGATCTTTGAAGGAAAAGCTGAAATATGGAAATGTATGTTATTGAGTGATCTTTGAAGGAAAGGCTGAAATAGGGAAATGTATGTTATTGAGTAATCTTTGATGGAAAGGCTGAAGTAGGGACTGTATGTTATTGAGTGATCTTTGAAGGGAAGGCTGAAATAGGGAAATGTATGTTATTGAGTGATTTTTTTAGGGAAAAGCTGAAATAGGGAAATGTATGTTAATTGTGTGATCGTTGAAGGAAAGGCTGAAATAGGGAAATGTATGTTATTGAGTGATCTTTGAAGGAAAGGCTGAAATAGGGAAATGTATGTTATTGAGTGAACTTTGAAGGAAAGGCTGAAATAGGGAAATGTATGTTATTGAGTGATCTTTGAAGGAAATTAAAAATGTTTGCAACTTTCATTTCAAGATTTCTCTGCAATTTGTGCATTAAAGAGAATGATTTCGTCCATAATACTTATTTATACATCAAGGAATATTTTGATAGCTTACTTATTGAAATTGATTCTATAAATCGTCTAATATCAATGCTCCCGTAAGTCCCAAAATATAAATAATTAAGTTGTCCCCGGTCAGTCCTTATATTTGGTCATATCCAAAACATTTTAGTGAGTTCACACGCTCACCATAGGCCCATGAACAATGATGTGAATAAAGAAACAAACTAATACAACAACAAAGAGTTTTAACACATTTCCCAATCGACACTCTGCCCATCAACGGCTAATTATCGGTGTTTGAACTCACGTCATCTTAGCATATCACACGCTACTACACATGAATGCCTTCATTGCACACTGATCTATCTGCAGTCAAATCCGGCGCCACTACTGCACTGATACAATACAGATATACATGTATGTTCATCGGTTAAGCATGAGCGGGTAATTTGACTATGAATAGGGTTGCGAGGTTTTAGAACTGACGAAAAATAAGATAGGGAGGTCGAGGACAACCAAACAATATTTTATTATTGGCCTTCTGGTATTTGGAAAATTTAGTCATGAATGATTAGTTCAATAGTTAAATGCGGTCACTTGGAGGCGCTGTATATAATGTCCCTAGTGTACCACTTGTGATCTTTGACTGTTGATTTAAATTGGGTGAGTGTCATCCCTAAACCTTCAGGTCATCCATCCAAATTCTGTGTCCCCTTTCAGAGTAGATAAAGGTCATGGCTGGTCTTTGGGGACGTCTTGTTCCTTATCTTGTTCCATGCTTCGGTATCCAGAGTTATATTCGAAACGATATTATTTAATGATTTTTATGACAGAGTCGTTGAACCTTTAAAAGCAATTATGGCCTGCGTGTCTTATTATGTAATGTATAGGCGCTATACCTCTATTCGTCTGTTACATGCTATATAGTTGGACCAGTTTCAAATTTTGGCGAAGCCTCATTACAGCTGCAACGAATGAATACAGAAGGATGAGGTCGTGCGTGTGGCCATAATCGCGCGCGTAAGTTTGGATTACATTTTTCCCGCGGAAAGATAAATCCGTATGTTGAAACATACCTTTCTTCCGTCTATGGCTGAATACTGCTCTTGTCCAGTAGTAAACTACCGTATGTCTGTTTTATAAAGCTTGTGGTCAGCAATGATAGCACATTTTAGGGTGCTATAATTTTAAAATGATCTACTTAGGAAGGTTTTGTATATCAGGTTATTACCTGAAACGCTCTTTATAAGCTTCACATTACCATTCCATTAACATTTTAATTGATACATTTGTAAATATAATGTTGTCACATTTCAGGATGCGTATCGTTCAAATACAATTTAATAACATGCATTCAACTACATGACAAGTAAGTAAGACAATAACAGAAATATACTATTTTTGTCATTTTGGACGATGTTTCCTGCCCCCGCAAGCATAATTTAAAACGGACTTTGTTTTGGTCTTGGGCACATAGCTCTGTTAATATTCAGTCAATCTTATTTTTTCGTTGGAGCTAGAGTTGAGATCATATTTATTACCTAGTAAATCACCTTTTTGAGGACTGTACGTGTGTATTACCATTCTGCTAGTACTATGCACTTGTACACTTGTGTCATTGTATGCATGGTTAGGTAGGGTGTACAGGGTTATGACGAGGAGTACAAATTCTGAAAACAAATAATCAGAACCATTGAAAAGTTTCGGGTCGCTAAGCACATTCATTTCACTGATTGCTAATGACCTTGTCATGCATTTACCGTATACAATACAATACGCATCTACAATATTATGGTCTACTGCTTCGAAAATATTACATTGATTTATACTCGACGATTTTTAGAATTAAAGTCAGTTTTATAATAACAAAGTGTTTAATTAAGTGTTTGATTACCAATTCACTGTAAGACGTGTGTGTTACCTACAACTGCTGATAGTCTTGGAAGAACTTCATTCTAATGACGACATCGACAATGGAGACTTATTTGTTATTATTATTAGTCAAGGGTTTCGTATTTCTCCAGGTGGCATACACACAGGCACAGCCCAGTAAGTATTTATGTTAATTGTTATCATTTGAAGTGGTAATAAATCCACTCGGTGTCATTTGTTCTATCCTACCATTTATCGGTATATACATTTAGTCGGAAATTAACTTCCGGGTGAGATCCTAGATTATGAAAAATACATTATGTATGGAATAATTTTAATAAACCTAATCGACCCGTATCAAAAGAATAAAATGGCCATTATTATTCAAATTATCAAATGTTGATACCAAACTTGACAACGCAAACGTCATTACTTATAGAAATGTAGACTCCGAAACAATATGTGTTTTTGTCAAATATAGGCCTACGTTATATGCATACAGTAGCGTAGCGAGTGGGGGGCGGGTGGAGGGGAACAAATTGGCAAAATGGGGACGAAAAGGGCGGAAAATCATGTTAAATCAGCCGTTTTTTGACCTGGTTTCTTTGAAATAGGGACCGTTATGGGGATCTTGCCCCCTCGGAGTGGCTGGGCTGGCTACGCGGCTGTATGCATAGTTATGTTTACAGACTTTTTCCATTACGTTATGCAACCAAGATTTATGCCTTGATGCAACATGTGTCCTCGTAGGGCTGCTATTTCAAAACAGCAGCCTATCCAGGGAAATATCAATATTTAATATAGAAACACTGTCTTGAAACTGGATAGAAATGGAGTAAAAAACCACTTAATAAAATTCTCCCGAATTTAACCAAATGGGTGCAATTCAACCACATGATATTAAGAGGTGGGCCATCCTTGCCCACCCCCTTTGGACATGCCACTTGGGGATCCCCTTCTTATAAACCAACTGGAGTACACATTATCAGATGATCTTATTGGAGTGATATACAAGAGAACAAAGCGATCAGTTTTCACAGTACATGTATCCAATCATATTCTCAGATACTATTTTTGGGTGTTAATTCTACATTATTGTGATGTCGTGTAACATTTTCAACGTTACCCATAGCCCACAGTGATTACCCGTGATTCATACGTGACTGTTTACGCTCCACTCGTGACGTAACTGATCAGGCGCAGCTTTTACGCACGCGTGTGTATCTTCCGCCTTTCAACGCTCGTGTTTGTACGACAGCGTCGCGAGTATGCGGGCGCGTTATGTGATGCAATTAGTAGAATACGCGGTTACGTCACTGTCTCGAGATGGCCAAACAGAGTATAGGAGTCAACCGTGACCTAGTGCAATATTACATACCAAACCAGGCCTAGGTTTAGAATCTTAGTTTAACTTTACCTCATGACACTCTCTTGATGAATAGCTTAATACAAGCGCTAAAGAAATTTGATTAAAATTGCTACTTATCACGAGTTTATCCCAGATTAAAAATTGAAGACTGACTGAATAACTTACCTAGACAGTTTCATTTCACTACTCTTTTGAACATTTCATTCCTTAGATTTCAACGAAGGTATAGTAGGTGTTCGAATTTCCAGTTCCGATTTGCTTGAGCCTCAAAACGAAGGCGGTGTTGAAGTGGAATTCAAGGATACAACGGTTGCTAGTGCCCCGTCTGTTTGGCTTGCAGTGTGTTGGAAATCTAACCATGATGATGATGAGGATTGGGGCAAGGAAGAGGCCAGAGTGGTCTGTCGTCAGTTACAATATCAAGGAGGTTGGCCATTTCAGTACCTACACCAGAGTAGAGTAGATGAAATGGCGATTGACGATGTACGATGTGAAGGAGGTATGTTGAATCCGGGGAGGGGGGGTGGGGGTATTTAGTAGATATGAGGTTACCGAGATGTGCCGCCAAATATGGAGAATATCTGCAGAATATCTCACTGACTTGATTCAGGAATACAAGCCTGTTCGCAACCTCCGCTCATCTTCAAAACAAAATCTTATTCCACCATTGGTTAGTACAACTTCATATGGTCATCGTAGTTTTCGCCATGCATCTTGTGAACTCTGGAACAAATTACCATTTTATATTAAGAACTCTCAGACTCTTAATCAATTCAAATCATCTCTGAAAACATATCTCTTTGAAATGGCATTTTGTAACATTTAATGTTATTTTGTGTCTTTAGTTTCCTGGCATATTGTAACTTTCATATACTTGTATGTTTTGCTCTGTTTTTTGTTGCTTTCTTTTGTTATTTGTAAGCGCTATGGGACTTCGGTGTAAAGCGCTATACAAGAGTCGTTGTATTATTATTATTATATGGTCCCCTATTCACCCGTCTGGTAAACGAATGACCCCTTTTCATAGCCATTTTTGGTAAATTGATGGGTCTAGAATCCTTAAATTTGCTGTTTATCACAGAAATTGTCGCAAAATCTGTCAAATATGTAGGAAAATTATGGGTCTCTGGGAAATATATGGGTCCATTTCCCGCCGAAAATGTTCTGTTCATTATAGATATTTAACCAGGACATTTTGTATGAATTTGATTGTGCTATGAATAAAGAATCCAACATATCAGTGTCACCACACATATCAATCGTGCTCTACATTTAACATACTGACATTTTTGGTCATTTACATCCATTATTGAGACATGATATAATCTACAACTAATTCCGCTGGCGCCACGCTAATTGGCTAGATTTTGTTTGCCATGGCAACCGGAAGTTTGAATCAAAAATTCCGAAAATATGTCGCCATGCGGAATTGTAGATGATATATCTATCAATTATGGATGTAAATGGATGTTTTGTTCACATGGATGCAAGCATAACAAAATCATATTTACTGAATTCTTTGAGACTTGTTCTTTACAATGATTGATATAGGCCTGTGGTTATCATACGTAGAATTTCACGTAAGTTTGATATTTAACATTGCCATCTGACACGTGAATACCCCCCCCCCCCCCCCCCCCCTCCCATTCAACATTAACTATCTGCATAACACTTAACATGGTGTGATTTATGGGACACCCTGTATTTTGATAATGTTACAGATGAGGAACATCTTGCCGATTGCAGATATGATGGAGAAGGCTTCGTTGGGAAAGACAGCGGATGTGGAGTTCACAATCAGGCTGGAGTGAACTGCTTTAGTAAGAAGAATTTGCATGAATGATAATATAAATGCGTGGGTTTATTATGCTTAAACAAAAATGCAACCGGGCGTGCTAATAAACCTTATTAGAAATAAATAAAGATACTTATTGAATAAGATTACACCCAGTATCATTTGTAACATTATCAAAAATTGTTGATTGAGATTTGTCTACTATCATGTTTTGTTTACTGTAACATATAACCTAAAACATTATTGTCTATTGCTGCTTTGGAATATTACTCTTGCGTCATCGAAAAAGTCTAGAGTAACTGTCCGTATTCATTTGGCAGCATCGCCTTTGCTAAGATTTAACTGCTATTACTTAACATCTTTAAAGGTCTTTAAAAAAGTTTTAAATCACTTAATAGAAAAACGATGACTTCGTGAGTGAGTTCCCGTTTGATCGATCCATTTATTTCAATTTTGTTTACGGTAACGTCGTGAAGTTATTCTCAGACATTTCACATTTTAAAACATCAAACAGACGGACGCGTACGAAGAATAACGTGACGACAGTAGCGTATCTCCCGGAGGAGATCAGGGACACAGTGCCCCCTCTGACAAGTGATACGCCACTGCGTGACGATTGCTCTCGTAGAACATAGACGGAAAAGTTCGGATACAAGTATCTAGCCGTTGACGTAAATAACCAATTACTGTTCAATATAAAAACATACGAGTTGCATTTGATATCCCCAACAATCATAATAATCAAAAAGCATTAAGCGCTCAGCATAAGCCACAACGCTCGAACTCTTTGCGCTCTCGCACATGCGTTGTAGCTCCACCACAACAAAATGACGCAGCCTGATTGGTCAAAGGTTGTCAACGCTTGCGCTCAGCGTTGGAGCGTTGTGGAGTCTGCTGAGCCCTTTATCATGTTTATGTTATGTTTAATTGATACAGATAAGGCAGATGTGCGTTTGGTAGACGATCAAATCAACAAACCAAATCAAGGCAACGTTGAAGTAAAATATGATATTGCTAACAGCGATTGGATGGAAGTGTGTCATGGCCAATTATGGAGCTTGAAGAATGCACAAGTGGTATGCTCACAACTGGGGTATCCAGGAGCGATGTCAACAAAACGTGGGGTATATTACAGACTGGCTAATATCTACTCTGTTGGGAACATTACATGCAATGGAGGTAGGTGGAAACATGTTGTCATTGGTATTTATTGGTTGATTTGCTATCTGCTATTTTTGCATAGGAATATCCCAAGTCTTGTGCAGTCCAGCGTGCTTCACTTTCATCACATGACTACTGGTAAATTTCTGTCGCCAGTATTCATGCTCTTTCACTGCCGACTGCCAGAACTCGTTGCGTATACATTAGCTTCTTACACACAACCATTCCCTTATGGAACAGTCTTCTGGGCGGCGTTGTTGGCGGCATCTCGGAGGCATGAATCCAGGCTTTCAAGTGCCGTGTGCACTGACACCTTCTCAGCCACTCTTAGCTTGGCATAGCCTACGTACTCTTTCTCGTGACACCCTTCTTTCGGATCCTTTCAACACCTGACTGCTTCTATAGCATAGTGGTCATGGTTCAAGTGTGGGTTAATACTTGGTTGGGGAGATGGTCCTGTAAAGCATGTAGCTAGCTGGGCTGGTGATACGGCCACGCCCCAACAGGTGATGACAGTATATTTAGTTCCCATGTTTGTTGTGTAGGTTCTCTTGAAGCCCATAACCTCCAGATATTGTTTTTTTCTTTTATTTATAGTTTGATATTGTTCTCTATGTTTGGGCTTTTATCTTATTCCCTATGTCACTTTCATTGGCATTGTTTAAACACCTGCCCATTTGTGTTTCTTGTATTATGCATATTTCTGAGTTGCAGTGATCCAATGACCTTTTAGAGCTCTTTGTAGAGAGTTACCCGTTTGCAGGGATAGCACTGGATCAATTTTTCAGGACCCCCGTAAGGACTTCAAAAAACAAATTTAAGGGGTCCCTCAAGAAATTGAGGGGTCCTGAAGTTTGGGTATTTGAAAATTTTACTTTTTTACGGGCAGTTTTAATGAATTTATATTGTGAGCAAAGGATGGATATGTAATTTACAGAATTTCTTACGGTTTCCATTTCCATACATCGTCAAATTTAAGGGGTCCCTTCAATTTTGATCGGGACCCGCAAGTCTTTCCAATTTGAAACCTGACGCGTCACTATTAGAAAGTGAGAGGTCTAGGACGCGCAGACGCGTCAGAATGCGACCCCTGCCGTTTGATTTCTAATCACTCAGTTCATTAACCTTGTTGTTAATGTCTGTTGTGCTATTTTTTACATTTGCTCTTTATATTCAAAAAAGAAATCTACTGGTTCCTATTGATGAATGGCATATACTGTTGTTATAAAAATGGGTCCTTAACAAAATCCTGCTCCAAGTAGTATACAATGTATGTGACTTCAATTCAGTCCTCTCTTGTTTTTCTTATAAAGACCCTTTGGGGAAACACCAAAATGATGATAGTGCCAAGCATATTAACAGCTGCAGGTCTTCTGACTTCATAATATATGCATGTATGTGTGCTATTCAAAAAATAAAGGGTCTATAAACAAGAGAGGGCTGAAATGAAGTCACATCCAACAATTTCTGTTGGCACTGTTGTGGTGCTAAGCATACTGGACTGCACAAGAAATCTTCTTTGTCGTCACCATTCAAGAATTCTTTATGGGACTATTATATGTTACTTAGGCCAACAACAAAAAAGAGTTGACTTGCCCTTTCGGAAATCTAGGGTCGCTATTTATTTATTTTATTTTTTTCTAAAAAAAAAAAAAATTAACAAAAGATTGAAAAGAAAAATTAAAAAATTAAAAGAAGCACATAACAATAAAGAAAGATGAAAACGTATTTTCGAATAGTATCTGCTTGTTTAAAAAAATAAAATAAAAAATTTAAAAAATTTAAAAAATTTAATTTTTTTTAAAAAAATCTATAAAACGTGTTTTTGTGCAGTAAATTTTCAAACATTTTCACACACAAAAAAAAAAATCCGACCGTCCGACCCTGACTTTGACCCTGAAAGGGCAAGTCAACTTTTTTTTTTTTGCCTTATTACTATATATGTTGGCAAGCTCACATGAATTGGCTGTCTGGCTTGCTTCATTTTGACTAGTTGAAATCATCAACACCAAGCTAGTTTAACGTTGGGCAATTCAACTAGACTGATCATTGCTGATAGCAACACGTTGATTTATTTGGGCCTGACATGATTTATGTACTGGATTATTTCAACTAGCCAAAATATAGCGCCCTCTGTTGATTTGAATTAGCCATGTGCTAACAAGCCAAACAGATAAATCCAATATCAAGCACGTATTCTGCCTTTGTTACTGTCGTGAAATCGTCTGTCACGTCATCTCTGGAATAAAATATCATATATTCTTGCGTTTTCACCCTATGCCGACCCCCAATGAAAAATACACGCCACTGACTTCTAGTTTGAATCACCCTGTTAAAACTCAAAATAGGGGTAATGTTTACGTTATTTTGAAACCGTAGCCATTACTTTCGAGCAACAATCATGATACTGGCATTGGTGGAATGGGAACTGTTTGAGGGCGCAATGAGTACCTAACGTTAATGTGACCGCAAAATATTAATTAAATAAAAAAATGCCTT
The DNA here is from genome assembly GCA_035610835.1 of Ophiura sarsii. Classification (NCBI taxonomy): domain Eukaryota; kingdom Metazoa; phylum Echinodermata; class Ophiuroidea; order Amphilepidida; family Ophiuridae; genus Ophiura; species Ophiura sarsii. Next base: position 65,262,109 of record CM069443.1, on the reverse strand, counting down.
AGAGAATATTTATGGACGTGATTTTTGTACAGATGAAAGAAACATAGCTGAGTGCTTATCCAAAGACTTGCCACGAGAAAACAAATGTGCGGATACTAATAAGGCTGAGGTCATATGCTTTTGTAAGTATTATACATTGTTGTTTTCAGCATTGTCTTCGTTTGTTTGCGATGCTTGTTTTGGTTGTTCAGCCCTTTATTTTGTTTGTTTGCTGAAATAATGTCATATTTCGAGTGTTTCAAAAAGTATATTTGTTTGTGCTGCTGTTGTGTGTATTAACGTTTGATGTCCATTGTTGTTTATTAATTTGATCACGCCATACTATTCATAAACATACTTTAGGGACCGTTCATTATTTATGGTGGAGGGGGGGTTGGGACAAATTTGAAACTCGTAAGTCAAAATTACCTACCCCCCCCCCCTACAGTTGAAACTGAAAATTACATGACCCCCCCCCCCCCCTACTAACCAATAGATTTTTACACAACCCCCCCCCCCCCCCCCCCCTTCAAATCAACTTGTCACATACTTAGGGGATGCATTTTTCTTTTGTTCATGGATTCATTGGTTGTGCCCTCTGAACGGCCAATAATTTAATGACTAACTACATTGCGAGCGTAGCGAGGTGGAAAATTTGTCATATATTTGTACATTTTGGGTGGTTTTGTGAGTCTTTATAATCCGAAAAAAAGTTAAAACATCCTGACAAAAACGTATGAAATATTCTACTTGTGTGAGCTTTGGTGCAGAGCTGAGAGTGAGACGAGGTGAAAAGCATGCAAGAAATTACCGTTTATAATCATATTGTTGAATTTTGGAACATAGGCCTAGGCTAATTAACATGTTTTTATACACCCATGGGTCTAATGTTTTCAACCATTGATGATTATATAGGTGTTTTTCCAACAGATCGTCAGAGCAGGGCGTGCACAAAAATATCGCTGTCCGAAAGTAGTTTCATCATCAGTAGCCTACATGTTTTGAAGTTGAAAGGTCGTAAGAAAATGTGCGCAAAGCGCAGAAAAAAATGGCATTTACACTCCAAAATAGCCTCTAAAATTACCTCAATCACGACCATCTTTATAGTAAAAAAAAAGTTACACAACCCCCCTATTTCAACATATGAAAGTTACATGACCCCCCTATATTTTACCCAACCCCCCCCCCCCCCCCCTCCACCATAAATAATGAACGGTCCCTTAACACTTTTCACGCGGCAGTCGTCTGATTAAAAGAAATTCACAAAATGTTTCAAAAATGTCAAGATTATTGACGTTCTGCACCATATGTGGAATCAACATAAGAAATGCTTTAAAATAAGTACAAACATGCCTAGTATTGCTTCGGTAATTCTTGAGATAAGACTTTGAAAGTTGGGAAAGATTTTTGACAAATCAGTTTTGTATATGGTAAAGTGTTAATAATACATTTGTCATTTTAACAGTACCTGGTTATGAAGGCTGCTTCACAGACGATGATTCTCAACAGAGGGTTTTACCTGACTTCGAGACTCGAGACACATCGATGACAATTATCAAATGTCATGACCACTGTCGTAGTAAAGGAACTAACTATCTGTTTGCGGGGTTGACAGGAGGCACGGAATGTCGATGTGGAACGGGAACGGCGCTGAATTTTATACTCCATGAACCAAATCAAAAAGACGATGAGGATTGTTCTGCGCCTTGCGGTGGTGACGAATCGCATACATGTGGAGGAACAGACACAATCGCTATTTATAAAGGTAAGTAGGAAACCTGTTCCCCATTATATAGCAGGCATTAAACTTGTACTGCAATGTTATTTCATATTTTCATTATATTTTTATACCCGGGATAAATAATTCTGGGACATCCTCTAATGTAGCACCCTATAACTTTTTTCGATTTACTTAATTTCCATGGGCCAATGTTTGCGCTTATACTTTCCATTTTTCTTAAAGTTCATGTGATCTTTGGAAGTACAATATTTGTAAGGGTTAGCATGAAAGTTCTAGGTTCGAGACGGAAGCTTCTGAAATGTGACAATAAATGTTGCGCCGTTATTAATCATAACAGATATAAGTGTTGACAGACTACGATTAAAATTCCCTCAACAACTACTAAATGAACTAAAAATGGTGAGTTTTTTGGGTAGGGCGCACTTTGGTTTTAGCATTATTAGGAAAAGTTTCAGAAAAATCTGAATATGGCAAAAACTAATAGCCGCGTGGAAACTGTTAAATCAGGTTTTTAGATTAAATGTTTTTCAAGCGTTTGGGGGCAACAAGTGCCTTTTATGAATACTGTGATAGGTAGGACTCAAACTATTTACAGGTTTTTGGAATCAGAAATAGTCTGTATGGTTATGCATGTGAATATGGTGTGACCCAGACATTGCACACGTCATGCCCTTTCTGTGGTCAGAATTTAAAAAGATTGTTTCATGATGGTGATAATGTGGTGCTAATTGCTATGATATTCAAACATCCAAACCTCGGGAACACATACATTGATTGCATGCGTATGTCTTTCATTTATTTTACCAGTGAACAACAACGTTTGCTATGATCCGGGGATGGCATCGAATTCAGAAAGAACCGGAAGCTCTTTAGCATTTAGCAGTATTCTTTCGTATAGCTGTGATGAAGGTTATGAGCTTATTGGAGAGCCTGTACTCCAATGCATCATCGGAGATGTGACGGGAACGGTAACATGGAATGCAACAGTCCCTACATGTCAAGGTAAGAAATCAAGAATATGTGGGGTACGTGTTGGTAGCCCCTTCTGAGCTCATTCACAACTCCATAATCACATTAATTTTGAATGCAACAATAACTGCCAAAAGGTTGGTTTGTAGCATGAAAAATACCAACAATCTTTGAAATTACAAACAATACAAAACGTTGGGGCCTTGTAAAGTAATTTCCTCCTGTGGAAGAAGTAAAACATTATCAAGGGCAAACTTGTTTACAAACGGTTTCGACGATCAGATCTGTGATGGCGCCATCAGATATTGACGACGACGTCTTCTAGATTAGCTCGTTGTAAACATGGTAATTATGATTGAGTTAAAAGGCGCCCTCGTCACCATTCATGAGATGTTATGGTTGGTCACCATTGGCTTTTCTGCGTATCCAGATGGCTTTCTTATACAAATATTATTGTCAGCAGAGACGTCCAACGAAGCACCAGATAATATGATAACAGAAGCCATCTAAACGTAGGAACTATTACCGAAGTCACCTGTAACGTCACAGCAACCAAGCAAACAAAAACTTGTGCGCGCGAATTGCCTGTCATTTAAAAGCTTGCCTGCCGGTAGCGCGCATTCGAATGGGGTGTCCAATATAAACCATACACTAAACCAAAACAGTCATTTGTAACAGGATTTGTAACAACAGCTGTCAATGCAACAGTCAGTGCATGTTCCCCATGCATGGAATGGAACCGGGTGATAACATTGTTAATCAACAAGAGGTGACATGGATTTGTATGAGAACATCAAACCAACAACCTCAGGTGTAAACGAGTACATTTGCATCTGGAATTGAGTATCGGCTATGGTAACTTTGTCGGGATTGTCGGGTTTCAATACAAATACAATGTTAGTCATTTATTATTATTCATCATTGTGTTGAGATAACAAAATATTCATCTAATATTTATATATTACTCTTAGGGTTACCTACCTCTAAACGACCCGGGAAACCTGTAACCCTCACGGCTGTTCCACAATTGCGGGAGGGATCGGTTGATCACCCTTTAGATATTGGTAAGTGAAATTAACTTATTTATATTTCATACATATACGAGGGTCATCCAAAAAGTTACACCTCCTCCCTCATAACATCGCTACATAAATGTCAGCCTCGTGACATTTGTCATGATTATAGCTATATAACAATATTGATCATTTGATTTTGTGATATTTTAACAAAATTCCTTTCGTCATGGTTATAATGATTTCTTTCTTCTGTATGTATCTAGGCTTATTAGTCGGAATATTAGCAGCAGCGTTGCTTCTTATAGTCCTCATCATTGCTACAGCTTGCTTCGCATTCAGGTCAGTATAAATCGAGGTTTATCTGCCAGCCCATGTAACTTTATATTGAACGAAGGTTCCTACAAATACAACGTTCAATTAGGGCTTGCACCGTGCACGTTTTGTCTTTGTCTTTCCGAATTCCACAGTGTAGCGCTACCGAGGCTTTAAAAAGCATGGTAGAATAATAATTTCGTATTCTTGAAGCCTAGTTAGGCCCAATGCAAACCCTGGAATAAGGACAACTTTTGCGAGTCATGCTTTTGTAATAATTCTTTAACACAATTTAGATTAGTAGATTAAGTCCCAATTTAGATTAAAACAGCAGATTTGAGTCCTTATTTAGATTAAAAGGGCAGATTTAGGCAAAGCTGAAAAACTGGTACGTATAGCTCATGTCATACGTATACAAGTGACTTTTACCTAAGCTATTTTTACGATAGGCGCCAAAGTAGGAGTGGCCGTAGTATAAAAAAACCGTATAAGATAATACGTCTAAGGTAACACGTAGTACGCGTAATAGTACGTGTAAGGTTACACGTATAACGTGTTAAGATGTATCTAAGGCCGTGTTCCCACATGGAACAAAATCCCGAGTAGTCTAGACTAGTCCGGACTGGGTCCGGACTAAATCGCTAGTGGGAACGCGATTCAAGTAGGTCCCGGTCTGGACTCAAAGTGGTTTTTGTTATTTTGTTGAGTCATCGTTGTGACGACCACTTGTGTGGGAACGCAACTTTCAAGTGGGTCCCGGTCCGGACTAGTCCGGACCGGGACAACTTCTACTTATGTGAGAACACGGCCTTAGACGCCTAAGATAACATTCTCGCTTTATTCCGTTAACAATTGTGACACTTTGGATTTATTATTTGCAAACCAGTATTAATCAAACAAACCCGGGGAGTGAAGGGTGGAGGGTGGAAAGACAAGGACAAAACGTCAGACGTCAAGCTCTCACAAAAATTGGACTGAAACCCAATGTAAATATGTCCATAGTATTAAATAGTACATGTTTGCATTGGTTTCAGTTCAATTTTCATTAGTGCTTGTACATGTGGTGATGCAAGTATTACTCTGGTGCCTATCGTAGGCTATAAGTCTTACGTATAAGTCACTTATACGTACTCATATGGACTAGTTTTGCAGTGCGCCCTAATTTACATTAAAAGAGCAGATTTAAGTCTTTATATTACAACATTTATTATTTCCAAATCGGACTCGGTATCCTTCTATCAACTTCTCTGACTTGTGCGACATTCTAGATCTAACCGGTGGTTCCACAATAATGTTGACATCATTTTGTTTGCAGGCGTAAGAAAGCCATAAGACGGGATAACATTGCAGCATCGGATGTTACCGGCAATGAAATGGTTTACCCCTCCCCGGTATTCGATCCTAATGATGAGGTCATGGACAATGTGTATTTCAACCCAGCAATGCCTTCGGTAAAACCGGATTACGACGAGCTGTCGTTACCAGTAAAAGGCGGTAACCCGGATATGTGCTCGGATATGATGCACCCACCTGTTGTGCCTAATGTATACATGGATCCAAATTTACACGGTGCTGGTGCTTCGGCAATGGTGTCGCCTCCTGATTATGAAAGCACTTTCGATGAAAAACCAAAGAAGGAACATTATTGACGAAAGCGATGTAGCTGTACTTTGACTTTATTATTGTTCCAATGTGTACATTTGTAAATACGGATTATTTAGGAGCGTGTAAAACAAAGGAGTCAAGCAAAAGTATATTCTCCTAAGTTCTTTGCAATCAAGTACAATGTGTCATACAAAATCAACGCGAAGACAAACATAACAGTAATGGAAGTGCATCAGGCGTATTTTAGTATAGTACTAAAATTATTGAATGATTTAGGTTCAATTTAAAATATTTTTAATTCAAATCTACAGTAAATTTTGGAAGCTTTAGAGCTACCTACAGTATATTACAGAAATCCATTTATATAAATTATTTATATACACATTCCGGCAATGTCTTGCTAGACGTCCCGTAACTGATGTGCGCATGCTCATACCAATTAAAATGTGCTGTCGTAGTGCACGGTTTATTCCGTACGGGACTTCTAGCAAGATATATAGCCCACATTCCTACACCTCACTGGCAGCCATTGCATGCTGGGGGCATCCCATTAGACATCACCCAAAGTGATGTACAATTATGGCGGGAATTTTTAACTTCATAAAGTAAACGTGTTACCAATTCGGTGACGTAGCGCGCGTTAGTGACTCATGGTTACTGGTTCAAGTCTGGGCTCATACATCTGTTCAGAATTATGACACTGCCATAGGATTTGTGTTATGATCAATGTGATCAGTGGTTCGTTACAAAGTTAGCGTGATCCAGTTGAGTTGGCAACCGTTTTATTATAACGTGCACTACGCCAGCGACTTGAAAGTATATGAGTAGACTTTAAAATGCCGCACAAATTATGCAATATAAAGCCGATCATTATTTCCCATTGGGCACTCATAATGCCAGTTTGGTGCGGATGCCCTACAGTAATGGCCAAATTAATTCCGACTATCACTTTGATTGTCGGATTTGTATATAATATTGTTACGTTATAATACGACGTGATGAGTAAAAATGATGTAAATTGTTATTTAAATGCGATGTGGCGATAAATATTATCTAAAATAAAGTGTGTTGCAACTTTGTCATCATTGTCGTTAAATTGCCGTATCTTCCCATAGCAGTTTTAATAGAGTTAGGGAGCACATCAAAACTCGACCGCCCGGCAACCACCGGTTCCGTGCAGTTCCGTGAGGTGCAGCCGGTTTCTATTGTTCTAAACAATGATATGCGGTCCAACCGGGCGGAACCGCCGGTTGCCGCGCGGTCGAGTTTTGCTTGGCTCCCTTATACACTATGATGAGTTCCTCCTGAATCAAACAATTCCATTAACAATTTCCACGCGGCTTTTAATTTTACCATTACAAAACATATTTTTCAGAAACCTTTCCCAACTTTCAAAGTCTTATCTCAAGAACTACTGTACCGATACTAGGCATGTTTATACTTATTTTAATGCATTTATCATGGTGATTCCAAATGTGGTGATGAACTATAATAATGTTGACATTTTTGAAACATTTTGTGACATTTTGTAACTGTCATCTGCAGACGACTGCCGCGTGGAAAGTGTTAAGACACTAGTTGGTAAGAAATCACATTTATTTCAAGGTGCGATATAAATATGCAGTAAAGGAAATACCCACATGACTGTCAATCCGGGGTTAATGATCATGTGTCGCAGCTCTATTAATAATATTGCGTGTACTGATCATAATACTAATAGTAAGTATTTCTTTATTCCGTAATAATAAGAGGGATTAAAATCATGTCTTGGCCAGTTCACCCCTCGCTAGAGTCTAGTGGTTGAGTTGTGTGCCTTACAATGCAGAGGTCCATGGATCGATTCCCATTAGGACCACTTTTTCAACTGATTCATTTCCTTTTGTAAAAGTTAGGTTTAGAAATATTAAGTCCACAAAGTATGTAGTTCCTACCTAAGTCAACCCCGGGTGGAAAGTCATGTGGGTATTTCCATCGCTGCATATAAATGTAGCTTGGAGAAGCATCACAACTATTGCGCTATTCCATTTGAAATCCATAAACCCACTATGGAAAACATGACCTTCATCTTCCTCACAGGGAGTGTGAAATTCAAACGGGGTTACCTGTATGGGTGAATCCATTTGAAATCGACACTCCCTGTGTGGAAGATAACGGTCATGTCTTCCATAGTGGCTGTAGTGGGTGTATAGATTTCGAATGGAATAACCCGCGGCATAGTAAGGCGGATTTTAAAACAGACTTTACTCAGATTTAGAATGTTGGTTTCAAACTTTTGTGCTCACCAGAGTAGGGTCATTACATAAGCTTTCACGAGAAATTAAATTTGGTCAAAACTGATAAAAGAAAACATATTTTACACATGGTTAAATATAAAGTTTGGTATATGCTTTTGATTTAAGGGTTTTGACTCACTCTCTCGTCACATACAAATAATTTAATACATTTTCTAAAACAATTCTACGAATAACTTGCGTTCATTGAAATCATTATTAAAGATTATGTTTTCCTTTTCGACAATCAAGTCAAACGTTTTAATTTATATAGTCTATTTATGTATTGTGCGTGTGCCAACATAATCTTTTTACTATAAAGACAACATCCATCTTTTACAGTGACCGTCATATCGAGGGTTTAGTGCAACAAGGGTCCATCTGCAATTGATGTCAGATCCTATCATGTGTGGTAGAAAACCCCTTGATTAACTAAAAGTAACACTGGGCAGCTATAGCAGATAGGATATTTTTTTCAATATATCGGATTGAAACTTCACTCTATTAGATTGAACATTTTCAATCTTTTAAGATCTTTCCCTAAGCACAATCTTTAAGATTGACTTGTCAATCTTTTGATTTAAGAGAGTATGTTATGTAAAAAGGCAATATCTACAATAGCTGCCACATGTTATAAATTAAGAGTGCTTATAAAGATATTAAAATACAATCTATCATTTGGCAGCCATTGTAGATAGGACTTTATGCTGAGTCAAATATCATTGAACTTAGTACTTTCTCTATAGACATACTGGCGTCCACTAAGTATCTCAATATATGCGGACCACTGATCTTTCTCGGGATCTTGAACTGATTGTGTGACGTCGCCGTATGAGCAACCATATATTCTTCCAATTTCAAAAATGTTCCCGGTCGAACTATCATAACGTGAGGCGATTCGACGGTTCCCGACTCTCTCAACGTTCGGTATTGTTCACATTGATTCCGAAGCTGTTTGTCCAACTGTAAAACACAATGAAATAAGAATAAATGAATTGAGGATAAAATGTCCCAAGGTATATAAGTGAAGAAACTTGACGTACGAGCAATTGCAGATGCTTTTACAAATCAATCGATTCATCTTGGAAGTATCACCCAAGCGTTTTTATCCTCTACCCTGGGCCCAGCCTGATCCATGAATGATACGTGGGAATTCGCAGACGACGGTGGACACGAACACGAACGGCCGTTAATTTTGAATTTCCGTTGGTTTCAATGTAGCAATGGATTTTGATTATATGACCCCATAAAATTCATCACACATTGGAACTAAATTATTTCATCCTAAAACCACTAACTATCCGCAGTGTCAGTATCAATTTTTGAATTTAAATCGTTGTTAAGCGTTCGTCCCGTTCACTTGATCACGTAACCTCGTTCGCATATTTTAACCTGGATATTCGTGAATACGCCTGTGTCCAGCGTCGTCTGGGAATTCGTGCGATTCGCAATACCATACACCGCCAGCGGTTGTTTTTGCCAGTTCAATGTTTGACATCACCGTTCTAGATATCATTGGATTATACGCACGTTTATTGACCGATTAAAGAATTATGCAGCTTTATTCCGTAATGGGGTCTTGACACTAAACTAACTTACGAATGTCGTACACCAAGTGCACGTGTGATAAAAATAATGTTGAACACATCTTTACGAAGGATCCCCGTATGTATGTTGGGGTGTGTGCATTCGCTTTACCAATATATTGTCATGAAACACAGCAACATGTTTTCCTGCGTTGTATTTCGTCAGCCTGCTTCAATAATTGCCTAAGTCATTTTTCATAGTTTTGAGAAAACAACACAAATGTGTTTAAAAAAGGGGGAAAACATATTTTTTCACTTTTTTTTAACACGTACAAATTATTTAAAGATAATTGAACCGGTGACTTAGGCAAAAATGCATCAGATCAACCGGTGAATTAGGCATTTCAACACAAGACTGAGCAATTTCAACACATGACTTAGGCATTTCAGTACATGACTTAGGCACAAGAAATATGACATAGGCAGGGTTTGATTATCATACAAACTGCCTTACTCACAAAACTGGCTGACAGGTCTACTTGACTTTGACTTACAAAATGCCTAACTCATCCAAAAAACTGCCTAACTCTCAAGTCTGACATAGGCAGATCTGTAATTTTGCATTATCAGCACTTTTGATTGGTCTATGAGATAGGGGTGGTGGTAAATTGCCTCGCTTCGCTCGGCGCTCAACAGGTAACTTTGCGAGGTGTTACTCTTTGACAAAGACTAGGCAAAAAGCTCAATTTCGCTGAAAAGTTCGGCAATTATCGAAGCAGGCTGAGCTGGCTGACGAATTTTGTATTATGCGGGCTTCGGATGTTGATATTTTTTACCCTGATGCACTGCGTATTTTGCCGGCCTCTCCCACATCATATTGCGAATACCATGAATTACAAATTATCACTGGCTATGAACTGACGAAGATATGTCCCTTCCCACATAATGCTTAAAATAATCAAAAGAAACGTCTCGGTTAAATTCATTAAAACTTATCTACCTATATTATGTAAACCTTACTTCACTATTATAATGCAAAAAAAACCCACTATGCCCCCATGTTTACCTGGTTAATGTGTTGTTCGTCCATTGTGACGGGTTGACCTGATAACTCCATGAAAATCAAATAGAACATATCCGATGCTGGTCTCTCTGCAAAAAAAAAGTATTATAGTGGTTAAAGGTTTATCTAAAACTGTCAGTGATAAAATATGCCATTTTTAAATCGGAACCAAAGAGTGCAATTGTAATGGAGAAAATATTATAGATTTTTCCACCTTTTTAGCAGTGTGAAATGTGTTTGATACATTAACCAGGGAGGTGCATTAACCGTGTACTAAATACACACTTATTTTGCTTCAGGCATTGATCATTTCGTTCAAAGTACTAATCTATGCCGACCCCGGATCCCCCTTTGCCGTTGACAACAAAACAAAACGTTTTAACAAATCAGTTTGTACGCTCTACTCAACCATATGCACAAAATTGTGTTAAGTGACCGCGTAGGGCCGTGTACATGGTGTAAGCGACTGTCATTTTACAGTAATAGCAACATTTCTAAAATGCGCAAAATGTTTCATCCGATTTTCGTACTTTCAACCTGTAAAAATACATGTGAAAACTTGCATTGTGTGTAATGATAAGACGAGAATGCAGAGGAATCCCTTGGTAAAATATTCTGTTCGATGGTACCATTTCAAGGAGGTACAAAAAGGGCTATATTTTGGCCACTTTGGTGAGGGTGCAATCTGAAATTTGTTGATTTCATGTTGTTTGTTGTCAACGGCATGTGACGTCATTCCGGGGTCACCTAAAGGGAAGACATGAAGGATCGAGTCTCTAGGTATAATAGAGACTCGATCCTTCATCCCTATTACACACGGGCCCTGCGAGGGTGCTCTTTTTGGTCCGCCATTTTTAAAGATGGCGGCCATATAGAGGGACGCTGGGATCCAGTCTAACCTATACCCTAAGCATGCCTAGTACTACTCACCTATCACATCCCTTGTCTGTTTTAAGGATTTCATAAGTGATTCCTTGATATCTAACTTGTCATCTCCTTCTGCTTCTTTTGGAGGCTCTAAGTCTATCGCTAACAGACTGCTTTCGGAACACGACCATTGCTCCAAGTGCACACCGGACCATTTTTTCACTGCATTTTTCAAGGCATTCTGCATCAGTATTTCGGTCATGTTCTCACCACACAGATTGAGAACTTGACCAGTTCTAAATAGGAGGGCAATATATACAAAAGACAATAAACTTAGTTAATGACCGAGTTCTATATATAGTATTCGCTCTTAAAATACTGAGACATCGTTAGAATAATTACAATTTTCAAAAATATTAGCATAAAATAATTTATAAGCAAAACTGTAATTGGTCATCAAAATGATTAGGCCTATATCATGTAATTGACCAATGGGAATTATTGTACGAAAGACAGGTAGTGCCCAGGGGGTTAACATTCAAATTCGTACGAAATGATTGTCTAATTTTATCGCACCTTTGAAATATAATGCCTCCGTGTGCAATAACGATATATTGATTCAATACTATATTTGTGATCGGATTGATTGCTTCAAATTCTTTGATTCTTCATTTTAAAGCATTATCTTGTGGCGACTTGCTATCGACAAGATTTCGCTATTTCACCCATCCCAGCCATTATATTTCCGCGTGCCTTGTTTTGGTTTATCCTTGGTATAGGACAGCACGGAATTAACCTAGCTCAAAATCCTCTATATTGACGGATTAATGGATTATACATCAGCTTTATTCCGTAATTAAGTTTTCTGATGCGTATGCTGGCTGGAAATTTCCTCCTTCCTGGGCTTGGCGCGATAAAACTTTTTCGCGGACTTTTTGACTTCCGCTTCCGCGGGTTTTCCCGCGGGTTTTCCCGCGGCTTGGTTCGGCAATTGCTCCACCGCGGGTGTCTTGCCCATTCGCATTTTGGCTGCCTTCCGCATCGTTCAAAATGTGGCCGTGGCCTATGTGCGTGTGAATTTATGAGAAATGCTATACTTAATGAGATAATTAAATGATAAGAGTTGTCATGCTTGTGGTAGGCATAGCCAAATTGCTACCAATACCAGTTCGGCGTTAGTCGTCTCTCTCAAACTTCTTCGTTGGCAAATGGAGTCTTTAAACTAGTCTAACTTATGAATGTCTAATTGCCCCAAGGATATACACATGTTACCGTATGCTGCAAATTGAAAAGCAGTTCAGAATTCTCTCACTCTTCATTAACATTGATGTTTTGTCATTCAGACCATTTCATTGGATCCTATGCATATGCAGTCGTCACTTTGTAAGTTGTCCCGTCTAGATCATAGTATGCTATTCGATACTATCACAATTAAAACCAGTTTCACTCAGAGGTTGCTTCAATGTAATCCCAGAATGCAGTAGAAAAGCACTGTGCACTGAGATAATTCAACACCTGATTTCCATTGAAATGTACAGAAATATCATCGTCCACTAGAGGGACTAATAATGGACACTTGTCATATCTGTATCAATATATGAATTGGGATTCTATTTCTCGATACAATAATACCAAACAAGTTGAAAAGTCTCCATGATTAGTCCCTCTGATGGACCATGATGTTTCTGCACATTTCAATGCAAATCAGGTGTTTAACTGTCTCGGTTATCACAGTGCACAGTGCTTTTCTTACTGCATGCTGGGATTACAGTGAAGCAACCTCTGAGCTTCACCTCACCTGTAACAGAATTCTACGGCAGGTGTATTGCGATGGAAATCAACCACCTTGACGACATCTCCTAATCGATATCGGCACAGACCACTGCTTGTCGTGAGAACAATCTCGTACAACTGGCCCTTTTCTACTTCGTGAAGAAGAAGCGTCTTCGGTTGTTCCTCCCAACTATACATGGAATAAAGTGAAAACAGTTTTATTCAACAAGATATAAACATCCACCACAAGTAATCTGAAAGTTATCGGGTCATTGGTTAAATTTCAAAGAACCCGCCATTAGTCGTATTACGTATCATTGGAGATTCCGCTTTACGAGGTGCACATTGGACGCCAAGAAACAAAGTAAGGTTAAAAAGTCGGTTCGTATAATCTCATTGTGAAAAGATTGTACTACTGGACTCGATGTTAATTATAAGGGTCTCGAACCCTGTTAACACTTTCTACGCGACAGTCGTCTGCAGACGACAGTTCCAAAATTTCAAAAAATGTTTCAAATAATATGTCAAAAATATTGTTGTATTTCATCACCATATTTGAATGAGCAATGCATTGAAATAAGTACAAACATGACTGCTATTGGTTCTCAGTATCTCTTGACATAGACTTGAAAGTTGGGATGGGAAACATCTGTATGGTAAATCTAAGTAATAGCCGCATGTAAGACTATTCTTTTCTCATGTCCGAAGGCTGACAGCAAAACTGTTAACTTTATTTGTTGGGGTGGCTCTTTTTACTTTATTCTTTTCTTCCATCTTTTTATATTCGTCGAGAATCGACTAATATGCTGTATTGCGCGCGTTTCTCTCCTTCTTCTGGCAACAGAGCCACAGCTCCGTAACCCTTTGACCGATATTAACCATTCAAAAGGCAAAAGTACTCTTGTGTGAACCACTCTTCAGGCCAGAAAGCACAAGAGGTTAAAGGTCACACAGGGGTCACTAAAGGTAATCATTACTTTGGGGTCAAAGGTCAAGAAGGAGTCACTAGGGGTCAAAACGCGATGTTTCACTTAAAACGCCCTTACAAATTAGTAAAATGATCTAGGATCGTCAGAATCGGTATACATAGGGCCTATTCCTTATGACCGTATGCATATATAGTATTTCGGTTTTCAAAATGACAAATTAGTTAGGGTTACTAGGGGTCAAAATTTTAATTTTCAATTATTTCACTCAGAATTGGTCAACAGATTTCTTGGATCTATATGCTGAATACAGCGATTAAAAGTGACATGTCATATGGGGTCACTAGGGGTCATTGAACTATACAGGTGTAACATTCAAGACATGCTTTGATTTTGACCGGACTTAGTGCATATTGTGCGGATTGACTAAGAAAAGAAAAAAGTCAATCATGACATTGGGGTCAAATGTCAAGAAGGGGTCACTAGGGGTCAAAATGTTAATTTTTACTCATTTCACTTAAAATGTATCTTGTCTCAGAGGAATTAACTGATGTCCGTCAGAATTGGTCAACATATTTCTTTGATCAATGTTCATATAGGGTCCACAGCGATTAAAAGTGACATGTCATATGGGGTCACTAGGGGTAGTTGAACTATACAGGTGTAAAAGTTAATACATGCTCCGATTTTGACCGGATTTGTTGCATATTGTGCGGATTGATAAGACAAGAAAAAAGTCAATGTTGACTTTGGAGTCAAATGTCAAGAAGGGGTAACTAGGGGTCAAAATGTTAATTTTTTACTCCTTTCACTTAAAATGTATCTTGTCTCAGCAGAAATGACTGATCACCGTCAGAATTGGTCAAAATATTCCTTTGATCAATGTACATATAGGGTCCACAGTGATTAAAAGTGACATGTCATATGGGGTCACTAGGGTCATTGAACTATAAAGGTGTAACATTTAAGACATGCTCCGATTTTGACCGGACTTGTTACACCTTGTGCGTATTGATGAGAAAACAAGTCAATCATGACCTTAAGGTCAACGGTCAAGAAGGGGTCACCTTGGGGTCGAAAGTAATTTCTCCACTACTACAGGGCCGGAATTTAAGAAAATAACTTTCCAATATAGTATAACTATCAGCCATATAGCAAGGTCAAAGGTCAACGCCCTGGACTAATATCCGTGATCTATGATCACAATTATCTCTAGTCTTACTTTCATTTAGGCTTTTTAAGTCTGGCCCGAGCATTTTGCTTGAGTCTGGTCCCTTCAGGACCCAAGCGTGTGTCCGAACGGACCGACCGTGTAAACAAACAAACAAATGTAAAGTGTTAAGGTACTAACACTTACCATGTCTCTTCTGGGATAAATTCATAGAGGGCGCTGTTGGGAAGAAGTACATATTTGGATGGTTGTTTTTTTGGCCATAGATTCAATCCGATTTCCGCCTCTGCTGCGGCATAAGCTGCACTGTATATTGGAACACCTGCAAAAGGCCACAATGTTTAGAGAATAAAGGTATTGTTTCTAGACCGACCCGTGCTATATTGTCTGACATGAATGCGGGCGGTAGTATTATATTAAGTGGAAAACGCAAAAGATAATGAAGCCCATCCTATTTATCCGTTGGGTTCCTTGGTATTTATTAATAGATTCTCTACAAAACAGTAGAGAAACAGATTCCATTAACCCCCGAATAACTCAATGGCAATTACCTTTAGCATACGTGCTGTGTAGCTGCTTCGTAATTCCCTCTATGTCGACTGCTACAATGTGAGACATTTGTGGCCAGATGCGAGCTATGATGCCATCAAATCCCTTTTCAAACTCTTTCTTAAGCTGTGCAGCTCTAGTTGGCTCTGGAGATAACTCTGCTTCAAGATCCTTACGAGTATACTCGGAAATGCGAAGATCTTTGTTCAGTGTCCCGGATGACAGATCTTTCAACAGGAGATTCCAGTTGGCCTTCAGTAATGATATCGCTTTCCTGACGTGACTTGTGGATGATGTTATCCAAACTGCAGTTGCTGGATCCCGAATGCTAAACAGAAGATGGATATAGGTTGCTGAATACTCTTGAATGATACAAAACGCTGATACTGGAGAGGTGTAGATGCTTACAAATCGCTTCTGCTGTTCAGTGTACATATTCATTGGACCGGCCAGAAGACCGGATTCTGTCCAGAGAGGCCTTGGAGCAGTGTACGTAGTCATCCACTTCTGCAGTGGACTGGTTTTGGAAAAGTTTTCGCTTACAATAGAGTTAAAAGTCATCCCCACTTTCAGGGCGACGTTGCCACGCGAAGGCATCATTTGTATCATCTTTGTCTGTCCTGTTGTACCGGATGTTATGCCGAATCTCTTCAACGATTCACTCGTCAGGACGTTGGCCTCACCCTTGCTTATTCGAAGCATATATTCCCGATAATGATCATATCTCGTCAATGGATGTCGCTGTCGGAATTCTTCAATGGAAGTTATCTCTGCGAAGTTATGCTTCTTCCCGTAGTCAGTATTCGCGTCTTGTTTCATCTTGTTGGTGAACAACCCGGTCTGCTCCTCCTGTGGATCCCGCCAAATACGTTCCATGCTGCGGGTGCCTCTCCCGGAGAAAAGCCACTGCAGTAGGCTAAACATATACTGCGTGAACACACTGCTGATGGTGTGGTATTTGGAGATTTGATACGTTGATATGTGTAGGGACACAATGCCTATCATGGCATTCGTCGAAAAGAAAAGACCTGTCAAATTAAACAAAGAACACATCTTATTAATTTTATATGAATATGAATGTTCTCGGTCATCAATGAGAACACATCTTATTAATTTTATATGAATATGAATGTTCTCGGTCATCAATGAGAACACATCTTATTAATTTTATATGAATATGAATGTTCTCGGTCATCAATGAGAACACATCTTATTAATTTTATATGAATATGAATGTTCTCGGTCATCAATGAGAACACATCTTATTAATTTTATATGAATATGAATGTTCTCGGTCATCAATTGAATATGAAAGAATGAATTAATCTTGGAACTTAGTGAGCAGTTCCATTTATACGCGATAAATTTATCGCGACTGTATCGGGGCCTGATATGGTTTGGACCCGATGTTTTTCAAGTTGATTCGCGATAAAATAGTCATCAGGCCCCGATAAAATAGACATCGGGGCCCGATACGAGGCCTCTGCCATACCCTGGGGTATGTTTAGCAAATAGAGCGGGACATTGTTTAGCAAATACACGAGGATAATACAATTTACGTTAAACATCCATAATCAATAACATTATCTCTAAAAACATGAAATGCTGAATTTGTACCTTACAACTAGAATAAATAGCCCGAAGCTCTATTTACATACCGACCACTTATCTTTCGTTATATTTAAACAAGCGGTAATACGCTACTCGATAAATAATCCTTTGCTTCTCGCAACTGTACGCGATAAAAATCTCATCGGGGCCTGATAAAAAACTCATCGGGGCCCGGAACATTCTCGCAATTTTTATCGCGTACAAATGGAACTGCTCCCTTAGTTTTTGCAACAGCTACGTTGCATGTGAAACCATTACACGCCGATACCAGGCAACTGACCCACTGATGATGTTGGGTCACGTGATGGATGAATTAGTGGCCAATCAGAACTCGGTGATATTACTCATCTGAAGGACCCTGGTTCTAACTTTGAGGTTTGAGGACGTTGTAATCCTTGATCAGTGCAGGGGGGTCAGTGACACAAGACATTGGAATCCTTGATCAGTGCAGGGGGTTCAGTGAGACAAGACGTTGTAATCCTTGATCAGTGCAGGGGGTTCAGTGACACAAGACATTGTAATCCTTGATCAGTGCAGGGGGTTCAGTGACACAAGACGTTGTAATCCTTGATCAGTGCAGGGGGTTCAGTGACACAAGACGTTGTAATCCTTGATCAGTAGGCTACAGGGGGTTCAGTGACACAAGCGATTAGTGAAAGAAACTGTAATGGGAGAGGTTTAAGCGACCATCTTCAAACAAGATAGAAGGACTATACAGTTACAGTTAACCTGGAACCAGTATAGTAGGTAAGAGACACAGTCCCCATTGAGCCATAGTCCGCCCTGTACAGTAATGTATAGGTTGGTTTAAGGCACTCCTCTCTATACATGATGTGACCGTTGTTTTATACATTAGTAGTGTTTACAAATTCTGGAAAAAATACTAATGCAGACATGAAGAGGTACTAGTCCATGACAAATACTGCAATACGTACTATTCAAAAGCAAAATTACTCAGCGCCCATTTTAAAAGCACATGCCCGTACGTTACGCATTACTGTCGGGCAACTAGATTTAGTACCTGGTCTCTCATTGTGCTTAGGGATGCAGAACATGACCACTGCACTATTCTACACCGTAAGGAATGATCAATCTAGTGTGAATTTAATTCACAAAGCACATTCCCTATGTAGGTGCGCACGCATACCGCCGGGCACTACATCACAGGTCACATCATCTATAGGCTATGCAACACTAGTTTCACGCTTCATTCCGTGTATATTTTATATTGAGGCCTGACTATGGCTTCAGGGGGACCAAGGCTCCTTTCACATCGGTCCCAAATTGAGGGTTCAGTGACAGAACAGAAGCGATTAGAAACGGTCTGGGAGAGGATTGAGCGACCTTCTTTGAATTCGGGGTATTCCACGCCGTCTTCATCCATCACGTGATCCAAAACCATCATCGGGTCAATTGATTGATGAAATGTGATGGTTTCACACGCAACGTAGCAGTTGTAAAATGTACGTTCCAGAATTAGTTGCAATTTTTCATTTGTATGCGTCAATAAAAAGAGCAATTTTGCACACAAAAGGCAGTATTGGTTAAATATAATGACATTTATAAGGTTTTTATCACAAACCGCATGTAGGCCTACTGAATAATTATGTTCATTCGCGGACGTTTGGGACACCCTGTTAATATACAAACTACATGTTGTAATAAATAGGAAATTGGGCTGTACTTAAAACCATGGAAACCCATCAATACACAATAATAATTACGCAAAATGAGGTAGTAGTAATCAGCAATGCTCTTAATGAGTGTTCATTATTTTAGTAATGGATTTCTGTCCCATAAAGTGGTATCACTAGTTCCTAATCACCGTTAATGCTTGTTCAGTTTATTACGCATAAATATTGAAACTATTTTTGGTAAAAGGTTAAAAAAAAAAGTTAGGTAATTGAAGCGTATAGCTAAATGTATCTACAATTCCGTTACTAAATACACGAAATGTTGCTCTGGAGCGTAACACGCTTGACCTTCAACTTGTTCAACGGTTTATATTGAGCATATTAATTGTAAATATGTTTTTGAAATATTGTACCGTGAGGAACAGTCATACATTCGTTGTACATGTTACCACCAGGAATTTTGACTATTCACCCATAACACAATCATATATACTCTGAGCCTGATTGTATAGGTTATGATATAAATGTAAATTATATAGGCTGCAATAAGTATACGATATTGTGACCTTCACTGTTCACTAACCTGAATGTTAGCATTTGACCTATTGCAATTTAGTACTAAATAAATGGGACGTGCAAAAATAACAACAACAACCCCACACATAAAATAACAACAACTACAAACACCAGAACAACCATGACTTTTCTAACAAAACATAATTCGCCGGCTGTTGAATGCAAATATTTCAGGAGAAGCAATTTTGCGTTAACTTTTCTTTCGTATTTTATTGTTTTTTAACGTCTTATTTCTTTCATAAAAATCTAACTATTCCTTATTATTTCAGACCTGTACCATAGCTTAAAATGTATGTATTTATCTGTATTTTCAATATTATTAGAAAACTCAATTTCACCCAGAAGAAATGTCATTTACTATATCCTCGTGCATTCAGACGAATTGAGCTATTCCAGATAATAATGACCCCCCCCCCCCCCCCCCCCCCCTATAATAGAGGACATCGGAATTCCAGACTTTTTCCCCACCAATTTTTCAATGGAATTCCATACCTTTTTGGCACATGTTCTTGGAATTTAAGACTTTTTTACAATTAAGACCGCCCCCTATATAGAGGACATCGGAATTCCAGACTATTTTTACCACCAATTCCATACTTTTTTGAAGTTTGATCTGGAATTCCATACTTTTTTTTGAAATTTGATCTGGAATTCCATACTTTTTTTTAAAGTTTGATCTGGAATTCCATACTTATTTTTAGGTTTGATCTGGAATTCCATACTTTTTGAAGTTTGATCTGGAATTCCATATACTTTTCATAGAGGGAGTCAGGGAATTCCATATACTTTTCATAGAGGGAGTCATGGAATTCCGGAATCAAACAAAAATTGTCCTCTATAGAGGGGGTTCAATATCATCTGGAATAGCCCATTGTATGTCATGTTCTATATAATCTGCTCCACTTATTAATATATGCTTGTTTTTATGTTATTATCGGGCTACTAAGCAAATAAATTACAACAAAAGTTTAGATTTCAAGCCTTCAAGGTAATGAAGTAGAATTAAACGTTATGAGATGGCTTTAGTAAGGTAGAGACTTGTTTATCAATTTAACTCATCTCAAACATTCCTAAGAACGAATGTAGTTTAGGTAATTCAATTACTTGCTCAGTACACACCTGTATTTATCCGAATTGACCACGGTTCTTCTTCTTCACAACTCAATTTATACTCAAACCAAATTACAAACACGCATAAAACAATAGGATAGTAGATTTAATATTCTAAACAGCCAGCTTTCGTATACTAGCCCATCGGATATATATATTATAGGCTAATTTCTAGCCAGTGGCGTAGCTGGGATTTTTTTCAGGGGGGGCAAGATTTCTGGAATTTTCGTAAAAGGTTGCCCCAATTTTTTTCCAAGTCACTAAATCGTGAAATTTCACGTAAGTGGGGGGGGGGGGGGGGGGGGGGGGGGGGGGGGGGGCTCAAAAAATTTCGCACGGTCAAAAAAAATCGCACAGTACATGTACTACACGTACTATTTTGCTTATTTGACTATTTGGGCTAAATATACACACAAATAACCACCCGTAATCTCGGTCTTTATCATTATTTTCCTATTTTCTTTTTTTTTCTCCTTTTAATTTTTTTTTAGAGGGGCTGGGGGGCGGGGGCTCAAATGGGCTTTTTCCGTCAGGGGGGGCATTTGCCCCCCCTGCCCCCCTGAGCTACGCCACTGTTTCTAGCCTGCCCCAAGCTCTTCACCTGAGTCAGGTCCAATCAGGACCCAAACGTGTGTCTTAACACTTTCCACGCGGCAGGCGTCTGCAGACGACATTCCAAAATTGCACAAAATGTTTCAAAATGTCAACATTATTGAATTTAATTACCATATTTGGAATCACCATGAGAAAAGCATTGAATTAAGTACCAACATGCCAAGTATTGGTTCAGTAATCCTTGAGATAGACTTGAAAATCGGGAAAGGTTACTGAAAAATCTGCTTTGTATATGGTAAAACTAATAGCCTCGTGGAAAGTGTTAAAGAATTTGATGATACACCGTACATTCCCCACAGCAAAAAATAGTAAAAGTTCACTTTCCAAAATACTTACCGATAGGAACTCCCCATATGAATACCTGCTTGTAACTCTTGAAGCCTTGCCTAGGTATGCCCCACCAAATACAGGATGACACGCAGAGAAAACTGCACAGACAACCCAGAGAGAAAAAGATAGCATTTAGCGATGTTAATCTCCCACCGGCCATGATGATACGATACGGAAATACTTCACTCCTCGGCTATGATGGAGTTCTGAAATATATATGTACACTGTATACATGTATAAAATAGATTCACCTATTTTGGTGGGACAAGCGTTAGCCACGTAAGCACTAACGAGACTATTAATAGTACAATCACAATTCGTGCGCAATGACCTGTGTCATTTAGCCATGGTAGTTCTTGAACTACAACTTAATTGTACGCTTCATTCAATGGTTCGTTATTGTCCTTTTTCCATATCAATAATATTTATATGGGTAAAAGGACAACATTATATCGTGATTTCAGAGGGGAAAAAACTATAATAAACACTTAATCAGTTTTCTAGGCCTAACCTATGCCTATTTCTGAAATTTAAAGTTGTGTCAAATTATTTATCATAATATCCTATATACGTATAGCCCTAAAAAGTGTCCAATGTTTAATATTGAAATGATTTGTTAAGCTTTTGTACCATTGGGTCTCATGGATCATATACATGTACAATGATGATACCTCTGCTTGCTTGTTGGACAATACTGATGGGTACAAGTCCATGTTGCAGAAATGCTGTCTTATGAAGATAGTAACGGGTATAAGCATGTGTGCATTGGTACATGTGATTAAAAATAGATGTTGCCCCGAAATCACTGAAATCTAGTTCTTGCAATTAGGCCTATTCCCCCGTCCCAAAACAATGAAATTTGTTAGTGACATACATATTTACGTTATAATATAAATGTAAAATTCACACCAGCGGCTACTTCGGCGACGTTCGTATACATGTAGGCCTACATGTTGACATACCTTGATACCGTAAACTTTCAAAGTCTTAATCCATGAATTACTGAACCAAACAATAGGCATGTTTGTACTTATTTTAATGCATTTCTCATGGTGATTCCAAATATGGTTATGTAATTTAATAATTTGACCGTTATGAAATATTTTGGAACATGTTGTCTGCAGACGACTGCCGCGTAGAAAGTGGTAACTATTCATGCTTTTTTTAATGCTGCACGTTCTAGCATTCCTTACAAGCAAATACTAACGTTTATTTATGATCTTGTGGTTGCACACCTTTTGGTTTACTTATAGATAATAATCAATATAATGAATTATTCAACGTATTATTTCCGCACTCGAGTCCATATTTTTTCGGACTCGGACTCGGACTCGACTCGGACTCGGACTCGATCGGAATCGTCTCGGACTCGGATTCGGACTCGGACTCGAACTCGTACTCAGACACAAAAAGGCTCGGTATGGACTCGCAAAATAAAGGACTCGGACTAGAAGACGAATCCAGTCCGAGTCCAATCCATTTAAAACATTTGAAACCATTAAATGTAAAATGATTATCTGAAACTGTCAATTTAATATTATGGAACAATTACCCACACAATACTTGACAATAAAAATCGCAACTAATTTTAGTTAACACTTTCCACGCGGCTATAAGCTTTACCATATATACAAATCAGATTTTCATAAACCTTTCCCAACTTTTCAAAGTCTATCTCAAGGATTTACTGAACCAATACAAGGCATGTTTGTACTTATCTTAATGCATTTCTCATGGCGATTCTAAATATGGTAATTAAATAACATAATGTTGACATTTTTGAAACATTTTGTGAACTTTTGTAATGTCGTCTAAAGGCGCCTGCCACGTTTATTCCGTAATGGCGCCATACACAAGTCTAACTTATGAATATCTTACACCAGGGATACAACTGAAATTCAACAATTTTGACATTTTTGAATCATTTTGTGCAATTTTGGAATGTCGTCTGCAGACGCCTGCCGCGTGGAAAGTGTTAACAATAGTGCCGATCTAGAGGAGAGTCTATAATGTACCTGTATGCTACATGACATTTTGTTTTCTCCGACCGCAGGCTGTATGGCTCCCTCTACATTGACCCAGGACCCGGCGTTTGCATGTTCAGTAACGGCTCTTATAACTATGATTAGAACTATGATTCGAGCCACACAAACGTATTTAAAATGTCGAGATCGGTAATAAATATTGGTTTAACTAATCCGAAACTGTCAAGAAAAGTAACTTACTCTGGGCTCGGTTTTCCAACTCCCTCAGTTTTGGGATACAAAAGTTGTACCGGTGAATGTGAATTTTGGAAGTTTTCAATTACTATCCGCGACTAAAGCAATATTATGTTATCTTTTTTCAATTTTTTACACATATTTTTTCTCTCATAACCCTAACCGCACTGAATCTCACTAAATCTCACTGCCAGAAACTATCTCCAGGCACGTGCTGCTGCATTGCCGCGATGACGTCACCTACCGCAGGCATATGTGGCCACGGAGTTTGTGGCCGCATATGACCTAGGGAGTTAGCTCAGTTGGTAGAGGGACAGATTTGGGTGCGGATGGTCCAGCGATCGAATCCCGGGGGGTGCTGGGTGATTTTTCGGGTCAAAAAATAGCACTTCCACCCCCCCCCCCTCCCCCCGATACGCACAAAAAACTAGCTATCTACCTTGACTGAATTTTCCGTAACCAAACCATCGCAGACATTTACTGAAAATCCGCTTCCAATTTTAGAAATTTGTCCACAAACTTGTTTCAATATTCATCATAAAGCATTCCATACTATTATTTTTATAAATATGTACAATGCGATCGTTAACACGGTGTCAATTTACGAACGAAAAAACACTCAGAAAATCAGTTGTCGGAGCAGACCCGACACTTTATTTCAACGTATTCAAACCATGATTCAATTGGGAATCGTATCGATCTGTAACTTAGAAGATCTTTACAATTTATGATTACAAATGCAAAAGTGCAAGAAAATCTGCTTTCAAAGTAAAAATCAGGGCGTCAATTGGAAAATATCACATAATATAACTTTAAGTGTTAAACCAATACGAAATACAAATTTCGGCAAATTGTGTCCACCGTCGTCTGGGAATAAGTACCCGCCAAAATCTAGCGCCATCTTTAGTTTTCCATCCCATACAAATAACTTGTTAAGAGTTTCTAATTATCTTGTACGTCGACAAGCCGCGTCCGCTCGCGCTGTGCAGGTTTTCGGAGCACTCGAACGGCAATGAGGCATTTATGTTGTTCTTTAATTAGATTCTCGTTGGCCATCTATGGTTTAATCAGTTCCAGCAGCGAATGAATATACAGTAGGACAATTGCATGAAGGCAATATTAATCTTTGGCAACAAGTGCACTGTGCATCATAACGTGACGCGAGCGGGCCATGTGTGTTGCTAGTGGCCATAATCTCGCGTACGCTTGGATTACTTTTGCGTGCAGAGAGATAAAAACCGAATGTTAAGCCCACAATTATTCATAACCTTTTGAAAAATATGAGGGTTTTTTTGCATTTTTATCATATCTATACCAGCTGGAGTGGTGGAATTTTCGCTTTATTACACAAAAGACAGTTAGTTTGCAAGTTAGTACTAATCAATATATTTGGGCTCAACACTTTTTGCATAACAATATAATTGAACAAGAATTGTGTTTTAATGCCTGTCCAAATTATTCACACCCCATACCACCAAGTTTTAGAATTGAGGCCATTTTTCGTGATAATACACATGTTGTTGACATTCCAAACGTTCTTTAGGCCTATATTGTGTGATAGGCTTTTATATTGTTATGCAATTATTCCATGATGTGTGCATAAAATATGGATGCATTACAAATGTGTCCTATTGAATGTACATTGAGAGATATTATGGGACAACACTCTAGCTCTTTGTTAGCATGGCGAGGAAGATCGAAGAACTAAGTGAGGACCTTTGTGTGTGCATATTGTGAATGCTCACAAATAGGGGAAAGGCTACAAAGCTATTTGGAAGCAATTCCAAGTGCCATATTCCACAATACAAAGCATAATTAGGAAGAACAAGACCTTCACCTCAGTTAAAAACCTTGAAGGACACGGTCGGAAGCCAACGGTGTTCCTTGTCTGACAAGAAAAATATGGTGAAAGGTCATAAGCAATCCACAGCTCACCGTCAATGCTCTCCTGATGGTGAGTCTTGGACCAAGATATTAAGGCAGACACTCTAGCAGACAGTGTACACGAGAGTTGTCCATGGACTCCGACCAAGAAAGACTCTACTCCTGAAAAGAGACAAAGAGAAACTCGTCTAGCATTTGCAAGAGCACTTCTGGACAAAGATCCAAGCTTTTGGTCCTCAGTGTTGGGGTTTGCTAGCTAAGATGCAAGACGATTTCTCTGTCTCTCTTTTCAGGAGTAGAGTCTTTCTTGGTCGGCCTCCATGGAGACCCTCTCATGTGCAATGTCTGCTGGAGTGTCCGCCATGATATCTTGGTCCAAGAATTGCCAAGGTTGTTCAGGAGAGCATTGATGGTGATCTGCGGATTGTTGTTGGCCTTTCGCAATATTTTTCTTGCTGATTGTATATAAATGTAGCAATAACGTTGCCCCATCATATTTATCTGAATTGTTATAAAACTATGTGCATGATGTGCCAACTCGCACTCTTCGTTCTGGACACATGCGACTTCTTCAAGAAACTTTATCAAAGCGCACTTGGGGAGACAGATCGTTTGCTTTTGCAGTTCCTCGTCTCTGGAATGAACTAGGCCTATCTTACTATAAATCTGGAAGCTGTGGGATCGCGTGCGTTTCCACCGGCAAGTGTGGACACACAACAGATTCTAACCATCTAACCGTGGACCCTTCGCCAACAGTGGACTAGGTGCATGGGGCTGCAATTAACCCAAAATGCATTAAAAAGCACGTTTAAATTAGGTCCTCAGTCACAGGTACCAATACCGGCCGCGGTAGGTATAGATACAATGTTGTAAAAAAAATAAAAATGTATAAAACGTCCTCGTTATGTCGATTAAAATGTGATACACACCGTCCTCGGTTGGATAGTTCTAAACTACGTCCACGTTTGGAGGCGATTACAGGGGTGTGTGTGTTTGTGTATTTGTTATCCTTAGTAGCCTACTCCGTTAGTTTTGATCAAAGTGTCGCCTACTTTGCATGAAATATAGAGCAAGTAACGGGAAGTTTGAAGTGAAATTGGTTATAAAACAATTGGCTCCAAAAACAGCAAAAGAAACGCTCGAATTTGGCTCAAAAATGCCACTAGAATTACACAATATTGTGAGTTGCGAGTACCGTGTACGGTGTATTATCATACAGTGGTAACACGTCGCGTGCATGTTTGCGAAAGGGCTCACTGCCGCGGCACTCTACGCACTCCTACACATGGCACTGCCCGCCCACGACAAAGGAAGTATGGGACAATTCAATGTTTTGAGATATGGTAAAATAACATTTTTTGTCGTGGGTGGGCAGTATAAGCCACATGGGAATTGGTATAGGCTTAGGGGTATGTGGTGTCGGGTGGGTGTAGAACCACTGGAAATGATTTAGGATAGGGTTATACAGGGTGACCCAAAAAATGTTAACACTCCGGGCACATAAGATATCTTAAAAGGACAGAAACACACGGGTCTAATCTTAATGTATTATGAAAGCTGAGTAAATAAGCTTTCATTTGCATTTTATTGCGTTCCAATTGGTTATTTAGACCGGGTATTTAGAACGGGAGAAATGCTTCAGCAAACATGTGGAAGCAAAATCGGCTTGGTCCAATCCTCTCAGTATGAGAGTAAAGCTTTTAAAATGCACGAAGCAAGAGTTAAGCAACATGATTAAGTCACACACACACACATCAGTTAATCTCTTCTTTGTTCTTTTCAACGCATTCTTCGATTATTTTCAGGCTTAAAAGACATAAATAAATATATTCCGCATAAATATAAAGGTATTTTGTCATGAGTTCAAGTTCTGTACTCTTTTTCCATGTGCAATGGGATAGCTGTCAGTAAAGCAGTCTTTAAAATTGAAATTGAAACATTTCATGTTCTTTGTTGAAATGGTCCATCGAATTAAATAAATTAACTAATAATAATTGCACTGAAATAAAACTAGTATTGCACTGAAATTGTATCGTTGGATAAATGAATGAAAAGATTCAATTATATTCAATAATCGATACATTCTAACTTAGGATTAAATGTTGCAATGGTGTTACTTTTGAATTACTGCACAATAATGTTTTTGGCATTCTTACAAGTTCGTAATCATAGATGCAAATTGGACCAAGCCGATTTTGCTTCCTCATGTTTGCTGAAGCATATCTCCCGTTCTAAATAACCAATTGGAACGCAATAAAATGCATAATACATCAAGATTAGACCCATGTGTTTCTGTTCTTTTAAGATATCTTATGTGCCCGGTGTGTTAACATTTTTTGGGGTCACCCTGTAGGCTATAGTGAGGTGGTATAGCGGGTTTTTTGGTTAATAAAGCAACCGGATTTCTTTACTTTCTTTTTTTTTTGGGGGGGGGGGGGTTGGGGGTTGGGTAGGGAGTAATGAAGTAAGTGGGCATATGCCAAACAATCCACGGGACCGAGGGTTACGTTAATGAAGTAATGAGGTAGGTAAAAGGGGTTATAGGCCTATTGGTTGTAAAAGTACCGTTGGGTGGGGGTTAATAAATCAACCTGGTGTGTGTGTGTGTGCATAGGGGGGGGGGGGGGGGGGGTTGTAGGGGGTTGATGTGGTTTCAGGGGTTAATAATGTAATGTGTAATAACCATAGGAGGGCCATGAGGTAATTAAATATAATCATGATAATGTAGTTTCGTAATACATTACTGCGGACATGAGGGGTTGCAAAAATACAGAATCTGCAGATATTTGCCCATTTTGGCGCGTTTTTAGACGGCAAGGAAGTATGCGTACCGTCATCAGGTGCCGAGTTTCACATACCGTCTGTGGCGCCGCGTTGTATAATTACATTTCACCGGAGTTTATTTACAACTCACGAACTCATGTTTACAACTCATGAATCTCATTTGCTCATCTAGCGGGACCCGAGCGTAGCGAGGGTATCCCGCTAGTCAATATAAAAACTGCGAAAACTGTAATTAATCTTCAAAAAACTGTTAAAAACACATCTAATATCTGAGACATTTTGAATAATTAAGCAGTTTTTTCATACATTGTATATCGTAATTACCCTTATTGTCCATTTTGTTATGTAAGATGGGTAGGCCTATGCATTTTTATTGTTGTTGTTTATCTTTCTTTCTTTTCTTTTTCTTTTTTTTTTTGGGGGGGGGGGTGTCGTGTGCCACGAATTGGGACCCCGTATGTTGAGGAGAAGTGGCATTTTTACGCTGTTAATGATGTTTATGCTATCACCGTTTCTATAATTCTCGTCATAGAATATCTAATTGGGAGTCATTACAAAGCACAATAGGCTTTCCATACCATCCAAAAAACAATGTCTTTATTATTTCAGTTTTAATTGGGAGCCATTCATTGATCAACAGATACTAGGGGAGGAGGATGGGGAGGAGGAGGATGGGGAGCCAATCTCATATAAACACAGTTTCATTCACATAACTTACTGACAATCAATAGCTATGATAAGTATGCGACTTAAAGGGATACTAAGAGATATGTTGATGGCTGCGCCCTCAATTAGGATAAAAACTATGATTTCTACATTTTTACAATTGTATGACATACACAAACTTACAGCTGTAAGGCTTAGAAAAACCAGTTGTCTTTGTGCAATAAAATGTCGTTTTAAAATATTCCATCCCCGGCTCGGACAGAATTTTATGGTCAGCGTTACGGTATTACATGCGCGCATAGAGGGCGCATTTTTTTAAAGTTTCAATCAGGCGATGCCGGTCACGATTTGCCTAAATTTGCCGTGAATACCCATCGAATAACCAACTCCACTCTAAGCGTCCTTTCTTTTCATTTTTGCAAGTTAAATAACAGTTCTTGAACATGGCGGGTAATTTTAAATAGTCACGTGTTTAGCTCGAAATTTTATATTACAGTATACACTTCAATTTTGATGCGAGAAAAGGGATAGTTTTTGGCAATAATATAATAACGACATTTAAGGGGGCTGTCAAGTGTCGTTGTATGAATTTGTCAAGCACTGTAACTTTCAAACTATTTATGTGTTGTACATAAAAGTATACACTT
Source organism: Ophiura sarsii (assembly GCA_035610835.1). Lineage (NCBI taxonomy): Eukaryota > Metazoa > Echinodermata > Ophiuroidea > Amphilepidida > Ophiuridae > Ophiura > Ophiura sarsii. The sequence goes on along the minus strand of CM069443.1, from coordinate 65,232,266 downwards.
TTTTGAATGAAATGAGTCGGGGAATCCATTTTTCGTATCAAAAATCGTGATTTTTATTTTTTTTGCCCAAAAATGCCTCTTTTTTGCCTAAATTTTACAAACAACCTAACAAAATAATTTTTGGGTAAAAAATTCTAAAATTTTACAGAAAGCATCTTAATTTAATTATCTAGGACACTTATTTTTTGTTTGCCTTTAAAAAAATTGGTTTCGAAATTATTGACCAAAAAGTGCTAAAAAAGTGAATTTTGAGATATTTTATCCCAAAATTCACATTTTTAGTACTTTAGTTCTCTGGAAAAGATCACATAGCAAGTCTATAAATTCCTTTCATTCTGTTGTATCTCATAAAATGGCGCTGTTGCCTTTTTTAATTTATGCAAACGGGACCTGTTTAGCTACGTACGTCAGTATAGGACTTTCCTTTCCCAAAAGTATACTAACAGAATCCCTGTTTCTACTGCGTGCCCCGAAAATGATTCAAAAAGATCGCTTGCAAGTATTAATGTCTCAATCGATATCGTCAGCTTAATAAAATAATTGTTTTATTAGTCATGTTTACTACTTTTGAGATAAATTTAAAAAAAAAACAATCTAGTTTTGTTACTTTGTTGCTTTTAAAGCATAATAACATGTTGATACAAGACAAAAATTATGTCTCAATAGTATTACGTAACCAACTAAACTGACTTAATATACCGTTGTGACTTAAGGCAGATTGGTTGTTTTACTTGGCACTTTTACCTCAACAAACTGACTATGCTCGAGCGCTCATTCTAACATTAGAAATTCACTATAGTACTCTTAGTACAGGGATACCAAATTCCCCCATCAAAACAGTCCTGGATACGCCCTTGCGGATGGGGGTGGGGGGTACTCCCTATCTACCCCCCCCCCCCCCCCCCCCCCCCCCCCGCGTTTGCGCCTGCATGATACAAACTTCACCCGAAATTTGAGACACTAGTTTTTATATTTATTTGCATTACAAGTAAATAAATAATGTAGTCATGACCTTTTTTGAAAGTAGGTCACAGAGTACAGAACAGATAAAAGTTAATCAGTTATTATTCCATGCATGATCGATTCATGATACGACCTTGTCGCACTTTTTGATCCACTGTGTTTTTGATCTAACTATAACCGGTTCAATAATATTACAGCATTGAATAAATAAGATGATAGACCTATATGATACAATGGAATGGCCTTCTAATGTGTTCTATTGCGATGCTGATAAAACGTTTTACGTCGACTAGACCCACATTTTCAGCAAGACCATAACTTCACTAACAAAACCAAACATTAATTGCTATGTCCTTATTAAGGGGGGGGGGGGGGGGGTACTTTGTGGATATGAGGTCATGGGATGTGCCGCTAAATAGGGCCCGAATTTCACCCCTCTGGTAAATGAATGACCCTTTTCATAGCCATTTTTGGTAAATTTTAATGGGTCCAAAATCCTTAAATTTGCTATTTTTCACAGAAATGTTAGCAAAATCTGTCAAATATGAAGGAAAATTATGGGATTTTGGTAAATATATGGGTCCATTCCCCCCGATTGGAAAATGTTTGGGTCAATTTTCATTTTGCCGGTGGCACATCCCTACCTAAACAATATCTGAGTACAGCCCCCCCCCCCCCTACCCCCGGGCCTATCTTATCAGCACTCGCTCCATATTGAAAGATGTCACTGCTTATAAACATGTTAAAGGGAATATTAATTCCAACCATGTTCCAACTCTGTATGGCCTACTATACGATGTACTTGCCGACTATCCCGGGGAGGGGGTACTCACCCAAGACGGTATACGGGGGTGTGCCGCTCTAATGGGTAGCTTTTTGGGCACAAAATCCCTAAACATGGGGTATGATTTTGTGCTGGAAATCCCTAATAATGGGGTCACTTTTTACAAATGGGTCTATTTTCGCGAAATTTGTGTCTATTTTCGCGAAAATTAGCAAAAATTAGGTCTATTTTCGCGAAAATTTGCAAAAAATAGGTCTATTTTCCAGATAATTTGCGAAAAATGTGTCTAAAATGAAGCAAAACCCCTAAAAATGGGTACCGATTTTTCCAAAATCATCCCTAAAAATGGGTATGGGTTTTGAATCTCCAGCGGCACCCCCCCGACCAAACCAAATCCGAGTACCCCCCCCCCCCCCCGGGAATATACGATGTACTTGCCGACTATCACTCGTGTCGTGGTAGGAAACGACCTGCCAGGCTGTCTACTTCAAAAGTGCCCAAATCTATTGAAATTGAAGTGAACCCGAAACACGGTATAGGATTGAACTGAACTGCACTACAGAAAAGGACGGGGAAAAGGTCGTTCATTCACTGTTTTCCCATCGTTTGTGAAGCAAATCTTTATTACACAACGACTCAACGAGCCTACAACATATAAACATGACAAAGGCTGGAATGGGAACGTTAAACGCAACTTTCGGGTTATCAGGATTTTTATTTATGTTGCTTAGTGTCTTTCTTCTTCATTTGGAGCTAAGAGTGACAGAAACACCGACCAATGTGTTTTATGTGATTTGGAAAAATATAGCCGGTAAGTCACAGTTAAGAACAGGGGAAATCAAATGTGGTTTGAAAATCCCATGTCGCTGAAGGCCACCACCTTGGATCAATGTTCGGGTATTACTAAACTATTATAATGTCTATGGATTTTGGTTGATCGATTTGTATATATATATATATAGGGCATGTCATTACATTTTAAAATCTGACACCATCTTATTTTACGTGTACAGTGCCTATAATTTATCAACATGTTGAGTCAATTTGAAATTTTGAGATTTGGGACAAAACACCGTTAGCCTACATGGAACCGGAAGCACTGTGGACCGTGTTATCAAACCATGGGCCTTGGATGGTCAAACCATAACTTCTGGATGGTCAAACAGTACGGACACCAATGTTGCTTACAGTTTTAGAGGGTACAAAATTGAACCTTTGAAAATATTGAAGTTAATTTTAATAAGCTTAACACTTTCTACGCATGCAGACGACATTCCAAAATTTCACAAAATGTTTCAAAATGTCAAAATTATTTTATTTTATTTCAATAATTAGGCCTATTTGGAATCACCATGCATTGACATAATTACAAACATGCCTACTGTTGGTTCAGTAATTATTGAGATAGACCTTGAAAGTTGGAATAGGTTTCTGAACAATCTTGTTTTGTATACATGTACATGGTAAAACTAATAGCCGCGGGTAAAGTGTTAAGACCGTTAGCGTTATAACAGGGAATCATAATAGAAATACCAAAATTTGGATCAATGTTCGGGTATATATGTCTATGGATTTTTGGTTGATCGATTTGTATATAGGGCATGTCATTACATTTAAAATCTGACACCATCTTATTTTACGTGTACTGGGCCAATAATTTATCAACATGTTGAGTCAATTTGAAATTTTGAGATTTGGGACAAAACACCGTTAGCCTACATGGAACCGGAAACACTGTGTATTATCAAACCATTGGCATTTGGATGGTCAAACCATAACTGCTGGATGGTCAAACAGTACGGACACCAATGTTGCTTACAGTTTTAGAGGGTACAAAATTGAACCTTTGAAAATATTGAAGTAAATTTTAATAAGCTTTTAAACACTTTCTACGCGTCAGACCTCAGACGACATTCCAAAATTTCACAAAATGTTTCAAAATGTCAAAATTATTTAATTTCATTACAATAATAAGTATTTGGAATCATCATGCATTGACATAAATTACAAGCATGTCTACTGTTGGTTCAGTTATTATTGAGATAGACCTTGAAAGTTGGAAAAGGTTTCTGAACAATCTCGTTCTGTATATACATGTACATGATAGAACTATAGTCGCGTGTAAAGTGTTATGACCGTTAGCGTTAATAACAGTAAATCATAATAGAAATACCAAAATTTGATTTGTTAAGCTAAGACTCCAAACACGATTGGTAACTTACTTCATACTTCTTCTTACATTATACAGATATGATGCTTTAAGAAAGTTATATTTTTCTGCATAATCATGATACATAACAAGTTACAACTCATATATAGTGCAACTGTGATAAAGAATATTTTCCTGGATTGTACATGTATAATGAGTATAAAATTGAACACTTGGAAATATGAAAGTACATTACAGCTTTAAAAGGTACATGTTCCGATTGCTGGCCCGATTTTCAACTTGATGTTTTCTATTTTGTATGACAGATCATCCTTAAAATTGTCACATTCCAAAGTTAGAGTTGCAAAACTCCAATGGTTCTTATTTTAGAAGCACAAGGTCACAATAAATTTACCCATTGAGTAGTACACAAACTGGCTGGTGATTAACCACCTTTGGCAGTAATACACCACATTTTAGCCTATAATTTCTAAATGGAACATTTCTGGCCCATAAGACTTCACAGATATAATGAGAAAAACATGGGGATTCTTCTGATATGAAAATATCTTGATTTGAAGAAAAAAATCATACCCCCCAAAAAGTGATCGGAACATATACCTTTAATCCATACCATTAAACTGTGCTATTTAACCCCATTGAGAGATCCTGGAGATTTCCCCAGAAAATATAACCTTTTTTAGATAGATGATGTAGAAACCATCTCACATCATGATCTTCAAAATATCAGTAACAATGAAATAAAGATTGATTTTTTTCTTAAGAATCAAAAATGCCCCCCCCCCCCCCCCCCCCCGATCCCTCTAGTTACACCTTTGGTAAGTACTAGTTCACCTCTCACCAAAAGTAGGTCAGATTTTGATTAGACCGATCTGATAAAAGATAAATATGCAGGGTGTCTCAAAAAAAATACAACGCACCTTTAGGCGATCGTAACTTCCTCAATAAGTGTCCGAATAGAACAATTCAAACAACAAAATCAAATCAAATTAGTTTGCAATAAAAAAAAATGCATGTGATTCGGGTCAGTAATTACGGAGAAATTAGCAATTATATCAGTATGAGTAGTCAAAGAACACTTCTATCCAAGTTTGCGTATTATACAGATTTTCATTTGCGCGGGTGGTTACATACTCATTCTCTTTTCAATAAGCCATCACTGTTGAATGCTTTCATAAATGCATTTCTTTATGTTATACTCGTAATAGTATTGTGTAATCGATCGTAAGACTTTTAACGATCAGAAAACCCTTACACAATACGACTCATTGTAAGGAGAGAGTGAATTAACCTTAATTTTGTTTTCAATTGCGTTATTAAAGGGACATTAAGTGGTGTTGAAAATTGTAAATGTTTAAAAATTTACTTCAGAATTCAAGATGAACATTAAAAATTGTTTCTACTAACAAAAACACAGCAAAACTTGATTAAAACAATATCATCGCTATTTATTGAAAAACGCCCTCTATGCAAATATGGTTCGCGTTATGTATCACGCGTACTGCAGGGGGTATTGTCGGGCGTAAAATGCTCGTTGCGGCTCTACGAGCATTTTTGAATCGACGTTTTTTTTGTACAAAGAGGGTTGATTTTTCTTAATCCTTATAGGTGTAAGTTCATACATGTAATACAATTATAAAAATATACTAATCCCAGTTTTTATCATAATTGAGGGCGCAGCCTCCAACACATCTCTTAGTGCCCCTTTAATTAGGCGTTTGTGCAAAATTGGCAATAGTAAATGATGCCAGCCTTTATTTTCATCAAGTTGAAAATGTGAATATAAAAACCTTGATAATGTTTAAGCTGCGCAATGTTATTGGTTATCATGAACTTGGTCAATAACATGATAAAACTATTGTTTGCTTTCATTGTGATAACATGATTGAACGTATCGTGAAATGAGCGATAGTAAACTTTAACAGTTACTACTATCAACTTTAAAATGTGATGAAAATATCTTCGCCAACTTGTATGTGCAATATTACTAGTAGTAGCCAACCGTAGGTTGAATTATTTTGTTTTAAAGAAAAAAAGTAGAACAGGAAAAAGAAGTTAATGAATGTTATCTTTGAGAGAAGTGTTGATTGATTTCTTGTCTGTGCTGTAATGAATCACTCAATATGAGCAAACTCGGGTGGACGTATTCTTTGACTACTTTTACGTAATTGCGAATTTCTCCGTAATTGCCGAACCGAATCACTAATCAAAAGCGGATTTTCTTCAAACTAATTTGACTTTATTTTGTCGTTGAATTTTTCTATTCCAACTCTTATTTAGAAAGTTATGATCACCTAAAGGTGCGTTGTAATTATTTTTGGAGACACCCTGTAAGAGGTGTAAATAGTAAATAGAATGTTGGACTACAGCAACATAATGATGCAGTGATCAGAAGTTCATTATTACAAAATAAAAATAATAAAAACTCTAGACCAAAAGCCAGTATTATTAATTCTTAAAATAAGGGGAGCGTAGAGCCACAGAGAAACATTGTTAAGCATAATTTTTACCTTTATTTGCGTAAATTTGTGAAGGAAAAATGCGTTTTCCATGAAGTGTTAACACTTTCCACGCGGCCGGCTATTATTTTTACCATACACAAAACAGATTTGTCAGAAACCTTTCACAATTTTGAAGCCTATCTTAAGGATTACTGACCCAATACTAGGCATGTTTGTACTTATGTCAATGCATTTCTCATGATGATTCTAAATATGTTAATGAAATTCAATAATTTTGACATTTTTTAAACATTTTGTGAAATTTTGGAATGTCGTCTGCAGCCGCCTGCCGCGTGGAAAGTGTTAATGTCACCTCTGATGGCTCTGTTCAGTGACTTTTAAATAAAAGGACGGCTAAAGCCGGTATTTAATGTTGAAGCTATATGTGTGTCTCGGATTAAAGATAGTTTAATACACATAAAGTCCCTGACCAGGTGCTTTGGGGTTGGCTAATTCAAAATATATAATCAGTACCAAAAATCTGAGATTTACATTAAATGAGCAAATTTCTTCTCCGCAGTTTTATACCTCATTCAACAAAATCGAATGGATACTTTTAAAGTTATGATGATTCCAATGACCGCGCATAACAACAGCAAAGTTGCACTAGGTATTATAGGAAACACACAGTTATGACAGTAATCACACAAATCAATGAATCAATGATGGTCAAAGGTCATTACAAACAAGCTTGGTGACAAAAATCTTGTAGGTAACATGGGGTGCACACAGGTTGACCTCTTATGACCCCTTTCTGTCAACACTTTGAACTATTTATTGCTGTTTTGGGAATAACGCAATCTGAGGCAATCTGAGGATCAATCAATGTTGGTCAATTTGAGGAGCTCTACAATGGCGGTCTGTGGACAGGTAATAAATAGTAAGAGAGATGTGTGACTTTGCACAGTGACTTTTTAAAGATGTCTGAAAGGTCACATAACAAAAACAAGTTTCTGGCTCCTTCACTTCTGGGTGATTTCAAGAACTTGTTGATACCCCCTCGTATATATCAAATACCTTACATCCAATTGGTCTCATAATTTCACCAATTGATGTCAGATATATTTACCTTTGTATTCTCAAATATAAAGCAGCCAGTGTTTGGACCCAGTTTTTTGGACACGCTGTTCTACGGTTCAACTTATGACTGCAACAATACAATAGATTCCGATACAACAAGATAAAATACAATAATATAATCAGAAGCATAAACACAATGCGATTTTTCATAATGATATATCGAGTCTAGCATTGAATTGAGAATAAACCAAATAATCATACAGTTGGTGCCATGCTCGGTTGGATTTTTGCTCGATAGTGATAGCTAACAAGCCTGACATTAAAATCATGATAATGGCCTGTAGAATCAGCTACATACCTGCCACACGGGCACACTTGACAAATGTCTATGCTTTAGGTAAACTCAAATCTAATTCATAAACAAACGAAGGCAACAAATGTGATCTTTTCACTTTATATAATTTAATCATGTTCTTAAGGCCACACTAATTAAATAGTTTGCCTCAAAGCTCTCCCAAAGTTGAAAACCGAATATAATGCGGAATGCAGGTTTTTTTTCTTGGTTTTCTTTTATTTCATTTTTTTTATTTGCCAATTTTGACCTCCACGCTTGTGTGGATGATCTAGTCGAATTCGGCAGGCATTGGGCATTTTGAAACACTGTCCAAGCCGAAGCAAGGATTTGCCCCGAAAGAATGTCCAGCGCTACTTCCTTTAGTGTTTTTCGCAGCTCAGTTTTGTGAAGAAACCATCTCTTTTCGGTTTCTTCACCAAACACTTTGACTTTTAAAAGGATTGCGTCGACTGCCAATGCCATCGTATCCTCATTCTCATGCAAACGGTATAGAGCTGTTTTCCAATCGCTGGAAGAAGGTTCTACGAGACCGTATACTTCATGAAACCGTCAATATTTAAAATAAATTTTAAAAAATGTGAATTAATCTCAATAGACGGTTAGGGTAACAGAGACACAAATCATCACAACAATACATGAATCGATAAAACAGAATGCATACAATGTTATTAACTAAATATTCCAATTCATGAAGTATACGGTTTATTCCGAAACATCATTCCAGTGGTAGAAAATATTGCTTCAATACTCAATATTCCAATGATACACGAGACCGCAAATTTGCATATATACATTAATTTTTTTCTGTCATGAGTGCGTGAAACTCCGAGTAACATAGAATGGAATAATCTACGTGTTAACCATATTTTATTAATTTTTTTATACAGTATTTCAACCGCTGAAATACAATTGTATTAAAAAAAAAGGTTTTTTAAATTATAACATAGTTAAATTAAATAACTACTAACTATCGACTCATTTACAGGAACAGAATATTAAATCGCACCGATGACGTCATTTATAAATATTCATGTATTGTGACCTGTTGGAATATAAAACAAGTCTCGTGTTTACGTTTTATGAACAGGAAGAGTATGCACTTTTGTTGCGACACGGTGTCGGAAAGGTACAGATTTACAAGACTTTTAGGCTATGTTTTATTACACGATGTCAGACATGCAACTTCGAAAAGTGGGTAGAATGGAAATAAAAATATATACCGCCAAAAGAATGAAATCCCTCGATCCAGCGGGCAATAAGAAAAAGAAGAAAAAAAGATAACACTGGCGATTTTATTAATGCGCACGGGAGCTTTGAGACAAACTATTTAATTAGTTTGGCCTAATATTGCGGTGAAGTGTCAATTCGGTATAATAACCCTCCCAGAAATATTTTTTAAAAAATTATGTATTTCAGTACGTTTAATGCAGCGCGTAAATTCGACCATCGAGTGATTGACCAGTCTCATTTCTGTAACTCCTGCTTTTCCTTGAGCGATGCTTTCCACGTATGGGCATGTCCTTACCATATATGGTAGCCCTGACCTTCAGCTACATCCCCATTTATGTACTACTCTTAAATTATTTCAATAACTCGAGATAGGACTGTTTGAATGAATCCACGCATTTTTGCTCAAAATAATAATAATAATAATGATGATAATGATAACCTTAAGGGGAACAAATACATGAGATTAACTAACAAAACATTAATTTACATAAATTAATTAATTATGCTAATTTATTCAAATATTCACAAAATTTGCATAATTTGTACGACGGGCACTGTTAGAGTCACTGTTAGAGACAGCCCGTCGTACAAATTATGCAAATTTATTGAATATTTGAATAAATTTGCATAATTAATTAGCTCATGAATAGTAATTTACTTTGTTATTTATAACGGAATAAAGCGCATTATTGTTCATGAAAGAAATTACGTTAGGGGGAAGATTATTTTCGCCCTAACGTAATAATGAGTGAATAACAAAAACCTCGTTCCCCCTAAGGTACCTGTTAGTGAGATAACACTAATAACACTACCTGTAATGATAATAATAATAATAATAATAATAACACTAATAATAATAATAATAATAATAATAGCGACAAGGGACATATCCACTCTAAATAAGAGCGCTCAAGGCACGAACATAGAATACAATATAAATCAAAAACGATAAACAACAACACTAAAAATGAAGACCTATCTTACATTTTTTTTAAATGAAAATAAGGGTATATTACGATATACAATGTATTGAAACAACTACTTAATTGTTACAAAATGTCTCAGACATCAGATGTGTTTTCAACAGTTGTTTGAAGATTGTTGCAGTTTTTATATGGATAGGAAGTTAATCATTCCAGAGACGAGGAGCTACAATAGCGAAAGATCTATCTCCCCAAGTGCACTTAAATATAGTTTCTTGAAGAAGTTGCATGTGTTAACGAAGAGCTCGAGTTGGCACATAGTTTGGGGCCAAATACCTTATTTTTGGGCACATTTTAAAAAGAGTGGATATACTATCTTGCACTATACACAATACAAGTAATCTATTGGTATAATTGGATTTTCAAAACAACTAGTGCATCACACAAGTATTTTGATATGTATGCATAATTTGATACACATTGATGGTTACCATGGTTACTATTCAAAAGTAGTGGAATATACTATTTTAAACATTGTGACACATACCATGAAAGTATTTAGGAGGAATACAATCATGTCAAAAAAATATGGCGTAAGGTACCTAATTTGCGTATTTGAGATTTGAATAATTAGCTAGCTAATTTGCATATTGATTAGATATCGAACTGATTGTAAGTTTAAAAGGTACATATAATAGCACAGGTAACCATTGTATCAAATGTCATTAGTTTACTACCTACAGAACTTGAGATATTTAGTTTTACGCATATTTAATTAGATGGACTTGGTAATTTTTTGAGGATTTCCACATTGCGGATTGAATTTTTGCGAACATAGTGCATTAATATGGAATAAAGTATACTTCTGACTTTCCATCAGCTGACAAACATGTGAGGAGTGTAATGATTAGGCCTAATGTGTTTTTAAGCCATTTTAAGAACATGGTCATTAAAATAAAAGAGGTTCAACGTTGACAAATATCAATTTTTAGCTCTCAATGGCATTTCGTGGCAGGTTTTCGACTACTTAGAGAATTTCAAATGACGATAGCACCAGAACATATTGCTCGATTAACATGATTCTCGCACGAAATTAAATCTGTTGCCAAGATCTTTAAAATGACACCTGTCTTGTTGAATTCCCATGTAGTTGATCACGTATCTAGTGGCGTAATATCGTATACCGTCAATTTGGGGTGGGGTGGCGAGATGGGCAGGCCTGTGATCGGGGGGGGGGGGGCGGTCACGACCTACTAATTTTTTAAAGGAGAACAGTACTTTTCATGAAACCATGCATTGTGTGGTAGGAAAAGAATTATCTAATGTATATTGACTAGTTTAATTGAACGCAGAACTATAATGATTGTTTAATAAAAACGAATTTAAACGGCACATCCCCAACCTGTGATTATTTGAAATTCGCGCCTGGTTGTCTGTGTTAAAAGTGCTGATGGGATAGCCATGCCCAATAATGTGACGTCATCGTTACTAAAACCGCCTCATCAGCAACAGTTCGCTGCACGTAATCACGCAGAAATTCAATGCATAAATATCAATACATGAAACAGAGATGTGGAAATCTCGTAACTGTTTCGTCATAGCTTCGATCAATATGGCGACGTCCATACAGGTGATTTATTTTCTTTCTAAAGCCGATTTTATCTTAACGCGGCACTTTTAAAAACTTTAACCTACGGACGTGGTCTGTATAATAATAATGCTACATATCTAAGCGCAAATGTATGGCAATGATTTGCTTTAACAGAACCATGCTAATTGTATTTTGTTACCCGTTCTGTTTCTAATTTCAGTTGTTTTATTGGCATTATCGATATTACTATCGATATTACTATCGATCGTCTGTTTTCACATCGTATCACTCACCAAATCTGAAACTCATACCGCGCTTTCCATCGCTCTGCAGTACCTACTACACACCGTCAATGGAGTCGTAGTTTTCTTTCTTAGACGTAGACTAAAGACGTCATGGCGACAACCCAGAATCTCTCAAGAAGCATGCTTAAAAGAGCTTCTACACAGACACAAGAATACGGAATACGGTGAACTGTACGGATTTGACACTATCAAGAACTTGGAGGACTTTCGTAGCAAACATCCACTCACTCGATATTCACATTATGAAGAATACATCGCAAGAATGACCAGAGGTGAAGAGAACATACTGATGGTCAAGAACCCTGCTCGGTTTGCCGTGACCTCTGGAACAACTGGCAAAGCGAAGATTCTACCTGTATCGCCAGATATTGAAACAAATCTTTACCTTCTAATGGGTGTCTTTAAAGATAAGATCATTCAGGAAACTTTTCCTAGTTTCAGCCCCTTAAGGAAAATCGTCCGACTCTACTGGGAGCCCACATCGCGCACAACCGAATGCAATATACCACTGCAACCTTTGTCTAAACTAAATCCCAAATACAAACGTTTTGTATCCGTCACATCGTCCTCTCCAACGCCGGCGTTCTCCATCAAAGACGTCGAAGTTTGCACATACGTCCATAGTCTGTTTGCATTAAGGGAAAGAACTCTTGGTTTGTTCATGACATCATTTACCACTAGTTTTTACAGCCAGATGAAACATATGGAAGACCACTGGCCAGAAATGCTGGAAGATTTACGTAGAGGTACCATTAATGCAAATTTAAATCTTCCACGAGATATTAGGAGAGAGTTAGAACAGAGTATGTGGCCCGATCCCATTAGGGCGGATGAATTGCAGCAAGAGTTTGAGCGTGGATTTCAGGGAATAATTGCACGATTATGGCCGGATTGCGCGGCTGTGGTTGGAAGTGATGCGGCAGGAATCAAGTCAAGTTTGCAACGAACCTATTGCAAAGGTATGTCTAAGAAAGTGTATAGCTCTTACTCTAGGAAATTGCCATTTCCATTAAAACGGTCCTGCGCCTCTCACCTCAAAACAAGTATTTCAAAAAACAAACAAAATGCAATAGCACCTAAGCGTACCATGTGTAAATTAACGATAAATAGCCAATTCGATTAAATAGTTTCCCAGTGCTCTGCATGTGTTCAATGTTTATTGCAAATACACAGTTCAACTAAAATATGTTCCCCTTTAGATTATGCCTGATATTTTTAAAATGGGTTACTCCATCGAAACGAGTTTTGGCACACATAATGTACGTGCAAATACGAAATTCATGAAACCAAGCATTATATGGTACGAAAATAATTATCTAATGTATATTGACCAGTTTAATTGAATACAGAATATTCAATAACACGAATTTAAACTGCACATCCCCAACCTGTGATTATTTGAAAATGCTAATATTGTGACGTCATCGTTACTAAAACCGCCACATCAGCAACAGGTTGCTGCACGTAATCACGCAGGAATTCGATACAAACATCGAAAACATCAATGCATGAAACTATGGAATTATAAGAAAGAGAGCGTATGTCTTAACGCGGCACTTTTAAAAACTTGAACCTACGGATGTGGTGTGTATAATGATAATGCTACATATCTGAGCGGTAAAGTACCATGGCAAGGATTTCCTTTAAAGCTTTAGAGGGATTGAGTTAGTGGATTGTGTTCGCCTAGGGTTAATCCATGATAATATAATGCTAATTTAAATATAAAACAATTGTCTACGTCAGGTAGGAAATGCTCGCTTCACCATGCTTACCACCTTGTAACCCAAAATCCGCGTGTTTAGGGTATAGAAAAATTACACCGAATACTCAAACATGATTGACATATCATTTTCAGGTATCCCGCTGTATGGCAGTAACTATACGGCAACAGAGGGCGTGCTCGGAGTGAATTTGTGGCCGTTACGGACGGGATCAAAGGATCGATTCGTTCTTCTGCCAAGTATGAACATCATGGAATTCATTCGTGAAGATATTATGTAAGGTTTAGAATAAATAGTGATTGTGTGATTTATATTCGTTTTGCTATTGGTAGCTGAGACAAATATACTATGACGAGATAAGAAGCGCCCATTCACACCTGCTAGGCTATATAGATCATTATACACAGTTCAACAAAAATAAGTTCCCCTTTAGATTATGCCTGATGTTTTTAAAATGAGATACTCCATCGAAATGAGTTTTGTTCAAGCAGCACAACAACTGTGTTGTGTTCAGGCAAAGACCCTGGTTCAAGTTGCTTAATCATTCGTCTTCAATACATCATTTGGCAACTTTTGAATTTAGGTATTCCTCCATTCAATGTGTGCTCATTCAAGCATTACAACACCTGAGTAGCTAGAGGCTCGCTCTATCTTTGCTGTACACACGTACATTATGTGCGCTAAAACTCGTTTCGATGGAGTAACTCATTTTATCAACAATGTATCAGTGTCAACACACAATGTAAGTTAATGATGTTATGTATCATACTTACACTGATAATATGATCCTTACCCACAGTCAACATTTTGTGTATGAATTTGAACACTCCGCAATTGACACTTTTTAAAGATAATGACTTCACGGTTTCGCGCGCTTTCACAACTGGCATTCACATTTGTAAACACGCTCCAATTAACTAAGAATTACCTATTGTAGTTTCGATTATTCTCCCTGTGACAACGTCAAGCTATGAATACATGTATACAGTGATTCAGTGAACGCACGACCACTCTTGGACGAGATTTGCGGAGTTTAAAATCGTGTTTTAAAATTGGATGATTTACGCCCAATATGTAGTGGTCTTGCTTAGGAGATTTAAAATATTGAGCTCGACTGCAATACACTATATTTTTAAAATCTCACAGCTAGACCAATACATGTGGGCTCAATCTATCCAATTTTATACCAATACTGGAACATAAAAGTTACCAGAATCGATCGATACTGGTACGATTTTACTGTTCCAAAAATCGGTCGATACTGGAACACCAAGTTGAGTTCCAGTATCGAGCGATACTGGAACACTTTTATGTTCCAGTATCGAGCAATACTGGTACACGTGATACCAGTGAGATTTGACCCAGTATTGAACGATACATAATAATTATGTTCCAGTATTGACCGATACTGGGCCATTTTATATGTGTCAGTATCGGACGATACTGGAACACTGACTTTGTACCCAGTATCGGACGATACTGGGTGTTCCAGTATCGGATGATACTAATACAGTCCAGAATCTGGGACCTAAAGTACACTTTTTTCTTCCTCGTATCTAATTAGGGACCAGGATCAGCCTGAAAGTCTATTTATCGATGAACTTGAAATCGACCAATGCTACGAGATGGTTCTCACACTGTCAACAGGATTATGTAGATTTAGGTTTGGTGACGTCATTAAAGTTGTGGACTACCACGGTAACTGCCCAGTCATTGAGTTTAATTACAGGTAGGCCTATAGTTTACTATATTAAAGTGCTCAACAAAAGAAAGTCGTACACTTTGTTTAGGTCATTTAAAGTAACTTTCGACTATTTTTTTACCGAACAGGCTAGATAGACATTTGGATGAATCTTTTAGGCACATTTTGATACCAAATAACCATAACACTAACAAAGATAAACCATGATTAACACCATTTAGAGAAAATTAGTCACTTTTCAAAAGTCACATTTCCAAGCACATAATGCCCTTTATGTTCGGAATCAAATATCCCGCTCACTAAGTGTACGCCCAGCGCAAGGTAGTGTACACGGCTGCACTGTGTGATCGATTGCCCGCCGGTCAATCCTGGTTAATAACAGTGTCACGCATGGGGTGAACCTCGCACACACACATTTTCCTCCCATGTAGTAATTGAAAATGTGACTTTTGAAAAGTGACTAATTTTCTTTAAATGGCGCTAATCATGGTTTATCTTTATTGCTAGGTGTTATGTTTGGTATCAAAATGTGCCTAAAAGATTCATACAAATGTCTATCTAGCCTGTTTGGTAAAAAACAATCAAAAGTTACTTTAATTGACCTAAACAAAGTGTACGACTTTCTTTTGTTGAGCACTTTATGCCAGCGTTGTGGGTACAGATTGTGGGTATATTCCAATCCAATCAACCCGGCTTATGACGCATGCTCTATCATCAGTTCTTTCGCTCTATTTTCTCCGAAAGATCCATTTTCGGATAGCCGCTTTTGTAATAAGATGGGGAAATTTACACACAAAAAACATTATCTAAATATGCCTACTGCAGAACTTGTTAAATCATCCCTACTGCAACGAGTTTTTCATTTTGGACAGGTCCCTTACAAGGAATCATGTAGAGGGATTCAAATTGACTAATGCAATATAATGAATAACAATGCTACCTTTTTAAATGTGGATAGCATACATTGATATTAAACATACATACATACAATACATACAATAAGCTTTTATATACCGCCATTTCATTTAGATCACAGCGGTTTGTGATGATACAAAGAACATATACAACCTAGCAAAGTAAACAACATGATAAAAACAAAACATTATATATACAAAGAGCAATATCAATAAGGAAATAGGCGAATTTATCTTCATGTAATAACAACTATACTACTTTTATTTAACTAAAAATGTTATAACAATCGTTTGTTTGGAGGCCTATACGGTATATTAAACAATCCTAATTTCACACAGGTCCGGGCAAATGCTGAACGTATGCGGCGAAAAGGTTGACCAGGCTGTTGTGAGCTCAGTTATAAAAGACACGCTGACATCTTTGGCTGTAAATGGAGGAATGGTCGACTACGCTTGCGCAGAGAGCAATCTTTTGTTACAAGGTATGTCATTGACTTGAATTAGGTCGGGTTTATAATATAAACAAAAGCAATTTGAAAATAAGTGTGCAATTAGATGTAATTGATTAATACGTAGCACTAGACGCATGCCTCCTCAATAGCCCGAAACTGTGAGCCTCTGTGACTGTAAATATGAACATCGGTAGCAGAGTGTGTTTACTTATCTTCGAGTGTCAAGTTTCGAGTGTAATTTTCGAGTTTCGAGTAACTAGAAAATGAAACTCGAAACTCGAAGATGAGTAACACACGGTAGCAGAGACCCTGCTCTAGTCGGTCGCATCTCGCTACCCTCACGACTCGGTATTTGAGCTAGGCAATCGCTATATTAAGCTAAAACTCACACACATTTTCATTTCTAATTGAATAAAGCAACAACTAACAAATCCATTACCTCCCAACAGTATTTTGTCTGTAGGAAAAATAAACATGTTTTGAACATTTAATTATATCGAGGGCTCAGAAACACAAGGCCTGATCTCCATTTTTTTCAAAAATTAGATTTTGGTATCAACATTTTCAGAAAGAAATTCTCTTTCCAGTAACACAGCCTTATCTCCATAACACAACCCCTTTCAAAGTTATAGCCAGTATCACAAGGCCTCATCTCCATCTCCCAATGTGTTTAAAAATCTTCAATAGTCTTTTTCTCAAAATGGTCAAAATGGAGATACTTGTGGTTCTGAGCCCTCGATACCATACTCTTGATGATGTTTGATAAAACCGTAGAATGGTGCTCCTCCGAGCTACTCCTATGTCGTGTTCGTCTTTCTTATCTTTTTTGTATATAAACTAACAAGGTGAATGCCAACTGAATAATTAGAAATCAAACCGGTAACTCTCTAAAAAGAGCTCTGATGGGCCAATCAATTGGTTCACTGCGACTCTAATAGAATCAATTCCATATCGCGTTCACAAGTTATATTCAATATGAACAACACAATAGTTATAGTTTGATACCATATGCATGAGTTTCATAATATCATAAGGATATTTTTCACCGATTGTTCAATCATAGTAGTGATTCAAGCACAATGTGCACTCTTGAAAGGAGTGGTTTATTTTGCAAGACCTGTGAAAAAAAGATGAAAAATTTGGTTTTTCCGAATTGACAGTTTCGCTTTCTCAAAGCTACTGATCGGCTGTTGATGTTTTGCCGGGAAACTGAACGTAAGTGGACAATGTGCACTCATTTTTAAATGTTTCCCTTCCATTTTTTCTACAGGAGGGCGTGAACCAGAATCCAAACCGTACTATCTATTCTTCCTAGAATTCGAGGAAGATAATGGCTGTGACTTCACTCCGGTTACCAAATCTAAACTGAGTTTGGTATGTTGATTTATCATACTTAGTGCTAAACATCTTGAAATAACATACCCATAATTTTGTCTCTGAGCAGCTATTAGTTAGTAGAAAACGCCCAGGAAAAACTGTTCAAAACAAATCATAAATAAAACAGTCTAGACAATGAAAGACCTGAGACCAATAATCGTTAATAACACGTTTAGTGGCGGGTTTGTAAACATCTCAATTCACGGTTCACCTAAAGTTTGCAGTCTATCAGAATTTAATTAATATTGTCGACTAGAAGTAAATATCGTTAATCATATTGTCTTCATCAGACCCATCAAACGCTCAAACATCGTGCCAAATATATCCTAAGACGTTAATCATAATGGCAGGTTTATAAATATCTCATTCACCTAGTCTAAACTTAATTAATATCGCCTACTTCCCAATGAGCTTTTCCCTATATCGCATGATAAATAAGTCATCAACCTCAGGGCTTCGCCAATTCGGTATGTTAACTATTATATATCATTTATATAGCCTAGTACAATATTAGTAACATCACCAGATATTACCGTTGATCATACCTAGTTTTCTGGTTTATGCTAATTCGTGATAGCAGTTGCAGAGTGTCGTAAAAGGAAATGATATTATAAAGAAATTGTTGAATGATTATAGAAACAACAACATTGATTTTTAAAAAAACTGCGATATCGCTAAAACATATTACCAAACAAAATAACAGTCAGCATGTACGAATACGAATATTAGAACATGCTTATTCGAGCTACAATTACAAGGGCGCAGCCATAGCTGAAATACATGTAAACCTATATGCCTATAATAATTGGTGTGCTGTCAATCAATCCACATACAAACCGTGTGCCTAGCACTCTGTGCGCACTGACCATCCACTACAAACGGGATGTACAATTGTCCTGAACATATTTGGGGATATTGAACAAAGAAATTATCCTTAAAATCAACTTTAAAACATTACTTGTAGTACACATTTAATAACAATCCTTGATATTTCCTATTGTTTATTGAAATGTTCATTGGGCCATACTCAGAACATGCTCTGCCGACTTTACGACCCCGTTGTGCTGTGATGGCTTATGGAGTATGGACCCGTTACCCTATAAGATCATATTTACCAAATTCGATTTGTGTTAGGTGCATGTGTTCCTCAAGAGGGTGTTCCTCAATGGTCAGAACTTGGCCCTTTAGGCATCACAATGTATTCATCTCCATTAGAAGATATCATCGATTCTCAAAATGACTTACGCTGATGACACGCAGATATACATTGTTTTGAAAAATGATGATGACAGAGTAGGTGCAATCTCGCGACTGGAAGCTTGTGTGAAAGATATCTGGTCCACAGCTAATGACCTTAAATTGAATGATGTGATGACAAAACTGAAGTTCTTCATATAACATCTCGCTTTAGAAAAAATGCTGCTATTTCATCAGTAAACATCAACGAATCTCACATTGAACCAGCTTCCAATGCCCGCAATCTTCAAAACGATCTTATTATGGATGTTCATGTCAACAACATTTGTCATGCTCTTTATAAGATAGGTCAAATCCGTCGATATCTCGACCAGCCAACAACTGAAAGACTTATCCATGCTTTTGTGACTTGCCGACTTGATAACTGTAATAGTTTACTATATGCCCTCCCTGGAACACACATCTCAAAACTTCAACGGATTCAAAACTCAGCTGCTCGACTTGTTACTCTGTCCAAGATTCACTGTCACATTTTTCCCGTCCTTCGTGACTTACATTGGTTACCGATAAAATCTCGCATTATCTACAAGATTCTTCTGATAACTTTTAAATGTACTCGAGCTCTAGCACCTATGTATGCAAGATCTTATTCAACAATACAAGCCCACACGCAATCTTCGCTCTGGCTCAAATATCTTCTTGCACATAAACAGGCCTCATTGGCTTTCCAGTCTACTCCTCCATATTGGTTTTTTTTATGTGTTTTGATGTATTTTTTATATGGAAATAAAGATTGATTGATTGATTGTTTCTTCACCTTCTACTTCATATGGTCGCCGTTCTTTTCAAAACGCTTCTGCTGACCTTTGGAACAATTTACCATATCATGTTAAACCAGCCCAAACTCTTTAACATTTCAAATCATTGCTAAAAACTTACCTATATTTAATGTTCATGCTTATTTTTTTCTTGTTTTGTCTTTTGTTACTCATGTTACTGTTTTATTTGTTATAGCGCATAGGGACCCAATTGTGTTATGCGCTCAATAAGTATGGTTTTATTATTATTATCATTATTAGTGATATTATTATTATTATTATATGAAATACATTTTGGACACTTATGAATAGTTATTCAAAAGTCATAAAGTTATTTGTTGTTCTGTCACGTGTCTTTGCAGGTTGATAAATTGCTGTGTAATCAGTCATTTACCTACAATTCTTACCGGGAGAAAAATATGATCACGCCGGCTCAAGTTCATCTGATGAAACCAGGGTCCTTCAAGATCCTTCAAGATTACATTGTTAGTCATACATCGGCATCTATGAATCAGTTCAAGAACCACAGGAAGTTACAAACATGGGAGACGTTAGAGTTGATGCTACACAATGTACTTGTATGAGCAATGGGTATCTGTCACAAGCAATGTTATTATATATACCATGGTTGCTTACTTACTTGCTTAATTCGAGTTGTGTTCTCGATCTACAATGGCTCTCCACACTTTCCTGTCCTGCATTGCTGTCTTTAAGTCTCCGACATCCAAACCAGTGTCCTGTTTTAGCACATCGATGGAAGTTAGGGCAGATCTTCCAGGTTTTCTTTATCCATGCCCTGACCCATGCTTTGGTATCCAGTGAACCAGCTTTGACACACATTCTTGACTCCTAGAGCAGTGGCCTGAGAATCTTGTCCTCCTATCCCTGATCTTTTGGGTGATTTTGGGGAGGTCTCCATACAGCTCTGTGTGGTTACATGGGTCTATCTCATGTAATGTTCGATGGATCTAACTCTCTTGTATGCCTCGTTTGAGTGATACATGACTCACAATCAACACTCAGTACTACATCCAGAGTTATCTCGAAATTGTACCAGGCACTTTTAAATTTTATAGAAAGCTTTTTATAGAATCAAAGTTTCCCCCAAAACTGGATCTAAAAACTGGAGAGCTTATAACTTTAAAAGTAAGAAACATAACGGCGTTATATTTGGGTATATAAAGGTAAATATAATTGACCTTAATTGGTGAGACCAATTTGATGTCAGCTTGTGAAAATACAGAGATTTAATAGAGCGTGGTCAGAACCCGTTTGTCCCTATTTTAGCAATAAACCACCCAGGCATTGCATTTGTGCGTTCATGTTTCCCTGCATGGAGTTTATTCTCCCAACCCCAATAACTTGTTTGGTAAAACTAATTTCATTTAAGTCCATATGATTACATTTAGGTTTCTATTTCTAATTTGAATATTCAACAATAAATTACATCATAGCAAAGAAATTTCCGTTTTAAGCCTTATGTAAATAATAATCTCATTTTTTGATCTCGTAATCGAAGATATTGCAAAACTTCTAAAATAGTTAACATATAAATTGAACTGTTTCTCTCTGCAAATAGAAATTTGACAAAATGATAAAGATATTGACAAATCTGGAGCGTTAACAATAAATTAATAAAATTTCCTTTAAAGGAAATGGCGACCCAAATGAATAATAATGGTAGCCTGGAAGGCGTATATCATAATATGGCTGGTGTTTTCATAGCAGATGAGCAGTGATTAAGAAATGGAAGGGTGTTGGACTGTGGGTAGTGTTTGGTATACGAATTAAAAAAATAGGAGTACCTAACATACCTAACAATTGATGGCAATTTGGTGTAGCGTGGAAGGAAAGCAAAGCAAGACATGAAGGTAGGAAAATATGGTCGGTAGCATGTATGATTCTTATTAGAAAAGTAAAATGTTGTTTGTATTATATACATACATAAAGCAAATTTTGATAGTCACTTGATGTATTCGAACATGGCTACATATAGCCAGATGGGTTTCAAATTGGTCTATTTGGGTAAAATCTAAAACAATACGTCGGGTCCTTTAGAAAATCTGGTTTCAGTTTTCAACTAAATTTCGTTTCAGGTCTTCCCACAATTGCCAAATATTTTCCCCAGGTTTTACATTACTTCCCATCACAAAATGTCCTTTTTTATGAATTCATTTTACAACTGATGATTAGGCGCCGAAAAAATATACCCAACAGTTGGTTGGTTGGTTCGGTCAGTTGGGTTTTTTTTGTTATTTTTCATCTTGAAAAAATATCTACTGACAAGCCCTAAAAACATTATTGGGCAGTATTCGTTGCATGTAAAACTTCTTAATTTAAACCAATTTCCGAAAAAATGGGTTAGGCCCGTAAAACAGCATTTTTAATTTGGAATTTAGTGAAAGTACCAACACAGTGAGTCCACCTTGTCAAGAGTTTGAGTCCATCCTGCCCATTGAATTCACAGAAGTATATTTCACACAGTGAGTCCACCTTGTCAAGAGTTTGAGTCCATCCTGCCCATTGAATTTTATTAATAACAATTAGGCTGAAGAGCCAGGACAAACCCAATAGTGACAAGCACTAATTTAAAGGGATGCCCGATGTGTGTGGGTACAGGTACAGACCCGGGATGATTCCATACTCTTTACGAAAGAGTCTGATCTTTTAACGTGCTCGGGGATAGCTCTTCCGATGCACAGGACCACCATTTCTACGTGACTTCCGAACCACGAGGCAATTGAGACTAAGAATCTTGCCCAAGGATACAAACATGTTGGCGGTAGCGGGGCTAGAACTCACAACCTTTGTATTGTGAGACCTGCATGCTATCCACCAGACCACACATGCTCTCATGAAGTCTATTTAAATTATAAAAGTCAAGAGTTATTTTAGAGCCATGAGTCTTTCATATTTCTTTACAATGTCCTGAAATAACGCATTTGCATGTTTGCGGATGCATGAATTCATGTTTGACAAAACGAAAGCAAACAGAGCCCTGAAAAGGTAGATTCTTTTGTTTTGTGATTTGTAAATATTGTTACTTTGTTTACTATGTTTGAAGTAAAAAATTATGGTCTAAATAAATAATATACCACCAGGATACAAATATCCGATATAAATTTATATTCAGTGGTGGGACAATCCTGTCTTTTTGTCAAAGTCTACATTTGAATTAAGATTCCAGTTTTGTGGTGGAGTCTAGAATTTCTTTCATGTATTTTAAATCGGCATTTGTACCCAGATGTCTTTAAAATGTATATGAGATCTTGATACGAAAATATGAACATATATCATGTTGTTATTGTGGAGAAATAATTAAAATAATATTATTCATATTTCCTGTGTCCTGTTAATTTCATTCTCCGACTTTGACCATTTTTTTTAAATATCTTGTTTATATATTTACATTATATCATTGTCATATTCCATTTTCAAAATGTCAAGATGTTCATTGAAGTTAAAAATGCATTAGAATACAATCAAAATAAATGTACATTTTTCATTTGTCCCTTATTGGAATGCTCAAAAGGGTTTCTTGCATTCGAACTTGAGTTAACCTCGAAGCTACCGCAGAAGTATCGCTATACTCGAGGCTAGGTTTGTCGTCTGGACAGACACTCTGGGTTAGAAGTTCTAAAAGCTGTAAACAACCAGTGTTTATTTGAAACAAACATCATTGGTTGATAAAGGCTTGAAATGAAACCTTCCTACTGTAAAATAGCTGCCATATGCTTTATATAATATTTGATAAAAAGATTACCTTACTAAATCGTAAAAGGATGTTATCAATTGGCATTTACACAGCAGCTTTTATTAATTGTCTCTATTCATTACTGTTTGCCAAGAATTGTGTCAATTTGCAGAGCCTGTTTAACACTATTTAAACTGGTTTTAACTGCAAAAGGTCAAAACAATCATTGCTGATTTGTATGCCTAAAGGAAGGGACTGTATTTTGTGCATTGTGACATACGTGAGACGTATAAACAGTGGGTATGATACAAGTTTCCCAAAGGTCAAAACTCATCTATAAAGTCAACTTACCGTCGTAGCAGGTCGCCCAAAACACATTCTTCTAAAGTTACTTCGTAAGTAATGCATTGAATATTTATTGATCCAATTGCAAGAGTACTGAGTTTTCGATCCTAGCGGAATCTTTTCCAAAGGCATATGTTAATTGCACAGCGTAATCGATATTAGTACACTCTATATATTTTGTGCAAAATATATGTTTTGTAATTAAATTTAAAAAAAAGTATAACTGTCTTTCCATTGACGTAGCGCCAAATGTAAGAAGCATAGTAAATTGGCAATTAAAAACAGAAGTTTTTTCAGTCTAGTAAACATCATCTGTTTATCGTTCAAGTTCACATCGTTAAAGTTTTCCCTACATATATTCAACATGACATTGTGTCCCTTTATATGGTCTGTATATCTTGGTCCGAAACACTTGTCCGAAACACACATAGTTTCAAACGACTTGGCGCACAGTATCCCTGTACTAGAAATTAATTGTGTAACGCACCAAAATCATCTCAAAACACCGACGGTTTACACATAAATTGTCATAACTAAGGTCTCAAAATACAAATAAATGTATTGTATTACTACATTGCATTGCTATCATAGTAATCATTTCGACCGACCACTTTTAAATTGCTTAATGGTATGACTTTTTTTAAGGCTTTTGGATATCAGCAGCTGCATGTGAGGCATTGATAAACTCACTGATATCAGCATTAGAGTGAGGTGAGGTGTTGCTAAATTACCTGATGATATCAGCATAAGAGTGAGAACATATTCGTTAAGCAAAAACAACCATAATATAACAATCATTTTGATACATTTAATGTTTTAATATATTATTTTGTTACAAATTATTTAAATAATAGGGCAAATATTTCCTAAATAAAAACACTGGAATAAAAAAAATTATGCCGCGCCTATAGCTATGTGTGATATATCTGATGTGTGTGATATACGAGGGTCATTCAATAAGTTCTACCTCCTCCCCCATAGCATCGCTAGTATGAATGTCAGCCTCATAACATTTGTCACGATTATAGCTCGGAATCATCGGGCTATACACATTTATATTAAGTGATAATTGATATCTTTTGTTCTGATGTGGTAAATGGCAGAGAGAGATTTTGGTAAATAAATGCTTTTCGATTTTCTCCGTATTGTACGAGATGGTGAGATATAAGAGTACGAATTTAATACTGAAAATGTAAAACAATATGGATGATATCTAAATATGATACGGAATTATCATGTATAAAATAATATTGTAAGCAATCTTAACTCTTGTAGGCTTGCAAAAAGTATAATACCAACTCTAATGTATTGCTATACCTTTAGCATACTGGATCTGGAATACTGCTGATCGGTGAAATTCGTTGTCACAATTAATGCCACAGTGATGCCTCGTATGTTTATCTTTAGCATGATACTACTTACTACTACTTATGCCGATCTCGATCGGTTTTCGTGATGGCTCGCCATACTACTCTGTCCCTCATGCATGCTTTCATCTCCTCATCCTTCAGTCCTGTGTCTTTCGCCAAGACGTCCAAGTATGTTAAGGCTGGGCGACCGACAGATATATATATATCCGTGTTTGGGTCTCCATAGCAGAAGGTCAGACACTATCTCATTTTCTCTTCTCATGCAATGCCCGGCAAATCTTATCCTTCGGTCTGTGATGTTTTCTGATACCTTTTGTAATTTTCCATACAGGTCTTTGTTCGGTACCTTGTCTTTCCAACTAATGTTGAGTGCAGTTCTCAGCATTCTAGTGTAGCATCCATCTAGAGATTTCTTGAGTCTGTTGGTGATGGTCCATGTCTCCGCTCCGTACAGTAGAACGCTTTGAACAGTAGATTGACAGAGGCTGGATTTCCACACTTTGTTCAGAGCATTGCAGGCCTTCCAAGCAAGTGCTTTACGTAATTTTATGTCATGCTGGCTACTACCAACCCAAGCTCCCAGGTATTTTAAGTCCTCTACGTTGTCTAGGTTACTTCCATCAGAGGTTTTTAGCTGTACCGCTTGTGTTTGGTGAAATACCATGCATTTGGTTTTCTTGGGATTCATGTGGAGCCCAGTTTTGAGTGCTGCTTCCTCAACATATTTCAGCAGCTACTGTGCCTGCTCCTTAGTGTCAGAAAGTAACGCTATGTCATCTGCAAAGTCAAGATCCGTGACTTTATTTGGCCCTATTCTTCGACTTTGTCTAGGCTTGATGGTGAATCCTAGTTCCTCTTCTCTCCCACTAATAGCTATTCTTAAGCAATAATCTAGGATGATTATGAATAGGTAGGGGTGAAGGGTATCTCCTTGGAGTACTCCTGCTAGGATGTCGAACAGTTCCGTGTCGCCATCAGGTGATATCACTTTGGCTCTTGTGTTCTTCTGATATGACTTGTGGGATACCGTATCTTGTTAATTTTCCACGATGTATGGTGTCGAATGCCTTTTTGAAGTCAATGAATGTTATAATTGCAGAGGGATTATTGGAATGTATACCTTCGATGATTCTCCTGAGCCCAAGATTGTGTGAGGTAGTGCCTCTTCCCTTGCGGAAGCCATTCTGGTTAGTTCGAGTAATTCATCTAGGTGAGAATCATTCTGTTGTTTGTCTTGGCCACAAAGGAGTTCAGACATATGCCTCTGTAGTTTCCTGCTTGACTTAGGTCACCAGATTTTGTGACTGGAATCAGGTTCAATATTGCCCACTGGTCAGGTTTTTGCTTTTCTAGGAGGGCCTTATCACAGATGTCCAGTATTATTTCATCAAGATTGCATCTTGTCAGGAGTTCAGGTGGAATGTTGTCCTCTCCAAAACTTTTCCCCTCCTTGATAGATTTCTTGGCTTTCTGGTACTCAGTGTTATTGAAGGCAGTACACTTAATTTGTCAGTCACTACCGGTGGATTTCCTAGGAGTTGTTGGAAGTGGCAGTACCAATTATTGACACGTTCTTCCTTTGTCTTTCCTTTCAGGATTCCATTCCTAGAAGTTTTCCTTCCACTTCTTCGTTAATGAGCTCCCAAGATAATATGTGTTGCATGTTTAGGGTTGCCTTTTCCACTTCTTTTAATTTCTTGTCCAGGTATTCAGAATTGACCTCATCATAGGCTCGGTCGAGTTCTCGTTTACCTGCTTCAAACTCTTGTGCGGATTCTTTATTGTCTTCTGTGACATGTTTTTCATACTTCTGTCTTAGCTTCTTTCTGGCAGTTTCTACTTTCTACTATAACACAATGCCTTTTGCCTCTTCTTACATATTTTTGGTAGTAGTTTCTCGGCAGTTTCTTGAATTGCTATGATAAAGTTTCCATATGTTACTGTTGGATTGTCATCACAGGTGTCGTTTAGTGTTTGTATTTGTTTCTGACTTCGACAGAATATTGGTCTTGCAGTTCTGAGTCTTGGATAAGCTTATTCCAGTTGTATTTCACTTTCTTTGGCTTGGTTTTGCTGTTTGCTCGTAGGCTTAATCTAATCTTTGAGGTCACTATTCTATGATCGGATCCAATACTTGCAAACGAATTGTAGGCTTCTATGTTCAGAATACTATTTTGCCATTTTTTTCTGATCAGGATGTACTGAATCCACTTGGTAGAATACATGTCTATAGTTTTGTTACTTTCTTTTGGAATCTGGTGTTTGTAATAACTAGGTTATTTTCCATTGCAAACTCTTCCAATATCTCCCCTTTCCTGTTTGTGGCTTCATGGTAGGCAAAAGGAGTAATGTCGTTACCATATCGAGCATTAAAGTCCCCAATTACTGTCAAGAAATTATGAGCCGGTACTGATTTGGTAGTTTCTTTCAGCTCGTCAAAGTAGTCTCTTACCTCATCTTCACTTGCCACATTGGTGGGAGAGTATGTAGATATAACCGTAGTTTTTTGATTGCCATTAAAGGTTGCTTGGATGGTTCTGGTGCTTATGTAGCAGATTGAGGATATGGCTCGTTGTGCTCGTGGACTTAACAAGATGCCAACTCCACCCACTGCAGCTCCTTGTCTATTTCTAGTAGCAGATGATGTGACAAGGTGGTAGCACTCTATGATATTATCATAACTATCCGATGCTCTTGGATTCCAATAATGTAAATTTTTATAATGTTGAGCTAAAGCACACAGCTCAAGTTGTTTGTTTGTGTTTCTAATCGTTCTTGCATTTAGGGTTGCTATCTTCATCACTTAGCATGATACCGTATATAACCAGCATTTGGCACGTTTTTATTCGGATTTTTATCTCTGATATACAGGGCGCCATCTCGCGATCAAAACGTCTTTTAAAAGTTTAATCTTAAAGGCACTTCCGAATCTCAAATGTTTGCCCCGTGCAAAAGTCACATGACTCGCTACATACCCGAGATCCGCGTACACGTGTGATAAAACCCATGATGCAATACTGAAGAGTGGCTACAAACATCAAATGTGAACGAAATCCGTGTCTAGAAATGTTTCTAACAGTCATTCTATTTATTTCAATGAAACCAGAGTTACAATTTGAAGCAACATCAAATCAATTTTTAAGCGAGAACCCTATGTTAAAAACATACAAAACTATAAATTTTAAAAGCATTATTAACTTCCAATTTATGGTATAGTAATCGTGTTCACAAACGATATTTGAATCTATTTATGTTGTATACGACGCAATTTTGTTTTCCCTTGAAAAGAGGATGTCGATCTTGTGCAATTCAATATGCCAAAATGTCAGCCTTATACAATGCCAACATCAAGGCATTTAAATTTGGTTCAACGCCATGTGACTAGGGGATTTTTACTAAGGGGTCAATAAAATATTAATCCATTATTTTGATATGCTTAAGTCATGTTTGCAGGGACGCTTCTTCTTGAAAATGCCATTTTCTGAAGAAGATGTTTTTGTCATTACTGAAAAAATAAGGTATATTTTCTGTGGCCCTGACCCCTGTCTCATTAAAAGCTTTAAATTAATAACCTTTTATGATCATCGATGTATTGCTCTTTACATTGAATCCAAAACTATAGCTTGCAGCGACACCGTTTTTACATTTAAAATACAATTTAGAAACTGGGTTCAAGTTGGCTAAAATGTCGTCGAATACTTAATAGTTTACCACTAGTTCATTATGTAGAGAACACATAACTTGCATTGAGTAGTTATGGCCGAGCGGTTACGACTATGGACTAGTAATCTAATGGATTCTCCCCTCCTCGGTTCGAATCCTGATGAATACCTTTTGTTAGAAAAACGGTTAAGTCTCTGTGGGTTAGAAAATGGCGTATATTTTTACTCTATGTGAATAAAAGACGTAGCCCTGACGTAGCCCTGTCCAAAAATGTATTACAAATAAATATATTTTTGATTAAGTGTAATACGTTAGGAACATTTCTTGTGTACAAAGTTTTTGCTACGACGTCTATAAATCATCAAAATTATGATATTTACGATCGCATTGAAAATGCATCTTTATCGACTCAAAAAAAGTAACAAAAATCATGTTTTTTGTGAAATCAGAAATAATGTCCTAAATAAATAGGACTTCCCCTTCAAAATGAGCCTAAGATGATCACAATTGATGGAGGCAATCCGTCACAATCGCGAGTTGTAAATGACCCAATTTATATTTGTTTTCTTGAAATCTCGCTTTACTGGCGGGCCGGGGCGCGTATTTTCTTTATGCAACTATAACGGGATGCAATAGACAACAGATCGATACACGGAATAAAGCGTAGTAGCGAAGTAACACAATGGGATGCATCCCGTTATAGTTGCAGAAAGAAATTAAGCGGCCGGGGCGAACAAGGGCGAACAAAATATACGGTATTTTCATGCCTTGACTTCTGACTACAAACAGATCAGATGGGAAATAAGAATCGATTTAACGACGACTGACTTCTTTCAATAACAATTGGCCTGATAGATTATTTCGTGAATAACCATGGTGTAACAATGGGCGGGGTATTGCAATAATTCAATAAACGCAACGCTAAGCATGTATTAAACCTATACATGTATGTACATGCACCCCCCATGAAGTGATAGTACATTAGTACATTCAATCTGTAAGAATATCATTCTATTAAATAAAACGAAAAGTATCTGGGATCAAAATAATATTATGATTGAACGATATTAAAATAATCTCTACATTTACTAAACATTAATAGTAACGGGAAAAACAAAACATTCTCTGTGGGATTTGAACCCACGGTCTTCAGATTATAAATCTGACGCTCTACCGATTACGCTATCGGAGCACTGAATGACAATAGTTAAACAGACATAAATTCAAATGATAGTTAAACACTATCCTATAAATAGGAAGTTAAAATGCTTTATATTTCTATTTTTGTATGTATTTAACATAGGGTTCTCGCCCAATAAATTATTTGATGTTGTTTCAGATTATAATCGTGGTTTCATTCAAATGAATAGAATGACTTTTCGAAACATTTCTAGACATGAATTTTGTTCATACATTTTGCTGTTTGTAGCCAATCTTTCGGTACGCGAGCTATCAACATTACATCATGGGGTTTATATGATGTATACGCGGATCTCGGGTATGTAGCGAGTAATGTGACTTTTGAGATTCGGAAGTGCCTTTAAAGGCCCTGTCACACCATAACGTGTCGCCTCAACGTATGCCAACGTATGCGAAATATCGAAAAATATGTTGGTGTACGTTGGTGTACGCTGATATAAGTTAGGGGTACGTTGGGGATACGTCGTTTACGTTAAGAGCACGCTGTGATACGCTGTGACAATTTGGACCACGAACAAATATTGAGCATGCTCAAAATTTCTCGACGTACTCAACGTGTGCTTAATACGTTCTGCATAAGTTCCCGGTAAGTTTGTAGTACGTTAAATATACGTTGACATACGCTGACATACGTTAGTGGTACGTTACTCGTACGTTACTCGTAAGTTGGTATACGTTGATGAACGTAGGCTGACGGGGAAACGCACAGCCAACGTAGTGATAACGAATTGATAACGTACATGTGCCGTATGTCTAACGTATGCCTGACGTATTTCCAACGAGTTTCGACGTATTCTCACGTATTCACCTTATGCCAGGCGATCGTGTAAGGCCCTGTCACGTATCCATAGCGTATGGAACGTATACATTGCGTATGAGTAACGTATTGATAGCGTATCACTAACTTATAACATACTTATGACAGCGTATCACAGCGTATGCGAGCGTATGACTAACGTATGCTTAACGTATACTTAACGTAGCGTAGCGTATGATGATGGGTTGATGTGTTAAGCACGACAGACCATGAAGAAGTGAGGATGAGATACTCAAGGGACCCATTTATATACTCAAACCCTCCATAAGTTCCCAAAACGACGAATGCGCGCTAGCTGTACGGTAGCCCTGTCACACCATGGCGTATCGCCTGAACGTATAACAACGTATGCGAAATATCGAAAAATACGTTGGCGTACGTTGGCGTACGTTGGTGTACGCTGATACAAGTTAGGGGTAAGTTTGGGATACGTCGTATACGTTAAGAGCACGCTGTGATACGTTGTGAAAATTTGGAACACGTCGAGCCCGCGAAAAATTATTGAGCATGTTCAAAATTTCTCGACGTACTCAACGGGTGCTTAACTTACGTTCTGCATAAGTTCCCGATAGGTTCGTGGTACGTTAGACATACGTTTACAAACGCTGACATACGTTAGACATACGCTGACATACGTTAGAGGTACGTTAATCGTCTTAAGTTATAGGTTGGACATATGGATTTACCCTTCTAGATATTTTAATAGTTATCATCTAGGCTGCGTTTACTTGAACTGGCAACACTTGTCCCGCCGTGTACGAAACTCAATTTCTGCAACGGCATAAGTCACGTGTTCGTTGTACGCCGAGGATACGCTGAGGATACGTCGAGCACGGCAGACATACGCTACGAATACGTTGGTCATACGCTCCCTGATCGCATACGCTGTGATACGCTGTCATAAGTTTGTTATAAGTTAGTGATACGCTATCAATACGTTAGTCATACGCTATGTATGCGTTTAATACGCTATGGATACGTCCATTCCATCACCGATGTTGACGCAATTCGTTGGGAAGTTGGACGTTCTTTGACGTTCTCGGACTCTGACAATATTCGAGCTATTTTTTGAATACGTCGGCATACGTTCAGGCCACGTTCAGGCCATACGCTATGGTGTGACAGGGCCTTTAGATTAAACTTTTAAAAGATGTTTTGATCGCGAGATGGCGCCCTGTATATCAGAGATAAAAACCCGATAAAAACGTGCCAAATGCTGGTTATATACGGTAGTCACTTGTTTTCGTTGTGTTCAAGCTTCAGAATAAATAGTCAATCAGTTAATCAATAGTAAGTAGAAAATCAACTCTGGGAGAGACTTGGAATCCCTCCATTTAGTCCTGTATATTGAAAATCTCTCAGTTCTTATGAAATACAAATATGAGTTTTGCAGTGTTTCCTAAGGGAGGGTTGAGTTTATTGGTTGTCCTGATCTAGTTCTAGCTCATCAGACGGCATATTTGTCATTTCGAATCACTCACTTTTATTGTTTATAGTCTGTGAAAGAGATATCTGAAATTTTGAAGCGTTGTATTTGACCGATAGCGGGTACTTTTTGTCTCTTAGAATTGGCGAAATGATAAGCACTTTGGAGATATTTTGTTGTTATTCATCCGTTTCCGTCACACTAACTGGATATTTGGTTTTCAGTGCATCTCCAGAAAATTACAACCAGTACTTTTATACCAATTTAGTATGTATTTGTAGCTGAGATCCAAAGCTACAATTGGGGAATATTTCATAAGCCTGGCTTATATAATATATAATAGCAACGTTATGAGGTAGGAGTAGAACTTATTGAATGACCCTCGTATAATAGGCACATTCGGCAGAGGTGCGACTTTCACCAATTATCGTATGATCTTTTGATCCTCATTTTGACTGCTTTCCAGAAAACCACTGGATTTGAACTCACAATTTATTTTACAGCATAATTATACTATACACGTTTTAATTCAGAACAGCTTTCCTTTAAACGCGGTTGTTAAGATTGTTTCGAAATCCCGTCTGAGAAACGCTGGTACAGTAATGATAATGGTCATAATAAAAGGGAACACAATAGCCTATTGATGTTCCAATGGAATGCAATTAATCTATCTTAATTTGACCTATTAATAACAAATTTAATCTGTTCACTGTTCAGTGTATTATTCGGGTTGGTTCAAATCATATAAAGGAAATGCAATTCTTGAATGGAGAAAATCGCTTCATTTGGAAAATAATCTTATTATCCCCGTCTAGTATTAAACACGGATAACATATATCGATGTTAAGTATATACAATGTAGATGGTGATCAGTTACACCCATAACAACTTACAGGATGTCTAACAGAATATGTGGTTTAATTGATTGGGTATCGTTTGAGTTTCGTATTAGGTATGAGATTGATTATGGATTTGATACAGCAGTTAACAACCCATCAATGTATGTGGACATCCGTGGTATAGGTCAATGCACTTATTGCGCTATATGGGGCACATACGCCCTATGATGATGGGGCAGGTGCTCCAATAGGGATTTATATAGTTATGATTTTGCATAATTTCAAAATTGTAACTTTCCTCTTACAGGATAATTGTAATTATAAAAATAGTTATCAGGAATGGACTAACACTAATATTAGAGGAGAATATTTCAAAATGTGGTATTTCTTATTACTTTTAAATTCTGAACGAGTATGTTCCGCAAAAGTGCCCCACCCCTATATTTTGGACCCCTACATTTTATTTTGGAATAAAATAACGACGAATGAATCTATATGTATTGGATATTATGGTACTTTGTGTAGCCTAGTTCTGAGCCTAGGGCGAATTTGCCCCGGCCTATGGGCGAACCTACCCCGGCGTCGGGCAAGTTCGCCCTTTTGAGACACTTGTCTTTATCATTTACTCTTGCCTTTACAGTAAAGCCTAGAGTACTGAGATCATGGTCGTATGTTGCCAAGATATCAATGTTTCACATGATATCAATAGGTCCATTCAATCTTTATAATTGGCGTCTCTAGACCTCGTCAAATGAAAATGGGGCGAACACTCCCCGCTCTCCCCTATATGAGCCGCGAACTGCCCATCAGACGATCGTGACGTGTTCCACAAAAGTTTCCACAAAGGTTTCCACAAAAGTTGACATTCTCTGGTACAATTCCCCTTGTTCATGTCCAGGATGCGGCTATAGATGAGGTTATAATTATGCGTACCATGTCTCTTATACCATTAAATATTGCCACAATACTATTTGTACGATTGGGGGTATGTTTTACCGTGCACCTTAATACGATAATAATAAGAAAAACGTAATTTGATATGTGTACCTGAGGCCTCGTGTAAGTAATAACGGATTCCAATATCACCTAGACGTAATATAGAGTTAGGTGCGGTATTGTAACTTTTGTGTATTTACCTGACAAATGATGCATTGAGTGTGGTAGTTTTTTAAAGAACGACGCATAACAATCCCGTGCGGTATTGTAACTTACAATCCCGCACCTTAATGGTAATATACGCCCCTGCCTGTTCCCCTCCAGCCCGGCACGTAGTATTATCAACCAAGCATATATATACTTGTTCAAATGGCTCAACTAAAGCTGTTCTAATTAGCGGCATATCCCCGACTCTATATTTGCCGACTACCAAGCTGTTCCAACCCGCGGGCTACTCCCATCGGAGAGTGACTCTGGACTTTGTGGGCCCCATTCTGGCGGCCCACATGGGACCCTTAATATTTTGGCCACTTTTTCCGAAAGGGGCCCATGCGAGTTAGCCTCCATGGGTCCCATATGGGCAGGCCCACATGGGACCCTTACTATTTTGGTCACTTTGTCCGAAAGGGGCCATGCGAGTTGGCCCCCATGGGTACAATGGGGGATTTACATGGGTTTAATTAGGGCAAAATCAGGGTTTTAAATGGGCTTGCCCTTTAATATGGGCAGCCTATATTAGGTAATTGATAATTGAATTATTGACATACCCGAATAAATGACTGGCAATTGGAACGTTCTCCAACAAAATTGTTCATGTGTACAGTTTTGTGTGAAGTAATGTTCTTACTTGCCATTAAATTATGAAATAGTGTTTAGTGCATGATGATCGAATCATTTATCAAAATTTATAAATATGAAATCCATAGTGTTACGAAACCAATATAACCAAGCTCAGTGCGCATGCGTGGAATTGCCTTGATAAAACCCACGTGGGTCACATGTGGTCAGCCTATATGGGACCCTGATAGGTTTACCCACACGTAGCCCATTATGGCCCTTGTAAAACCCACATGGGGCCCATGTGGTAAGTCTATATGGGACCCTGATAGGTTTGCCCACACGTAGCTCATTATGGCCCTTGTAAAACCCACATGGGGCCCATGTGGTCAGCCTATATGGGACCCTGATAGGTTTA
This sequence comes from Ophiura sarsii, assembly GCA_035610835.1. NCBI lineage: Eukaryota > Metazoa > Echinodermata > Ophiuroidea > Amphilepidida > Ophiuridae > Ophiura > Ophiura sarsii. The sequence goes on along the minus strand of CM069443.1, from coordinate 65,196,758 downwards.
CCCAAACGTAGCCCATTATGGCCCTTGTAAAACCCATATGGGACCCATGTGGTGAGCCTATATGGGACCCTGATAGGTTTACCCAAACGTAGCCCATTATGGCCCTTGTAAAACCCACATGGGGCCCATGTGGTCAGCCTATATGGGACCCTGATAGGTTTACCCAAACGTAGCCCATTATGGCCCTTGTAAAACCCACATGGGGCCCATGTGGTAAGTCTATATGGGACCCTGATAGGTTTGCCCACACGTAGCTCATTATGGCCCTTGTAAAACCCACATGGGGCCCATGTGGTCAGCCTATATGGGACCCTGATAGGTTTACCCAAACGTAGCCCATTATGGCCCTTGTAAAACCCATATGTGACCCATGTGGTGAGCCTATATGGGACCCTGATAGGTTTACCCAAACGTAGCCCATTATGGCCCTTGTAAAACCCACACGGGGCCCATGTGGTCAGCCTATATGGGACCCTGATAGGTTTACCCAAACGTAGCCCATTATGGCCCTTGTAAAACCCATATGGGACCCATGTGGTGAGCCTATATGGGACCCTGATAGGTTTACCCAAACGTAGCCCATTATGGCCCTTGTAAAACCCACATGGGGCCCATGTGGTCAGCCTATATGGGACTCTGATAGTTTTACCCAAACGTAGCCCATTATGGCCCTTGTAAAACCCATATGGGACCTATGTGGTCAGCCTGCATATAGCCCTTGTCCTCATTAGCCCTGATTGCCAAAATGTAGCCCACATGGAGCCCTTGCATACGTGTTGGCTGGGAACGAAACCCGCACAAGACGGTGTGTCCCAGAAAATCTGCAATTTATTTTGACGAAGCTGTAGATTCGCCTTTACACCATGAAATGCTGTAATATTCATATTTATACATTTGGGAAACTTTACATTCGCCACATTATAGATTTTTTGAAATTGTTCTCCAAATATTTTAATCAGTTTTCAAATTACACGTTAGTAACGAGATGTACACCATTTCGACCTTGCAACTGATATTGATGGAGCTCTATTTTCACGTTTACACCATGGATTGTAATCATATTTGTGCAATCTGCACACATTAGATCCACACATTTTACTCGTGCAAAAATAATCAATATTGTTTATTAATTTATTTATGTTTTCCTTTTATACTTTACAAATGAAAAGCACATTGATGTGCACTTTAAAAGGGAACACTGTCATTCAATTATAGGCTATTGTACAATACCTCGCTGAAAGGAGGTTTTTCAACTCCACATTTTAAACACTTGGCAAGTCTATCTCAATTACTGATCCAATACCAGGCAAGTTTGCACTTATTTTAATGCAGTTCTCATAGTGATTCAATTCAACAATTTTGCATTTTTGAAGCATTTTGTGACATTTTGGAACTATCGTCTGCAGACGACTGCTGCGTGGAAAGTGTTAAATATCGAGACACCGAGGGCCCTGGTTCAGTTTGACGATACTATTACGTTCCTTGTAACATCTCTCAACAACACAATCACATGCTTCATGTGCTTCACGATGTGCCAGGGTCAAGAAAGACGACATTGAAGCTGTGCTTCATGATGTGCCAGGGCCAGGAAAGACGACGTTGAAGCTGTGCATTATGATGTGCCAGGGCCACGAAAAACGACATTGAAGTTGTGCTTCATGATGTGCCAGGGCCAGGAAAGACGACATTGAAGCTGTGCTTCATGATGTGCCAGGGCCAGGAAAGACGACATTGAAGCTGTGCTTCATGATGTGCCAGGGCCAGGAAAGACGACATTGAAGCTGTGCTTCATGATGTGCCAGGGCCAGGAAAGATGACATTGAAGCTGTGCTTCATGATGTGCCAGGGCCAGGAAAGACGACATTGAAGCTGTGCTTCATGATGTGCCAGGGCCAGGAAAGACGACATTGAAGCTGTGCTTCGTGATGTGCCAGGGCCAGTAAAGACGACATTGAAGCTGTGCTTCGTGATGTGCCAGGGCCAGGAAAGACGACATTGAAGCTGTGCTTCATGATGTGCCAGGGCCAGGAAAGACGACATTAAAGCTGTGCTTCATGATGTGCCAGGGCCAGGAAAGACGACTACATAGCTTCGATCTATATGGCGAAGTCCATACAGGTGGGGTTTTTTTCTAAAGCCGATTTTATCTTAACGCGGCACAAAAAGTTCCTAACCAGGTGCTTTTATGTTAGCTAATTCACTAATCTGTACCAAAAATCTGAGCAAAATCTCTTCCCCGTAAGATGACACCGTATTCATATTGAACATTTGAGTGGATAATTTTAAAGGTATGATGCTTTAAGTAAGTTGAAAATAAGTTGTCCACACAAGCTCCACAATTATAAGCTAAGATTAAAGGTATATTATGTGATCTTTTCCAGGGGACGCCCTCAATCATCGAAAAAAATTGGAAGCAGATTTTCTTGCAGATTTACTGCAGAACCATGATTTTGAAGTAATTAGGAATCGTTTCGATCTGTAACTTAGAATATCGTTATGATTTATGATCAAAAATGCAAATCTGCAAGAAAATCTGCTTTCATAGTAAAAATCAATGATAGAGGGCGCTACTTGGAAAAAATCACATAATATGCCTTTAAAGCGCCTGTTCAGGAACCTTTTGTGTTAGGTGTATGGCTGGTGCCTTGGAATCCAGGAACTAACAAGAGATAGTTTTATGTTGGACAAAATAAAGTGTACTTTTAATTCACATTCGAGTAATCTATGATTGTGGTATCGTAAAAAATAAAAAAATCACTTAAAAAATCTTCGCCACGCGGCATGATGTTATATAAGCAATGCTACACATCTTGAAAACTCATTATCTCCTGAACAATGGTATGTTCTATATTTAAACAAAAAATCTGAATTTTTGTGTTTGTCAATTAGAAAGACCTTCACAATCGATGCCGCGCCAGCCAACTAGGAAGGGGCTATAGCTTGCTAGACGTCCCGTACGGAATAAACCGTGTACTACGACAACACATTTTAATTGATATGCGCATGTGCACATCAGTTACGGGACGTCTAGCAAGAAGGGAGGGATTTGGCGGTGTTTTGACGTATCCTGATGAACGTTGCTGAAGTTATATATAGGTAATGTCGACGGTGTGCGGTGGAAATCTGATGTGGCGTGTTATAGGGGGGGGGGGGTCGGAGGCGGGGAGGGGGGATGGGGGCACTGGCGGTGAACGGATGCGCATCTCTGGCCGTAGAGGAAATAATGTTTACTAGGTATCAGGTATGGGTAATAAATTGGCGGCGGACAGTACACACGCACATCAGACTTAGAGGCAATGTTAGCGGGAAAGGGGGGGTGTAGGGCGATCGTCACCGGTGCCGGACCGATGCAAGCGTCGGCTTAAAGGCAATTTCATTTTAAGTTAGGCCTATTGTTAAGCGAGGGGAGGGTTGTGAATCAGAACTTGAATTTTTTTTAAAAATCACACGGTTTTTGTGCAAGTTGATCATACCACAACACTGACAGAACACCCCCTACGAAAATAAACGAAAATACAAAATTTTATTTCAAAGTGTTTTTGTTTTTTTCAATTTATTTCACTTTAAATTGTTCTACTCTCTAAACCAAACCAACTTTTTTTTTTTAAGTGTTCTGTTGTTATCAGACGGATTTCTTCGGAACGGACTTTAAAAAAAAAATTAAAAATTAAAAATTAAAAAAAAGTTTCACGTAGACTTACACTTTTGTATTAGGCCCATATTCCACATGACGTGTCTTCATCAGTGAATTTAGATGCCCGTGCTGACCAGCAAAATCAATGTAAAACCAGAGCATTGAATTACGCGAAACATTTAACGCAATCAGCGCCCGCGACTTAACTGCGATGAGCTTGTAATAAAAAATAATGGTGAAACACCAGTAGGCCTACTCGCTATTAAATTCTGCTTGCAACTGAATATCACACCTATCCCCACCCCAACACCACCCCACCCAACCCCTACCCACCCAACCACCCCCACCCCACCACCACAAGACCCCCACCCAACTCGACATTTAACTCAATCACCGCCCGCGACTTAACAGCGATGAGCTTGTAATAATGGTCAAATATCAGTAGTCCTACTCGCTATTAAATTCTGCTTGCCACTGACTATCCCACCTACCCCTCCCCCCCAAACATCACCCAACCCAACCACTACCAAACCCCCACCCTAACCACCATCCAACCCCTACACAACCCCCACCAAACCAACCCGACATGTCTTCACAGTCTCTCTGTGCCAATTACAATTGCTTGCACTAGAGTTTTCGTCTTTTTTGAACTGTTTTACAATTAGAAGTAATCAAAAATGACATAGTGAAAACAAAGTTGGACTCTGTCGAGTCCAGGATCAAAATATTCACTGTTAACTATATTTTACGGACGGACACAGGAAATTCGTATATAGTCAAAGAACATGCTTTTGTGAATACAAAGCAACTTATTGCTATCCGCTGATAAACTTTATACTCAAAGCATGTATCATGTTCTTGGTTCATCAATCATGTTCAGCTCTGATGGATAACCATTTGATCAATTCATTTATTTCTTCGCGGTAAAATATTTAAGACGTCGTCCAGATGAGTTCATGGCAAAAAAATATCATTTCACAGTATTAGTATAATTATTAGAGCCCTCATAACCATGATAACTATATACTTGATAAATGAAGTAGAAGCAAACATTTGATGGGTGCATTTAAAAGAATTCAAAAGTGATATGGATTCACACCACTAAATAAATAATGGAAGAGTCCACGAAAGGCCTGTTGAATTGGTTGGGATGACACTCCTCTAAGTGAAATATATAAAAATGCTTCAAAAATAGTGTTGTTGGCCAAACTTTTGATCGGATGATTATAAAATGAAGATTATCAAACAATATCAGTGCAAATTTTCTTCTTTGACCAATTTTTTATGATTTTTTAGTCATTTTAGAGACTTCAGATAATTCATTAGAATTGCTTAGACCTAGGCTAGGCCTGGGCAATCTACAAACATGTGTATCTTTGACGGCGCATATCTCGAAAATGTTGCCTTGACCTTTTTTCTTTTCTTTTTTTACAGGAAAGCCAAGACCATGATCTTCACACAGAATGCAAAGTTGAAGCAACCAGTTGCTTTATAAGCGAGAAAATGGCGAATAATCATGGTCCATTTTACACAGTAAGCAATGGGGAATTTATAAGTGGTGTGTACTCATATAGTAAATACATACTACTGCTCTATTATCAACCATTCCGCCGGACTTTTGCATGCAAGATATTGGTGTTCGTGATTCAGAAAATAGAGTGGTTGTCCGCTTTGTTCTACATGTAGGGATTCTACACGGGTTCATTTAATAAAGACGCATGCACGCCTACTACGTGCATTAGGACCAAAATTGCCATTATATATTAGTTTCCTCCTCGGATAGTAAAGTCCCGGAGTAAAGTTTGTACTGTATAGTAATTGATCAGAGTTTTATTGGCAAGTCATAAGTGAAATGGATGACAGATTGCTTATATATGCGATGTCCATATATCATCCAAAGTGGCATGTTTGCATTCTATCTGTTGAATTTTTGGTTCTCGTTGTCAATTTTGATTAGTTGCATGTACGGAAACGGGTAAAAGCTGTTGTTTCCTTGTTGAAACCGCTGAGTAAATCTTTGCATTGCTTTCTATACGGTTCGGCTCGTATGATCAGAAGAATATAAAACGTTTGGCTTTTCAATATTGTTTTCTTAAATATTGTAAGAGATAATGATTTCACGTTTTATTAGTCTATATACTCGGGGCTAACAGTAACCATGGTAACGAAATTGAAAGAAATTGATGAGTGTATTTTCAGGCAATGGGCATCAGTATCTATTGCATGTAGCGGCGTGTATCGCAAGCCACGAGGGCCATAACAATGATAACGTATTGCGTCAAACGCGTTGCTTTCCCAAAGCAACGCAAAGCAACGCGTCGCTAAAACAGCCAAGGAATAGAGTTTTTGGCAACGCGTTGCTTTACTTTTTGCCGGAGTTGCGGCAACGCGTTGCTTTTGATTAGCAAGTGCTCCAATTACAGCGGGTCTACTTGATGTCGATTTGTACCAGTGAATACATCAGGCTGCATCTAGCTATCTACTCTTATCTCTCCAATATACGGATTTTGAAGCAGGGACCTGAAACGACGCGATTTTACTGGAAATATTTACAAAGTTGTAATCCAAATGCGTCATGATTGATGTCCATATTAATGTACTTTGTCGCGGCAGAGAAAACGGGTAATGCACTGTGATGATCTTCTGCGATTGTCTCCGTGACTTGTGCTACTGATATGACGGGACGTGCCGGACCAAGCTCTTTTGAAAGAGCTTTGCCAATTGGTTAATCAAAAGAACTCTTTGAAAGCAACGCGTTGGTTTGAAAATCATCTCGAAAGCAACGCGTTGCCAAAAACTATATTCCTATTGGCCATTTTCAGTAAGCGTTGCTTTGGGAAAGTAACTCGCCCAGGCAACGCGCTGCCGCAACACGTTATGGACCTCATGGCTTATGATAGGCGTGGCGTCAGGTCGATTAAATGTGATACTGAGTTTCCCGAACGTTGTTTAAATGTTAATGTCTATAACGCAACTTGGATACTGGGTAGTCTGAAAAAACGACTGTTATTAACTATGCGTTAATTATGAGAGTCAGTTGTTTGAACTATTAATCACCATCTTCGAAGTGCTATTGCAGAAGCAATAGTAACATGATTGATAATTTATTATTAGAGAGATGTATTCTTCGGAAAAGCTCATCGGTTAAATTTGTGTTTCTCTTTGTTAATTTTCGGCTCGTATCAATCATCAATCATAAGAATATTAAACGTTTGGTTTTTCGATATACAATAACACGTAACTAATGTTGTATTAGTTTATGATGTACTCAACAGTTACGAGTCGTTTTACGAGAGAAGGCGATGGGTACATTTTCCAAACATACTTGACGACAGCACTCAAATATTTATTTGCGGCGTCGCATCGATTAAGAGAGATAGTTTCCTTTCCTAATGATTTTTCGTATTAACACTTTCCACGCGGCTATCAGTTTTACCATTATGCAAAACAGATTTTTCAGAAACCTTTCCCAACTTTCAAAGTCGTTCTCGTACTTATTTCAATACATTTCTTATTGTTTATACCAAATATGGTAACGAAATTCAATAATTTTGACATTTTTTAAAACAATTGTACAATTTTGGAGTGTCGTCTGCAGACGCCTGCCGCGTCGGAAAGTGTTAGTAACAGATCACTAGGCATGTATCAAGTACTAGCGATGAATGTGTTTACACATGAGAATGTTTTAATGGATGTGGATACGTGTAGTCCGAGTCAGTTTCATTGAACTATTAATCACCACGTCTTTTCGCAGCGCTCTGCAACATCAATGTATTATTAGAGATGTAAAGATATTTTCCCCAGTAAGCACGGGACGCTGAGTTTTAAAGAGAAAAGAAATGAACTGAAACCTCTTTAAAAATGGTCGCCATTAGCCCGCGGTGGGTGTTTGGTAAATATTACTCAAATTCACCTCGTTTTAAAATTGTATACATCTCCACAAACTTTCGCCAATAGGCCTGTAAGCAGTGGCGGCACCAACATCAACATTGAGGGTCGGTAAAGGCGTGGAGGCAGAACAAGGGGAAGACAAAATTATCAAAATTGCTTGAAATTAGCTCATATTGTTCTGAATTGGAATTTGACAGACCTAATTTTAAGTAATTTTGACATTAAAAATCAACATTTTCGAATGTTTGGGGATAAAATGGGTTGGGGCTTGAGCTGACTGGGGTAAGAATGGTAAGTGGGTAGGGGGAAAGATCGTGACTGGGGCACCCCCTCCTCCTCACCCCCGGGGTGTTGCCACTGGCTGTAAGTGTTGCTTAAGCGCGTATGATTTATTGTGTTGGTGTAACGTGACGTTTGCATTTTTATTGTCAATATGTCATTGAAATAATAAACAGGTGACATTTTGGGGAAAAAACTCTATAAAATCACTTCTATTTATTTAAGGTTATTAACATATACCATACATCAATAACATTTCACAATCAAATAAACACTATTTTTACAAACAAAAAAACATAACAATAATCAATTTTGATTAGATTTGTTGGAGGAGCACTATAATATGAATTGGTTACGATGGATGTAATTGAAAAATGGAATTTGATAAATAAAAAAGCTCAATGTCACTTCTTGAAGGTAAGTACCTCACGTTGAATTAGGAACTTGATTAAGAAAAAGCTAATAAAATCGTATCTAGTAATGTATGTATTGTCCTACACATTGTTTGATGTCTGGCACCATATAATTCGGTCCAATTGATAATTAAGTTTGGCGGAAAGCTCGAAAACTGACATACACAGGCTGTAAAAAAAGAAGTATACAATTTTACAAACCTTATAAGAAACAATTTTCACTAACAGCATTAGATGAGGTGTTGATAAACCACCTGATATCAATATTATAGTGAGGTATCAATAAACTACCTGATATGAGGTGTTGATAAACTACCTGTATTTTGATTAGATTTGTTGGAGGAGCACTATAATATGAATTGGTTACCATGGATGTAATTGAAAAATGGAATTTGATAAATAAAAAAGCTCAATGTCACTTCTTGAAGGTAAGTACCTCACGTTGAATTAGGAACTTGATTAAGAAAAAGCTAATAAAATCGTATCTAGTAATGTATGTATTGTCCTACACATTGTTTGATGTCTGGCACCATATAATTCGGTCCAATTGATAATTAAGTTTGGCGGAAAGCTCGAAAACTGACATACACAGGCTGTAAAAAAAGAAGTATACAATTTTACAAACCTTATAAGAAACAATTTTCACTAACAGCATTAGATGAGGTGTTGATAAACCACCTGATATCAATATTATAGTGAGGTATCAATAAACTACCTGATATGAGGTGTTGATAAACTACCTGTATCGGCAGACTTTTTTGTGTGTATATAGACTTTCACTCTAAGAGGAGCGTCTACAAATGGCGTGGGATTCATCAGTAGATAAGGCATTGATTCAATATCTGATATCATCAGTATATGAGGCATTGATAAACTACCGGATATCAGCATTAAAGTGAGGTATTGATAAACTACCTGATATAAGCATTAGAGTGAGGTATTATTAAGCTACCTGATATCAACATAAGTCCATGATTACATTTGCGTTTAGGTTTCTAATTTGAATATTCAACAATGAATTACATCATAGCAAAGAAAATTCCGTTTTAAAATTAATGTAAATAATAAACTCCTTTTTCGATCTCGTAATCGAAGAAATTGCAAAGCCCTCCATTCAGTCCAGTATAATGAAGATCTCTTAGTTCTTCAGTTATGAAAAGCAAATATGACTTTTGCAGCGGTTCTCAATAGGGTAGGGTTTAGATTAATAGCTGTCCTGGTCTAGTTCTGGCTAATTAGAGGGTATTTTCCCCAAGAAATCAGTCCCTTTTATTTTTTATATTCTGTTCAAGAGACATTTGTAATTTAGAACGGTTTTAATTGACCGATAGGTACGTTCTGTAATTGGCCAAACGAATAGCACTAATGATACATTTGGCTGTTTTTTATCCGTTTCCGTCGCACTAAATGGATGTCTGGTTTTCACTGCATCTCCAGAAAAGTGCAAGCAGTACTCAGACCAATTTACTATGAATTTGTAGCTGAGATTCAAAGCTACAATTGTGGAATATTTCATACGACTGGCTTATATAATAGCAAAATTATAAGGTAGGAGATAGAACTTATTGAATGACCCTCATATATTCATTTTGTACTCTTTTTGTTAGAGGAGTTGCTATCTTTGAATAACCACATATTTGTAAAGGTATTCCCGATTAAGTTGAAAAGGTTGAATTGCAAGTGTTTTGGGTCAATATTCAGCATTAAATATAAATACACATTGCAGTAACATTGTTATTAAGAATATACGTACAAACATCCAACAAGAAAAAACAAAAGAGAAAAACAAGAAAAAGATAAACAAGTTTCAAGCCCAAATTTATTTCAGGACTTTCTTTAGTCCATTTTGAGACTACCTTGTGTTAAACATAATTCATACAAAGTCTAAAAAGATACATTCATGATTTTTTTTTTTAAATTGCCATTGTGAAGTGTTAATAATAACCTAGAAAAATCAAAATGGAGAGTGTTGCACATAATATGATAGTTTGCATACCAAACGCGGAAACTTGTCCTTAATGGAAATTCATCACATACCTAACTGGAATTTACGCGATATATATAAGCATATATTATTTGTTCAAGTATATTTTCAAATATTTTTTTCATAATTGTTTGACTCAACTAAATCGCGTTCAGTGATAATGAGGAACTAGGCTACGAATCGATCACACCAGGTTTAAATAAGCCTATCTTCGTTATCTAATTGGTTCGACTTTTAACTAAATTGCATGGAGCAATATTGAGAACTGCGAATCAATCGCATAAGCTTTCATGTTGTCCTTACAATCTTTAGTACAACACTTAAAACGAAATGGCATTGAACAATAATGAACTTAAAATTATTCACCATTAGTCATACAATAAGACCTTATATCTTTCCTTTCTGTCAACAACCAAATACAGTTAGTACATCAACACACAATATTCATATATGACTATGAGCATTGGTGTTTGTATTTGGATTAAAATCAATAGGCCCTTTTTTGAAGATTTTTCATTAATAGTAGGCTTACTTTTATTATTTTTGCCAATTGCGGTGTTCAAAAGTAAAATGACTTCTTATCGAGAGTATTCCGAAAATATTAACTGTCCTTGATAATTAATGGTTAAAAATAAGAAAATTGAAATACAAATACAGGAGGAAAATAAGGAAACATATTTTCTTATGTCTTTCTTATAATTCTAGTGCTTTTACGAAGACGCGGAAGGTTTAGCTAGCTACACTTTTTTGTTCAGTGCAGTTTTCCTTTTTACAAATGCGGATATTAAGATTGTTTTGAAATCCCGTTTGAGACACGCTGTTAATTGTTCAGTATTAATATGGTCATAACAAAAGGGAACACAATGTTCAAATTGAAATAAAATGTATTTATATCTTAATTTGATACTGGTAAAGAATCAATTTTCTTGCAGAGTGCTCAATGCGATGCAGAGCTAAATATATAAGATAGACCATTTGGAACGGTAGTTGCTACTCCAGGTTTTACGCTTGTGCGATCATCACACAACTGATATCTTAATTTGTGTTATTTTTAATGTTTAAATCTGTTTATGTATTTTTGGGGTTGGTACAAATGTATAAAGTAAATACCATTCTTGAATGGAGAAAATCGCTGTATTTGGAAAATAATCAAATGCTGACTTAAAACCGTCGTCTAGTATTAAACAAGGATATCATCCATCAGTGTATTTACAATGTAGATGTTGATCAATTACACTCATAACAACTTACCGGGTGTCAGAAAAATCATGTTTGTTATTATTTGCAATAAACCGTATGTTCTTATCATCAATGAAAAAATGAAAACAGTAAAATCACATCGTGATGATCGTATACTAGGAATTCACTAAAACAATTAATATCATGTTCCAGTATGTCTAGGTGTTTTTTAAATTACCAAAGATATGTTTCTATATTATACATATATATAATCGTAACATTTCTCGAATAATTAGATAACATGGATTGTGGATCTATGAAGCATGAGCCGCGAACTGACCATCAGACGAACGTGACGTGTTCCAAATACGGTACTATCCACAAAGGTGTACATTTAACTGGTACAATTTCTCTTGTTCATGTCCAGGGTGCGGGTATAGATGAGGTTATAAATTATATGCGCACCGTGTCTTATACCATATTGCCACTACTATATATTACTATTTGTACGATTGGGGTGCTATGGCAAATGTCCTGCCTTAAGTCAAGCACTGATCGCTTTACCGTATTTAACCCTAACCCCAAGGCACCTTTTCCAAAGAATTTATTTCGCGGCCAAAGAGCGAGGGGAAAAGGGGCTTAAACCCCGGACCTCTGGGTTCAGAGGCAGACGACCGCTAGGCCACCGGGGCAACCATACTTGGCTCAGTATACTTCGCCAAGTATATACCCTGGGGCCATTATTTCATCGAAAAACTGCCGAACCGAGTGACACAAGCACACCGCAGTAGTAATTCGTAGTACTCAAGATACGATACGATAATAAGAAAAACGTAATTTGATATATGTATATACCTCGTGCCAGTAATAACGGATTCCAATATCACCATGTGTTAACCGTTTCACTGTATTTGTGTAGTAAATTGACATTATGTGCACGGCTGTTCAGATGATAACAGACCACTAAAGAATCCTTACTTTGCATCATTGTACGCAATTCATACAGGAAAATGGATGTCACGGAGCTTTAAAACAAGAGGTCTAAGACAATGACACATTCATCGGCGACATGTTATGTGTAAACGATCGATATGTCAAATGAATCACAGATAACGCTTTGGAGTCCTGAACCCCGGTCCAAATAATCGCCACATAAATACTATCATTCCTACAGGTGCATGATGTTTCTAGTGAGTTACATAATCTCTTACTGGCGAATAACCACATTTTGCGGAACACGTCATCGACAAAAAACTCTCTCTGGGATAGATGACATCTTACACATGAAAATACACTTAAACACTTTTTTGAAATCGGGATGTTTGATGGCATACACGAAAAAGTTCAGGCAACTGTTACATAGAAGTAAAACCGCGGTATACATGAAAAATTGACCAGCAGCTTGCGATACGATCCCTACCACATACGGTGTGAGGCATATAAGAAACGCGCAAACTACGTAAAACAAATTTTTAGTGACTTCGACTTGTCGCTTCCAAATCCTCTTGTTTTGTTGCTGATTTGTCCCACTTGTATGCTGTGCGTGTGAATTACCATCCTTTCTCGGTCCAGATACAGAAGGTAATTCATGAGACGCTGTCACTTTCTTAATATGCTTTCTGACGTGAAAAAATATGCTAAGATAACAGAATATAATTGTAACAAGTTGGATTGGGTAGAACGCCACGGCTATGATAAGGGCGTATATATCAGCGCCGTGATCTTGCGAATCCCAAGTACAGGTACTGAAGTGAGCGTCATAACCCAATTGTCCAACTTCTGATACCAAAGGAATAATAGCGATTACGATAGGTAATGTCCAGGTAAATGTAATCATTCCGGTGGTTTTCCTTGGAGTGTATAAGCTGGCGTATGTTGAATGCTCCTTAGTAATCAGAACTAATCTGTTAATAGCTATACATGCGAGAGTGTTGAGGCTACATCCAAGAGACACGATAAGACAAAATCCATCCATAATACAAATCAGATCTGGTAATTGCCAACCATTCTCGCTCACAATGGCAACAGCAGTCCACGGCAAGAACGCACAAGTAAGCAGATCCGCTAGGGCTAAATTCACGACAAAGACATTGGTAAAAGTACGAAGTTTACGCGACATTATCACGGCTAGGATAACCAAACTGTTTCCGCAAAAACCGATTACAGCTATGATACCTACCAATGAAGCCACGACTTGGCGTTCTACCAGACTGTTGTAGTAAGGATGGTAAGTAGTCGAAGGTGGTAGCGTTTGTGACTCGGTAGATGAATCCATCGTAACGACTGCTGTTGACTGTCCCTGGTCACATAATCCAGCAATAGTGAATTCCTTTTAAGAACGGTGGTATGGCTTATTGTAATCTGCTGACGCTACCCGGTGACGCGGCAAAGATTTTATTAAAAAGTCTGTTACGTTCACGCTTGCTCCCAATCCGTCACTATGCGCCAGGGACTTTATTTTCAACATAACATCCCGCCAGCAAGACGGTCTCTACAATAATAAGCCCTGACACTTGTAAAATTCGACAATCGTTTGTTAATGTATAGAAGTATCCTGGTTCATGTGACTAGATGTTATAGCTTATTATGCAGAAATGTCGCCGCCTGGAGCAAATTTGACGGCATTTGCATATTTGGAGGTCAGGTAACGAAATTACATTACACAACACTAATAGCTTCAGAATGATTTGATTTCGAATAAATGTCCGTAAAATGTGCAGTCTTGACGCCGCGCTCTTCGCATTTCCGGTGTTGCGTGAGAGGTGCTTCAGTTTATTAACCATGTTGATACTTTCCAAAAGATTAATTTGTGAGAAACCTTTCCCAATTTTCAAAGTCTATCTCCCCGGGTCAATCTCAATGATTACTGAACAAATCCTAGTCATGTTTGTACTTATTTCAATGCATTTCTCATGATTTTTCCAAATATAGTAATGAAATTCAATAATTTTGACATTAATTTGTAACATTTTGTGAAATGTTGGAATGTCAACTGCAGACGCCTGCCGCGTGGAAAGTGTTAACCGTTGTCAGAACCTTCAGAGGGTTTTATATCCACACTTTTGAAATGTCACTCATCCAATCAAATAGTCGATGCATTCACGTCCTTACACCAAAAAACTGCGTGACGTGATCCGGGGACGTGATGAGAATCAATGCATCGTCTTAGTTCCATTATATGCCAGAGCATTTCGTTATAAGCATGATAACGTAATAATCGGAACGACGAGCCTGCCACTTGCGTCTCGTTCACTGAAAGTCTACTGAAATAATTACATCGCTATAATAAATCAATGAATAGTGGAATCGCTTAGCGGAATTACGTTTACAGACCGGATACAAGCGCCAAATTGTGCACAAATCTTCATTAGGTCAAAACAATTGATATTGGAAGGGGTGCTCATTTGTCAGATAATTGGAACCTAAGATGGCGGCTAAAATTTAAAATGGCGTCCATATAATTATAAATTATATGTTTATATACATTAAACAATATTTGAATATTGTTAAATAGTGTTCTAGTGTGATACAAATGCCTAACGAATACAATATATTGATCAAAATAACAATATGGTCGCCAAAATTCAAAATGGCGACAGCGTTATACCTATTGTACATTTCAATAATACATTTCTACAAAGAGAAATATTTAACGCCTGTACATGTCGTAGACAGATGTATTACAATTAATAGAAGACATCTGAAGATAATAAATATCCAATATGGCCGCCAAAGAAAATATAATTATTTTTGTACCGAGTATGAGGCCGTCATCTGGCATTCTGGCACAGCAACAGACAACCCTTTGAGAGACACAGGTTGAACAATCGCATAGTTGTCTGGCAAATTAAGCTCACATGGCTTCTTGTTTGGATGTTAGAAGTAGAGGTGGTCCCACAACGACAAATTTAGTCATGTTGGGAAACTGGAATAAACTTATTCCAGTACCATGGAAAGATGACTCGGCAGTCGACGATGTGGGATCGTAATCGAAATTATCATCGGCACCGCTAGTAAAAATACCAAATCTAAGACGCGGTGGTGCCACCACCATATCATCCTGAAACCGTTTACATACTGAAGTGGCGATTGAATCTGCAAGTTGTAAGACCCGATCATAAGAAATGCTGATACCAGTCTGGTAAGGGTATCTATAATCTTCCTACTTCTCGTCAACGCATGCAAGCTTACGTATACTGGTAGAGACTGTTCACGAGCAACAGAGTGCCTGGAATTGGAAGATAATTCAGATGTCTTCTTCTTTTTGGCATTGAAGATGATAGTTTGCGCCACTGTAAGGCATGACTGTGATTCCTGTAGGTCTTGTTCTTCCAAATTATTCATGGATCAGGTTGGCTACTCAAACCAACAGGTAACGAATCCTTTTGGCAGTTTGGTGGGAATGATTGCCTGTGAAATTGACACTCTCGTGGTTGAACATGTCTTTGCGGATGATCTTCGCAGCTTGAGAAATGATGACTGCCTCCTCGTCGAAATCTCTGTTCTTGAGTACGTCTCTCAACATGTTTCATAAGCCCTTTTAAAAACAAATGACGCTGTTCCTTCCATCAAATTGTCTTGGGCTTCAGGGAAGTAAGTAAGAAGTTTTAACTTTAGTCTGGTCCTGTTGATGGTTTTGTTGATGGCAAGGTTTTATTTGCAAACGTTCTTCATAGGAAGCGTGCAGATCGTCGAGTTTAACGAAAAGCGTTCCATTTTTAACGCAATTTTCTATGTATGTGGTAAGCTCGTAAAAGGTTCTCGATTCATTGATGTTTTCATCAACATTGTCCGAAGAATCTGGATTCTGTTTTCATTGTAGAGACCTATATCGATTTCTGAGCTCTAACAGACATTTCAAATGGTATCTCCCTCCGATTGCTATAAGATCACCTGTAGCTATTTTTGCCAGCAACTGTAACATTTCTCAACATTCAACGCTTGTCGTTTAAATGATATTCTCTCACAACTGTTTTCAGTTGGAAGTGTGCGCTTTCTCAATCGGTATTCCATCTCGGAGTCACTAAATTTAAGATGACAAGACTTATGCCATCTTCCTTGATTGGTAATGAAATCCTGCGGATTAATGTCACCTTCGAATGAATTTTGACTGGAAGTAAATCAACAGCCTTTAAAGGCATATTATGTGATCTTTTCCAGATAGCGCCCTCTATTCATTATTTTTTTTAGAAAGTATATTTTCTTGCAGATTTACATTTCTGATCATAAATCATACATACATTCCAAGTTACAGAGCGATACGATTCCTAATTACCTCAAAATCATGGTTTTAGAGTGAATTTAGAGTGAAAATATAAACTGTCGGAGTTATCCGACAGTTTATTTTCACTCTAAAATCATGATTTTGAAGTAATTAAGAATCGTATCGCCCTGTAACTTGGAATGTATGTACGATTCATGATCAGAAGTGTAAATCTGCAAGAAAATCTTCTTTCAAATTTTTTTTCGATGTTGAGGGCGTTCCCTGGAAAGATCACATAATATACCTTTAAACGGTCAACGTTTTGGAGAAAATGTGTGTATGCTATAGATTTATCGTCAATCGTGTCACGGGTGAGGCTATTCAATGGACATTTTAGAGGTTCTGACGATGGCTTTTGACAAATTAAGCAGAGTTCCCAATTTTGGAGGAATTTTCCGAAATGCAAACCGGTCCGTAACGACATGTATTTGGTACAGTGATACATACCACAGCGATAAATATAAAAAGAGAAGGCGATTAGTACAGGATATCTTGTAGTATTTTTTATTTTTATTTTTAACCTTATTATAATAAGACGCGTTACTACCTCTGTAATAATAATGATTGTAAAGACGACCCTATTGAATAATATATCATTGTTCAGTGGGACACCTGTGAATTAATAAGTCAGCTTACCATTCAATGAAACCCATTAGAACAGTTAGCATAATCCATGCAATACAAATTCTACAACCTGAAATAACAGGTGATGAAGATTGGAGGTTGATTATGTTAGACTTTTACGTTTCTATGGATGCATATTTTGGTTTAGCTGCGTGTCAAAATGGCCACTCTGACTAAATCAAATAGTATTTGAATATAGTTGTTAGTTCATCTTGGGTCAAGAAATATCACTAGTATATTTCAAAACATATTTCACCAAACGCATTTAGTGGTATTTATTGCAGCGGCAACGGCCATTTTTGATAGCGGCCATCTTTTAATATTGTGCTTTATTTACATGCATAGCCTTATCTCCTATTTAAACATAATATTTGTAAACAAAATGTATACCGTACATTATTATTGAGAACTTTATGTATACAAATCGTCATATTAATAATTAATAATACTTAATTTTGTAATAGCCGCCATATTGGATTTATAAATTACCAGTTGATAACCAACCAAGCTTAGTGTGGTTATCTATTAATTGTGTAGGATATCCATGTCGATTTAAGATAGTTCCACTGATATAACACCTCCATTTTTCATTTAGACCTTGATATATCAAAATAATTGCCTTTGCAATACACCATTTTGTAGAAGCGGCCATCTTGGATTCTAATGACTTCTGACATGAGCACCCCTTCTAGAATCACGTGTCATAACTTAAAGAAGAATATGTCAGCGTGGTTTGCTTGTATCCGACAAGTAAACGTAATGGCCAAAATTGCCCCTAAGCGATTCCACAGGAAGTAGGTTGCCGGGTATAAAGTATGCTCATGATTTCTGACACATGTATGGTATTGTACAACGTGTCTCGAAAAACATCCTTCCAGATGGCTGACAATTGATAAAATAAAGATAACTAACGGAACCCGCACAAGACGGTGTGTCCCAGATAACCTACAATTTATGTTGATGAACATGTAGATTCACTTTTACAACATAAAATGCTATCATATTGATATTTATACATTTTCGAAACTTTAAACATTCGCCACATTATGGATTTTTTTAAATTGTTCTCAAGATTTTTTAATCAGTTTTCAAATTACACGTGAGTAACGAGATGTACACCATTTCGACCTTGCAACTGATATTGATGGAGCTCTATTGTCACGTTTACACCATGGATTGTAATCATAATGTTTGCAATCTGCAACATATTTTACTCGTGCAAAAATAATCTTTTTTTTTTATCTTTTTTATTTTTCCTTTTTGAAAACAACATTGATGTGCACTTTAAAAGGGAACCCTGCCATGCAATTATAGGCTATTGTACAATACCTCGCTGAAAGGTGGTTTTTCAACTCCGCATTTTCAACGATTGGCAAGTCTATCTCAATTACTGATCCAATACCAGGCAAGTTTGCACTTACTTTAATGCATTTCTCATGGTGATTCCAAAAATGGTGATTAAATTCAATAATTTGGACATTTTTTGAAGCATTTTGTGACATATAATGAACAGCTTGAGGACATCTGCTCCACACAGTACAAACCCTCCATTTAACACGGGAAATCAACTTTCAAAAATCCATAAGTGGAAAAGGTTACCATTTTGAATTGAAAATGTGGTAAATCAATCAAAATATCGCTTTTTCAATGCAGGTCAGCACTATTTTCTACGGAGGTCAACACTAAAACTAACCCCGTCGGTAAACTGTGTGCTATTTTTATCTATCTCGGATGGATATTAAATACTCAAGTATGTAGAAACAAAAATGATATAAGGCTTGATATGATTGGTTCATGGGAAAAGGTTACCATTTGGCCATCAAATCAATCGTCTTTTTACTGAAAATGAACTTCCGGTGACCCAGTCGATATTAATCGATACAGTGATATACCAAGTTTGTATAAGTACCAGTGACTGTGTTTACTGTGTGTAGGTTGGGCGCGTTCATCCTTGACAAAGGTAAATTACCTTGGGTATTGACTCACTGTATTATTTGATGTAATGTCCATTTCAGTGGTAAACTTGTTCATATGGCTTGGAACTGTCGTCTGCAGACGATTGCCGCGTAGAAAAGTTTTAAATATCGAGACACCGAGAGCAGGGCCCTGGTTCAGTTTGACGATACCGTTAGGTTCCTCGTAACATACCTGCACAATTACATGCTTCATGTGCTTCATGATGTGCCAGGGCCAGGAAAGACGACGTTGAAGCTAGTCGTATACAGGGTGAGTCAGAATGAACGGGCGCTTTTTTGTGTGAAAAGCGTCAATTTCAGGCCTGTATATTCACAATTAATAATTGGAAAAAGATAATTTGTATAGCTTCGATATCGATCATTGCGTAATAACTTTACAACCATTTTAGTAGAGCCCAATTGTCAAAGACAATCCACGGGATGGCAATATCATCATGCTATTCTTTATTCTATTCAAACAATGTCAAATGCCGCGCGCTGTTTGAAAACAAGCATTAGGCTATATGGTAGGAAAACAATTACCTAATGTATATTGACCAGTTTAATTGAACACAGAACTATGATATTCAATAAAACGAATTTAAACTTAACATCCCCAACCTGTGATTATTTGAAATTCGCGCCCGGTTGTCAGTGTCGGAAGAAGCAATACCCGATATTGTGAAGTCATCGTTACTAAAACCGCCTCATCAGCAACAGGTCGCTGCACGTAATCACGCAGGAATTCAATGCATAAATTGAAAATATCAATACATGAAACAGAGAAGGGAAATCTTGTAACTGTTTCGTCATCGCTTCGATCAAAATGGCGACGTCTATACTGGTGTTTTTTCTTCTTTTTAAAGCCGATTTTAACTTAACGCGGCTTTTTTGAAAACTTTAACCTACGGATGTGTCTGTATTATAATAACGCTACATACATATAGGAGCGCTTAAGTTCCATGGCAAGGATTTCCTTTAAATCAGTCAGTCAGGACATTTACTGTGAATTATTGCAATCCCGTGGATTAGCTGAAACAAGAAGAGAGGTTCACAAACATTGATGCAACATTATAACGCAATGGTCGATTCGAAACATTCTTGTTTTGAATTATAAAAACTAAGTAAATTATCTTTTTCCCTTTGTTATTAATTTAGAATGTACGTGCCTGAAATGTTAGCAATGCCTGTGATAAAGAAGTATCTGTTCTTTCTGATTGACCCTGTAAGTACCAAATACATGTTGCCCTTATGTGTGATAGTTTGACTATATTTCAACCTCTACGAGAATCTGAAAACTTTGTTAAAATCCGTATTATTCTCTGAGATATCATGATTTTAAGCCTTGTGTGTTTTAATATAATAGCAACATTGCATGCGCAAAGATAATTGCCAGTTTACACTATTACATGTATCAGCGTGCCACTACAACACTGCTTCATTATGTTGACGTTCCGCTACAATAACGTTTTTTTTATCTTTTATTGTTTATCACTATCATAATTTTCACATTTCACATAGTTTCATCATGTTTACATTACATTATCGATACATGTATAATACATTTTCCTATGTTTTTCAGCATGTTTACATTGCATATCATACTCATACACATGTTTAGCACATTTTCATATACTTTTCAGCATTTTTACATTTTCATATGCTTTTCGGCATGTTTACATTCATGTTCACATAACTCTCTTTGTTTTTATTTGTCGTTTACAACGCCGCTCCCGGTTTCGGCGCCGCTCCGGCATCGGTATGTATTGACGCGCCGGCTCTACGACACCGCTACTTATTTCAGCGTACGTGTAGATGTCCGATTTTTGTTTCGATGTGTTGCTGCAAAACGTTATGCACCGGAGATTAGTTATTTTACAGCGATATACACCCTGCACAAAAAGTTCCTAACCAGGTGATTTTATGTTAGCTAATTCACTAATCTGTACCAAAAATCTGAGCAAAATCTCTTCCCCGTAATATGACACCGTATTCATATTGAACATTTGAGTGGATACTTTTAAATTTATGATGCTTTAAGTAAGTTGGAAATGAATTGTCCACACAAGCTCCACAATTATACGCTAAGATTAAAGCACCTGTTCACGAACCTTTTGTGTTAGGTGTATGGCTGATGCCATGGAATCCAGGAACTATATTTTACGAACGGACACAGGAAATTCGTATATAGTCAAAGAACATGCTTTTGTGAATACAAAGCAACTTTATTGCTATCCGCTGATAAATGTTATACTCAAAGCACGTATCGTACACTTTATAACACAAACCAGTTTTGTTTCATGTTCTTGGTTCATCAATCATGTTCATCTCTGATAGATTACCATTTGATCAATTCGTTTATTTCTTCGCGGTAAAATATTAAAGACGTCGTCCAGATGAGATCATGGCAAAACTATCATTCCACAGTATATAAGAGCTCTCATAACTGTATTCTTAATAGATGAGCAAACATTCGATGGGTGCATTTAAAAGAATTGAAAAGTACTATAGTAAATAAATATGACTGCTCTATTATCAATAATTCCGCTGGACTTTTACACGCAAGATATTGGAGTTCGTGATTCATAAAAAAGCAGTTATCCGCATATTGCTCTACACGGGTTCATTAAATAAAGACGCATGCACGGATAGTAAAGTTTGTACTGTAGAGTAATTGATCAGACCTTTATTGGCAAGTCATAAGTGAAATGGATGACAGATTGGTTATATACGATGTCCATGCATCATCCAACTTGGCATGTTTGCATTCTATCTGTTAGATTTGGGTTTCCGTTGTTAATTTTGATTAGTTGCATGTACGGAAACGGTCAAAAGCTGTTGTTTCCTTGTTGAAACCGCTCAGTAAATGTCGGCATTACTTTCTACACGGTTCAGCTGCATATTGTTTTCTTAGATATTATTTGTCGGAAAGACAACAACAAGTGAACTATAATGATGTCACGTTTTATTAGTCTATGTACTCGGGGCTAACAGTAACCGTGGTAACGAATTAAAAGAAATTAATGAGTGTATTTTCAGGCAATGGGCAGCACTCATATCATATCTATTACATTTAGCGGCATGTATCCACGATGGCCATAACCATGATAACGTATTGCGTCAACGCGTTTCTTTCCCAAAGCATCCTCACCCTGGCAACGCGCTGCCGCAATACGTTATGGACCTCATGGCTTGCGATAGACGTAGCGTCAGGTCGATTAAATGTGAAACTGAGTTTCCCGAACGTTGTTTAAACGTTATTGTCTATAACGCAACTTGGATACTAGGTAGTCTGAAGCAACGACTGTTAACTATGCGTTAATTATGAGAGTCAGGGTTTTTTAAAACTATAAATCACCATTTTCGAAATGCTGTTGCAGAAGCAATATTAACAGAGTTTATAATTTATTATTAGAGAGATGTATTCTTTTCAAAGCTCATCGGTTAAATTTGTGTGTCTCTTTGTTAATATTCGGCTCGTATCAATCATAAGAATATAAACGTTTGGTTTTTCGATATACATGCACATTTGTTTTCTTAAATATTGTTTATCGGAAAAAGACAACAACACGTAACTAATGTATTATTAGTTTATGATGTACTCATGGCTAACAGTAACGAGAGAAAGCGAAGGGTACATTTTTCCAAACATACTTGACAGCACTCAAATATTTATTTGCGGCGTCGCGTCGATTAAGAGAGATAGTTTCCTTTCCTAATAATTTTCGTATTAACACTTTCCACGCGACTATCAGTTTTACCATATGCAAAACAGATTTTTCAGAAACCTTTCCCAACTTTTAAAGTCTATCTCAATGATTACTGAACCAATAATAGGCATCTTTGTACTTATTTCAATGCATTTCTCATGGTTATTCCAAATCTGGCAATGAAATTCAATAATTTTGACATATTTTAAAACAATTGTACAATTTTGGAGTGTCGTCTGCAGACGCCTGTCGCGTCGGAAAGTGTTAAGTAACAGATCACTAGGCATGTATCAAGTACTAGTGATGAATGTGTTTACACATGAGAATGTTTTAATGGATGTGGATACGGGTATGTAATCCGAGTCAGTTTCATTGAACTATTAATCACCACGTCCTTTCGCAGCGCTGCAGAGCAATATTAATGTATTATTAGAGGTGTAAAGATGTTTTCCTCAGTAAGCACGGGGCGCTGAGTTTTAAAGAGAAAAGACAAATGAACTGAAACCCCTTTAAAATGGTCGCCATTAGCCCGCGGTGTGTGTTTTGTATTATATTACTCAAATTCACCTCGTTTTTAAATTGTATACATCTCCACAAACTTTCGCAAATAGGCCTGTAAGCAGTGGCGGCACCAACATCAACGTTGAGGGTGGGGAAAAGGCGTGGGGTGTGGGCAGAACAAGGGGGAAGACAAAATTATAAAAATTGCTTGAAATTAGCTTAATTTGTTCTGAATTGGAATTTGACAGACCAAATTTTGACATTAAAAATCAAATTTTTCGATTGTTTGGGGATAAATGGGGTTGGGGCTTGAGCTGACTGGAGAAAGTGGGTGGGGGAAAGATCGTTACTGGGGCACCCCCTCCACCTCAGGTGACGCCACTGGCTGTAAGTGTTGCTTATGATCATAGAGCGTGTATGATTTATTGTGTTGGTGTAACGTGACGTTTGCATTTTTATTGTCAATATGTAATCGAAATAATAAACAGGTGACCTTTTGGGTCAAAAAACTCTATAAAATCACTCCTATTTATTTAAGGTTATTAAAATATACCATACATCAATAACATTTCACAATCAAATAATAGCGTTTTTATGAAAAATAAACATAACAGTAATCGATTTTGATTAGATTTGTTGGAGGAGCACTATAATATGAATTGGTTACCATGGATGTAATTGAAAAATGGAATTTGATGAATAAAAAAGCTCAATGTCACTTCTAAGTACCTCACGTTGAATTAGGAATTTTATTAAGATATGTATCTAGTAATGTATGTATTGTCCTACACATTGTTTGATGTCTGGCACCATATAATTCGGTCCAATTGATAATTAAGTTTGGCGGAAAGCTCGAAAACTGACATACACAGGCTGTAAAAAAAGAAGTATACAATTTTTAAAAAACCTTATAAGAAACAATTTTCACTAACAGCCTTAGATAAAGTGTTGATAAACTACCTGATATCATTATTATAGCGAGGTGTCAATAAACTACCTGATATGAGGAGGTGTTGATAAACTACCTGGTATCAGCAGACTTTTTTGTGTATATAGACTTTTGCTCTAACCAAGAAGAGGAGCGCCTATAAACGGCTTGGGATTCAGCAGTAGATAAAGCATTAATACAATATCTGATATCAGCAGTAGATGAGGCATTGATAAACTATCTGATATCAGCATTATGAGGCATTGATAAACTATCTGATATCAGCAGTAGATGAGGCATTAATAAACTACCTGATATCAGCAGCAGATGAGGCATTGATAAACTAACTGATATCAGCATTAGAGTGAGGTATTGTTAAACTACCTGATACAATGTTATATCAACATTAATATCAATAATGAGAACTGCGAATCGATCGCATCAGCCTTATGAATAAGCCTTTCAAGTTGTCCTTACAATCTTAAGTACAACACTTTAAACGAAATGGCATTGAACAATAATGAAACTAAAATAATTCACCATTAGTCATACAATAAAACCTTATATCTTTCCTTTCTGTCAACAACCAAATGCAGTTAGTACATCAACACACAATATTCAATATGACTATGAGCATTGGTGTTTGTATATGGATAAAAATCGATAGGCCCTTTTTTGAAGATTTTTCATTAATAGTAGGCTTACTTTTATTATTTTTACCAATTGCGGTGTTCAAAAGTAAAATGACTTCTTATCGAGAGTATTCCGAAAATATTACCTGTCCTTGATAATTTATGGTTAAAAATAAGAAAATTGAAATACAAATACAGGAGGAAAATAAGGAAACATATTTTCTTATGTCTTTCTTATAATTCTAGTTGAGTGTTTTTACGAAGACGCGGAGGGTTTAGCCGACTCCACTTTTTTGTTCAGTTTTTCTTTTTAAAAACGCGGTTATCAAGATTGTTTTGAAATCCCGTTTGAGACACGCTGTTAATTGTTCAGTATTAATATGGTCATAATAAAAGGGAACACAATGTTCAAATTGAAATAAAATGTATTTATATCTTAATTTGATACTGGTGAAGAATCAATTTTCTTGCAGAGTGCTCAGTGCTTGTGCGATCACCACACAACTGATATCTTAATTTGTGTTCTTTTTAAATGTTTAAAGGTAGATGACCCGATCACATTTTCGTAACACAGAATTATTTCAAACATACGGAGATTTTCATATCATATGAAAGCTCGTATTTTTCTCATCATCATACTGAAATTTGACGGCCTAAATCTGTATAATTACGGAGAAATCGATGAAATAACGTCGAATTACCGCGAATGGTGGTAACCACCGATATAGTTTGTGTACTACTCAATGGGTACAGTTCAGAGCATCTTGTGCGTCTAAAATAAGAACCATTAGAGCTATGCAACTCAAACTTTGGAACACAACTTTTTTAAGGATGACCTTCCATGTAGAATAGAAAACTTCAAGTTGAAAATCGGAATGTGATCGGGTCATCTACCTTTAAATCTGTTTATGTATTTTTGGGGTTGGTACAAATCGTATAAAGTAAATACCATTCTTGAATGGAGAAAATCGCTGTATTTGGAAAATAATCAAATGCTGACTTAAAACCGTCGTCTAGTATTAAACAAGGATATCATCCATCAGTGTATTTACAATGTAGATGTTGATCAATTACACTCATAACAACTTACCGGGTGTCAGAAAAATCATGTTTGTTATTATTTGCAACAAACCGTATGTTCTTATCATCAATGAAAAAATGAAAACAGTAAAATCACATCGTGATGATCGTATACTAGGAATTCACTAAAACAATTAATATCATGTTCCAGTATGTCTAGGTGTTTTTTAAATTACCAAAGATATGTTTCCATATTATACATATATATAATCGTAACATTTCTCGAATAATTAGATAACATGGATTGTGGATCTATGAAGCATGAGCCGCGAACTGACCATCAGACGAACGTGACGTGTTCCAAATACGGTACTATCCACAAAGGTGTACATTTAACTGGTACAATTTCTCTTGTTCATGTCCAGGGTGCGGGTATAGATGAGGTTATAAATGATATGCGCACCGTGTCTTATACCATATTGCCACTACTATTACTATTTGTACGATTGGGGTGCTATGGCAAATGTCCTGCCTTAAGTCAAGCACTGATCGCTTTACCGTATTTAACCCTAACCCCAAGGCACCTTTTCCAAAGAATTTATTTCGCGGCCAAAGAGCGAGGGGAAAAGGGGCTCAAACCCCGGACCTCTGGGTTCAGAGGCAGACGACCGCTAGGCCACCGGGGCAACCATACTTGGCTCAGTATACTTCGCCAAGTATATACCCTGGGGCCATTATTTCATCGAAAAACTGCCGAACCGAGTGACCATGGTGACACAAGCACACCGCAGTAGTAATTCGTAGTACTCAAGATACGATACGATAATAAGAAAAACGTAATTTGATATATGTATATACCTCGTGCCAGTAATAACGGATTCCAATATCACCATGTGTTAACCGTTTCACTGTATTTGTGTAGTAAATTGACATTATGTGCACGGCTGTTCAGATGATAACAGACCACTAAAGAATCCTTACTTTGCATCATTGTACGCAATTCATACAGGAAAATGGATGTCACGGAGCTTTAAAACAAGAGGTCTAAGACAATGACACATTCATCGGCGACATGTTATGTGTAAACGATCGATATGTCAAATGAATCACAGATAACGCTTTGGAGTCCTGAACACCGGTCCAAATAATCGCCACATAAATACTATCATTCCTACAGGTGCATGATGTTTCTAGTGAGTTACATAATTTCTCACTGGCGAATAACCACATTTTGCGGAACACGTCATCGACAAAAAACTCTCTCTGGGATAGATGACATCTTACACATGAAAATACACTTAAACACTTTTTTGAAATCGGGATGTTTGATGGCATACACGAAAAAGTTCAGGCAACTGTTACATAGAAGTAAAACCGCGGTATACATGAAAAATTGACCAGCAGCTTGCGATACGATCCCTACCACATACGGTGTGAGGCATATAAGAAACGCGCAAACTACGTAAAACAAATTTTTAGTGACTTCGACTTGTCGCTTCCAAATCCTCTTGTTTTGTTGCTGATTTGTCCCACTTGTATGCTGTGCGTGTGAATTACCATCCTTTCTCGGTCCAGATACAGAAGGTAATTCATGAGACGCTGTCACTTTCTTAATATGCTTTCTGACGTGAAAAAATATGCTAAGATAACAGAATATAATTGTAACAAGTTGGATTGGGTAGAACGACACGGCTATGATAAGGGCGTATATATCAGCGCCGTGATCTTGCGAATCCCAAGTACAGGTACTGAAGTGAGCGTCATAACCCAATTGTCCAACTTCTGATACCAAAGGAATAATAGCGATTACGATAGGTAATGTCCAGGTAAATGTAATCATTCCGGTGGTTTTCCTTGGAGTGTATAAGCTGGCGTATGTTGAATGCTCCTTAGTAATCAGAACTAATCTGTTAATAGCTATACATGCGAGAGTGTTGAGGCTACATCCAAGAGACACGATAAGACAAAATCCATCCATAATACAAATCAGATCTGGTAATTGCCAACCATTCTCGCTCACAATGGCAACAGCAGTCCACGGCAAGAACGCACAAGTAAGCAGATCCGCTAGGGCTAAATTCACGACAAAGACATTGGTAAAAGTACGAAGTTTACGCGACATTATCACGGCTAGGATAACCAAACTGTTTCCGCAAAAACCGATTACAGCTATGATACCTACCAATGAAGCCACGACTTGGCGTTCTACCAGACTCTTGTAGTAAGGATGGTAAGTAGTCGAAGGTGGTAGCGTTTGTGACTCGGTAGATGAATCCATCGTAACGACTGCTGTTGACTGTCCCTGGTCACATAATCCAGCAATAGTGAATTCCTTTTAAGAACGGTGGTAAGGCTTATTGTACCAATCTGCTGACGCTACCCGGTGACGCGGCAAAGATTTTATTAAAAAGTCTGTTACGTTCACGCTTGCTCCCAATCCGTCACTATGCGCCAGGGACTTTATTTTCAACATAACATCCCGCCAGCAAGACGGTCTCTACAATAATAAGCCCTGACACTTGTAAAATTCGACAATCGTTTGTTAATGTATAGAAGTATCCTGGTTCATGTGACTAGATGTTATAGCTTATTATGCAGAAATGTCGCCGCCTGGAGCAAATTTGACGGCATTTGCATATTTGGAGGTCAGGTAACGAAATTACATTACACAACACCAGGGCGGTGCCACTGTACACAAACTCCCATTGCCGAGATTGAAGCCTTTCTAAGAGGTACATTGCGCGCCCTCATTATGCAAGAGGTACATCGCGCGTCTCAATGTCCCTTATAAGGACTTTCGTGCTGTCAATCATAGCGTTGTCAAGAGAACGCTTCATCCCAAGAGGTACATCGCGCGTACTCACGCCCACATGCCCATATATGGGGAGGCTTCAATTTTGCGATTCGAATGTCCTCTCCCATTATATAAACTCCCTGACAACACTAATAGCTTCAGAATGATTTGATTTCGAATAAATGTCCGTAAAATGTGCAGTCTTGACGCCGCGCTCTTTGCATTTCCGGTGTTGCGTGAGAGGTGCTTCAGTTTATTAACCATGTTGATACTTTCCAAAAGATTAATTTGTGAGAAACCTTTCCCAATTTTCAAAGTCTATCTCCCCGGGTCAATCTCAATGATTACTGAACAAATCCTAGTCATGTTTGTACTTATTTCAATGCATTTCTCATGATTTTTCCAAATATAGTAATGAAATTCAATAATTTTGACATTAATTTGTAACATTTTGTGAAATGTTGGAATGTCAACTGCAGACGCCTGCCGCGTGGAAAGTGTTAACCGTTGTCAGAACCTTCAGAGGGTTTTATATCCACACTTTTGAAACGTCACTCATCCAATCAAATAGTCGATGCATTCACAACCTTACACCAAAAAACTGCGTGACGTGATCCGGGGACGTGATGAGAATCAATGCATCGTCTTAGTTCCATTATATGCTAGAGCATTTCGTTATAACCATGATAACGTAATAATCGGAACGACGAGCCTGCCACTTGCGTCTCGTTCACTGAAAGTCTACTGAAATAATTACATCGCTATAATAAATCAATGAAGTAGGTTGCCGGGTATATAGTATGCTCATGATTTCTGACACATGTATGGTATTGTACAACGTGTCTCGAAAAAAATCCTCCCAGATGGCTGACAATTGATAAAATAAAGAGAACAAACGGAACCTGCACAAGACAATAAAAGACGATGTGTCCCAGAAAATCTACAATTTATTTTGACGAGCCTGTAGATTCGCCTTTACAACATGAAATGCTGTAATATTCATATTTATACATTTGGGAAACTTAACATTCGCCACATTATAGATTTTTTGAAATTGTTTTCGAGATTTTTTAATCAGTTTTCAAATTACACGTGAGTAACGAGATGTACACCATTTCGACCTTGCAACTGATATTGACTGAGCTCTATTGTCACGTTTACACCACGGATTGTAATCATATTTTTGCAATATGCAAACATTAGATCCACACATTTTACTCGTGCAAAAATAATCAATATTGTTTATTAATTAATTAATTTTTTCCTTTTATACTTTGCAAATGAAAAGCACATTGATGTGCACTTTAAAAAGGGAACACTGCCATGCAATTATAGACTATTGTACAATCCCTCGCTGAAAGAAAGTTTTACAACTCCGCATTTTCAACACTTGGCAAGTCTATCTTAATTATTGATCCAATACCAGGCAAGTTTGCGCTTATTTTAATGCATTTCTCATGGTGATTCCAAATATGGTGATTAAATTCAATAATGTTGACATTTTTTGAAGCATTTTGTGACATTTTGGAATGCCGCGTGGAAAGTGTTGAATATCGAGACACCGTGAGCAGAACCGTTGTAACATCTCTAAACAAATCACAATGACATGCTTCATGTGCTTCATGATGTGCCAGGGCCAGGAAAGACGACATTGAAGCTGTGCTTCATGATGTGCCAGGGCCAGGAAAGACGACATTGATGCTGTGCTTCATGATGTACCAGGGCCAGGAAAGACGACATTGATGCTGTGCTTCATGATGTACCAGGGCCAGGAAAGACGACGTTGAAGCTGTGCTTCATGATGTGCCAGGGTCAGGAAAGACGACATTGAAGCTAGTCGTATAAGACCGTATACAGGTTGATTCAGAATAAACGGGCGCTTCTTTTTGTGAAAGGCGTCAAGAGAATTTCAGGCCTGTATATTCACAATAAACAACAGCGTATGGAAGATAATTTGTATAGGGGTTATTCTTCGGTAAATGTCATTTCAAGTTTCTAGAAACTCGGGTTAAATTTCAAATTTTTCTAGCTTTGAATATTTTTCACAAAGATAAACATCTGTAACATATTAAAAATATGTTTGGCACAATCTTTACGGATATTTAATTGATTTTTCCCCTTTTGTTTATAGGTTGGTCACACGTTCGAGCCATCTCCGTCAAAAATTTTGAGTATAAAAATCAATTAGAAAATGTATATGATTCCAGACTAGAAATTGACATACACCCATCCCAAACCATAAAATAAAAAGTATTCTCTTCAAATAAATCCTACTGTTTTATTGTTTCAGTATAACATACCGGTTTTAAAACTTCGCAAAAGTTTACAGCCTCAAAAAGTACCGATTTTTGGTACACATGTTGACTGTCACTTTATTTTTCATCGACACCCTCTTAGAGAACATACATTTTAGCTAAGTTAGCATGAGAACACTATTAATCTATAAATTACAACTGATAATTATGTCCAATGCTGTATTATTTTAGACATTATTAGCATCAAATACTCATGTGACGGAGATGACTGCATGTGAAAGTCATATCCGTAACGATGCCTGATCATCTCCGTCACACAGAAAATCAACGAAAATGTGACGGAGATGACGGAAATGTGACGGAAATGACGTGACGGAGATGACCATCTTAAGTGTTGGGACGGTATAGCTTCGCCGGGAAAAGTATGTCTAGCGCGCGGTCTACTTCAGGGATATCGTTAGTGGTCACTACTCTTTCTTTACCACTAATCCTAAAAATCCAATGAATATATATTAATTTTTCAATTGTTTCTATAGCGTTCGGAGATGACACTGAATAAACATTCGCACATACTATGTTTCGAAAAAACCTGAATTTTGATGTATTGTTAAATAATAGCGCGCACTAACCTCACATGAGTTAAAGTTCATGTGCGGCAAGTTCAAACGGTCAAAGCAGTGTTTCTATTCTCCTTTTATTACGAATGATATGGCGCTGCATATGGTGTGTGACGGAGATGACGCAAAACGTCGGGACAGAAATTTCCCAACAAAAACTGGTAAATTAAGCTCCAAAAGGCCTATAATGCCATATTTGGATGGACGAAATATGATTAAATCGCAAATAACTAGCGCTTATGAGTATTTTCATGACGAAAATCCCCTCCACCAAATGAATATGGAAATCGGAAATTGTACGCGTAACCATTGGGACATGGGGTATTGTAGGGTATTGGCATCAAACATTGGTTAAAATGTTATATAACAAAATACTTCTCCAGCATTTTATGATTTTGTTATGATGGGGATTACGTTTATGAACAGAAATACACAAAAAGATTTAGTTAAAGGCATATTATGTGATCTTTTTAGCCTTCTATTCATGATTTATTTTAGAAAGTAGATTTTCTTGCAGATTTACATTTCTGATCATAAATCATAAATACATTCTAAGTAACAGAGCGATACGATTCCTAATTACCTCAAAATCATAGTTTTAGAGTGAATTTAGAGTGAAAAATAAGTTGTCGTGCAGACCTGACAGGTTGTTTTCACTCTTTAAACCCTGATTTTGAAGCCCATGGAAAAGATCACATAATATGCCTTTAATAAAGACGGATACACGTCTACTACGTGCATTCGGACGAAAATTGCCATTATATTATTATTAGTTTTCTCCTCGGATAGTAAAGTTTGTACTGTAGAGTATCAGAGCTTTATTGGCAAGTCATAAGTGAAATGGATGATAGATTGCTTATGTACTACATGTACTATGTCCATGCATCATCCAAAGTGGCATGTTTGCATTCTATCTGTTAGATTGGGGTTTCCGTTTGTTAATTTGTATTAGTTGCATGTACGGAAACGGGTCAAAAGCTGTTGTTTCCTTGTTGAAACCGCTGAGTAAATCTTGGCATTGCTTACTACACGGTTCGGCTGCACATTGTTTTCTTAGATATTGTTAGTCGGAAAGACAAGAACAAGTAAGCATAAAGATTTCACGTTTTATTAGTCTATGTATTTGGGGCTAACAGTAACCATGGTAACGAAATTGAAAGAAATTGATGAGTGTATTTTCAGGCAATGGGCAGCACTCATACATTACGAGGGGCGTTCAATAAATACCTGCAACCATTGTTTTTCTCCACTCATGCGCGACGTATGCCAACTAGAATTAGGGTAATTTAAAATATGGGTCTTTATCTTTCCTCGCATGCATGAATGAACAATATCGTTTGTGGGATTACGTAATGGCACATTCGTAAAATGACGGGACGGGCCAGACTAAGCTCTTTTGAAAGAGCTTTGCCAATTGGTTAATCAAAAGAAATCCTTGAAAGCAACGCGTTGCTTTGAAAATCATCTCGAAAGCAACGCGTTGCCAAAAACTATATCATATTGGCCATTTTAAGTAACGCGTTGCTTTCGGAAAGCAACTCGCCTAGGCAACGCGCTGCCGCAATACGTTATGGACCTCGTGGCTTGCGATAGGCGTGGCGTCAGGTCGATTAAATGTGATACTATGAGTTTCCCGAACGTTGTTTAAACGTTATTATGTCTATAACGCAACTTGGATACTGGGTATAGTCTGAAGCAACGATTGTTAACTATGCATTAATTATGAGAATCAGGTTTTTTTTAACTATTATTAATCACCATCTTCGAAGTGCTTTTGCAGAAGCAATAATAACATGATTTATAATTTATTATTAGAGAGATGTATTCTTTTCAAAGCTCATCGGTTAAATTTGTGTTTCTCTTTGTTAATATTCGGTTCGTATTAATCATAAGAATATTAAACGTTTGGTTTTTTCGATATACAACAACACGTATCTAATGTTGTTTTAGTTTTTGATGTACTCATGGCTAACAGTTATTATTAAGAGTCGAATTATTAGATCGAGATGTAAAGATGTTTTCCTCAGTAAGCATGGGGCGCTGAGTTTTAAAGAGAAAAGACAAATGAACAGAAACCCCTTTAAAATGGTCGCCATTAGCCCGCGGTGGGTGTTTGGTAAATAAAACTCATATATATATTTACTGCTTTAAATTTTGTTTTTCGATGTCGAGGGCGTTCCCTGGAAAGATCACATAATATACCTTTAATAAACTACCTGATGACCAAGAAGAGGTGTGCCTGATACGTCCACTATCTGATAATCTACCTGATATCAGCATTAGAGTGAGGTATTGATAAACTACCTGATATCAGCATTATATAAAGTGTTGATAAACTACCTGATATGAAGTGTTGATAAACTACCTGATACCAGCAGACTTTTTGTGTGTGTATATATAAACTACCTGATAATGATTATCCCTATTATCAACAGTAGATAAACTACCTGATATCAGCCTTAGAGTGAGGTATTGATAAACTACCTGATATCAGCATTAGAGTAAGGTATTGATAATTACCTGATATATCAGCATGAGGATAAGGTATTGTTAAACTATCAACATTAGAGTGAGGTATTGATAAACTACTCGATATCAGCTGTTTTCTAAAAAACTTTATATCAGCAGTACATAGCGCATTGATAAACTATCTGATATAAGCAGTAGCTGAGGAGGTATTGATAAACTACCTGATATGAAGTGTTGATAAACTACCTGATACCAGCAGACTTTTTGTGTGTGTATATAGACTTTCTCTCTATGACCAAGAAGAGGAGCGCCTAACGGCGTGGCTTGCAGGCATTGATACACTATCTAATCAGTAGTAGATGAGGCATTGATAAACTACCTGATATCAGCAGTATTTCAGGCATTGATAAACTACCTGATATCAGCGTTAAATAAAGTGTTGATAAACTACCTGATATGAGGTGTTGATAAACTACCTGATATCAGCAGTAGATTGGGCATTGATAAACTACCTGATATCAGCAGTATTTTAGACATTGATAAACTACCTGATATCAGCATTAGATACTTACTTACTACTTACTTACTACTCATCATTCAGTCCTGTGTCTTTCGCCAATATGTCCAAGTATGAGTCTGGGCGGCCTACAGAATAAATTAATGTATGTGCGTGTTTGGGTCTCCATAGCAGAAGGTCAGATACTATCTCATTTTCTCTTCTCATGCAATGCCCGGCAAATCTCATCCTTCGATCTGTGATGTTTTCTGATACCTTTTGTAAGTTTCCATACAGGTCTTTGTTCGGTACCTTGTCTTTCCAACTAATGTTGAGTGCAGTTCTCAGCATTCTAGTATAGCATCCATCTAGAGATTTCTTCAGTCTGTTGGTGATGGTCCATGTCTCAGCTCCATACAGTAGAACACTTTGAACAGTAGCTTGGAAAAGTCTGATTTTTATTTTTCGACAGAGGCTGGATTTCCACACTTTGTTCAGAGCATTGCAGGCCTTCCAAGCATCAAGTGCTTTGTATACGTATTTTGTATGTCATGCTGGCTACTGCCTACCCAAGCTCCCAGGTATTTGAAGTCCTCTACGTTGTCTAGGTTACTTCCATCAGAGGTTTTTAGCTGTACCGCTTGTGTTTGGTGAAATACCATGCATTTGGTTTTCTTGGCATTCATGTGGAGTCCAGTTTTGAGTGCTGCTTCCTCAACATATTTCAGCAGCTTCTGTGCCTGCTCCTTAGTATCAGAAAGTAACGCGTAACGCTATGTCATCTGCAAAGTCAAGATCCGTGACTTTCTATGGCCCTATTCTTCAACTTTGTCTAGGCTTGATGGTGAATCCTAGTTCCTCTTCTCTCCCACTGAGCTATTCTTAAGCAATAATCAAGGATGATTATGACTAGGTATAGGGGGCAAGGGTATCTCCTTGGAGTACTCCTGCTAGGATGTCGAACAGTTCCATGTCGCCATCAGGTGATATAACTTTGGCGCTTGTGTTTCTGTAAGTTTCATCAATTGCATCCGTTATAACTTGTGGGATACCGTATGCTTTGAGTATCTTGATCATTTTCCCACGATGTATGGTGTCGAATGCCTTTTTGAACCTTTTACAATTTTTTGGGTACCAAATGTACCTTTTCCAGAACCCCCCCCCCCCCCCCCCCCCCCCCCCCCCCCCCCCCCCCCCCCCCCCCCCCCCTCTAAACAAATCCTGCTTACGGGCCTGAGCAGCAGTATAGATGTGGTATTTATAAACTATCTGATATCATCAGTAGATGAGGCATTGATTAACTACCGGTATTTGCCGATAGTTTATCAATGCCTCATCTACTGCTGATATCAGATAGTTTACCAATGCCTCATCTATTGCTATATTATTAGATGAGGCATTGATAGACAATATAACTGAAAGCAGTTGTTGCATGAGGCATCGATAAACTACACTGAGCCAAAAAAGAAACTTATACAATTTTAACAGATCACCAAATAAAATTCTGTGCATGAAAATGTACCAAATTTGGATACAATATTACTGCAATGTATAGCTTCAAATGGCAGTCAATAACCAATTGTTTGCTTCAATGACACAAGAGAAATTTGCACTGACCCAGACAACGTCTTGCATCTCAGGTCACAGCCAACAATTTCAGCAACATAAAGTTAAAAACATTTCATAGAGTCAAAACAGACTCATATCCAAACAAACAATGAAGTCATTAATCAGGTTAATAATGGGTATGTCCACCTCCAGCTTGCAGGCAGGCTGTGCATCTCCTTCTCATGCTTTCAATCAAGTTCCTGATGGTAACCTGGGGAACATTGTTCCATTCTTCCTGTAGTGCTGCAATAAGTGTTTGTCTATTGACAGGTGGATTGTCTCTTCTTGATACACGTCGTCCAAGCTCATCCCAGAGATGTTCGATTGGGGGAGAGGTCTGGCGATGCACAGCTTGCCTGCAAGCTGGAGGTGGACATACCCATTTTTTATGACTTCATTGTTTGTTTGGATATGAGTTTATTTTGACTCTATAAAATGTTTTTAACTTTATGTTGCTGAAATTGTTTGCTGTGACCTGTGATGCAAGAAGTTGTCTGGGTCAGTGCAGATTTCTCTTGTGAAGGTGAAGGTGAAGAAACATGCGCAAGAAGATATTTTGAGCCAGAACGAAGATTGCGAGTGGGCTCGTATTGTTGAATAAGATCTTGTAGATACATAGGAGCTAAAGTACGAGTACATTTAAATGTTATTAGAAGAGTCTTGTAAATAATGCGGGATCTGATCGGTAGCCAATGTAAGTCACGAAGGATGGGAGAAATGTGACAGCGAATCTTAGACAATCTTAGGTAGGTCAAATCTGGTGAGATAAACACTTTTTGAAACTCTCATTTGTACTGTAGTACATATTGGTCATGGAACCTGGGCAGGAGAAAATGTTGGGGGAAGAATTCAGTAAGACGGGTTTATTTTGCTCGGGCAGCTTTAGCCTGACGGCTTTGACCGAGAAGGTCAGCTCAAACTACCGGGCTAAAAAAACTCGAAGTGAAGGGAAGAAGAAAGGGAAGAGAGGAGGAGAAAAGGGGAGGGGAAAGAGAAGGAATAAGAGGAAAGAAAGGAAGAAGAGGTCGAGAAAAGAGAGAAGGCAAGGAAAAAGGGAAAGGAAATGAATGGAAAAGGAGAAGAAGAAAATAAAAGGGGAAGGAATGGAAAAAGGAAAGAGAATAACGAAGGGTTAGGATCGATGAAGGAAAGAGGGAGAGGAAAAGAATAGTGTAAACAGTTGATAAGGAAAGGAAAAGAAGTGCAAAGAAGTGAACATCGAAAAGAAACTTGAAGATGAGAAGAGATTATTAAACCATCCAACCAAACACTGGATGACTTATGTGTAAGCGTGCATTACATAACTTTAGTGACTTGCATCGAGGTAATCATAGGACCGGGAAAAGAATCACTCGCCTCCTTAACTTTGGGTGAATTGCGCCTTTTTGGAGGATCTAAGGGATTTACTTTATCCCATCTAAATGACAATTTGGCCCTTGCCCGGTTTGATGATGGCCAATTTAGTATAAAAATGGCAATTATCCAGGATTATCATTAGGCTAATGAAATATGATTCCCAGTTTCCCGTTTCCCTACCGACCCAACTTTTCAGTTTTACCAAAACTTTCATTATTTTGTGCAAAATTACATTTTCTGACAAACTTGAATAAAAATCAAAACTTTTAGTGGCTCAAAATACCAGGCATATCTTCCTGTTGATTTTAAGGGATTTTTTTTATGGCAGTGGTGTCATGGTATATGGTTGATAATGAAATTGTTTGCATTACCTACTCAGATTTCAGACGTAATTGACGTTGCAATATTTCAGACAGATTTGTTGACATTTTCAATAACACATCTACAAATGCTTCCTTAATTGTTTTTCAAAGTGTTAAAGTGTTAATTAAGGTGTAAGATATACAAATCAATAGGTAGTTAGGTAGTTAACACCCCTTTCAGATGCAACAATGAAATTGAGTGAAATAATGAATAATGAATAATGAAATAGACACCTACCCACTCTTTTAAAAATATGAAACGGGAAACTGGGAATCATATTTCATTAGCCTTATAGAAGCCCGTTTTTAAAACAAAAATGTACCTTAATAATTACCAGATTTGTGTAAATGTTTTTTAAATTTCGCGGATGCGACGTCATTCAGTAAAATAGAAAGCCCGGTCGCACCATTTTTGTAACCTTAGGGTCGAACTGATCGATGTTCGCCGGGAAAAATTATCCTCCAACTGCCCCATCCCCCCCCCCCCCCCCCCCCCCACAAGTGTACGCCACTAGGGAAGATGCGCGCGGAGCGCTAACATGTGGTCACATTTTATAGAAATTATCTTACCTTGACCGAAACTAACTAGACATTTTAGACCAATTTTAATTAGGTACTGAACCGTCAGAAATTGTGTTGGGGTAAATAGCCTATCGGGAAAATGTGTACTTTAGGTCCCAGATTCTAGACTGTACTAGTATTGTACGATACTGGTACATATAAAATGTTCCAGTATCGATCGGGCGATACTGGAACATAATTATGTACCAGTATCGTTCAATAATGTAATCTCATTGCTATCATGTTGCCAGTATCGCTCGATACTGAAACACAATTTGGTCCAAGATAACGAGCTGGTTCCGGTACCGTTTGGACGTGATTTTGAAAATGACACAGCGCCACCTCGATAATTAATTAGGAGACGATCTGTTTGTGCGCTATACGACGATCTTTCCGTACGCACCTAGATCGGACCATCGAATGACGTGTGGCAAGCTGAGTGTGGAAATTAACTGTACCGGTATTCATTTAGGATTGGAGAAATCAGTGATTTGCAAAGCCTAACTATAACTAAGGTAAGCTTTTATATGTAGAATTTGTAAATAAGATACGATATTTTGGAGAAGCCTTTGTTACCCATTCAAGGAAGCTGAGCAGCAGCTGGCGGTGGGTGTGCCATATTTACCAGCGCAGTAGGGAGGTCAACTGATTTTTGATTTCTACATTAATAAACCCCAACACATATCAATGGAAAGCTTTCTTCAAAAGAAAGCCAATGGTGGTAAAATCATGTCCATACCCCATTATTTGGCAAAGTTATGATTTTTTTAGTCCTTGGTACCAAAATCTAGGATTTTGGTACTTACTCAGGCAAATGTGTAAGGTGGAAGCTAACCATCTCTTGAAACACAGACTTAATCAGTCTATAAAAAAAAGTCCGGATGCTTGTAAAAAACTAATCTGTGGCAGATTGCGTAATCAGCATCCATCTCATCTTGAAGGCATCATGTTTATGAATAGAAGTTATTGATTGCTCCAGAAATGCCAGAAAAGATAAGTTGGGTTTAGGCCTGTGTTAATCCATGCATGCCCAACATTGGACAAACATGACAAAAAAAACAATAAAATTCCAGGAGACTCGATCAATTGCTTTATATTATAGACTGCAATAAGTCTGGTCAAGAAATGGTTAGGTTATTAAATTGGTTCCCTTTAACACACTTGCCTGAAGAAGTACCAAAATCATGAGATTTTGGTACCAAAGGACTACTCAGACCCAGCGACTAAAAAAAAATAAAAATGTGGAATACTTAATTTTCACACACAATCATTTACAATCATATTCCCAGGCCATGGTCAAGTCATGAATTATCACAGTTCTCAATTACTCACCATATTTTGATCTCGCAAAATTTCTACATTAAACCCCAACACATTTGGTATTAATGGAAAGCTTTCTTCAAAAGAAAGCCAATGGTGGTAAAATCATGTCCATACCCCATTTTTTGGCAAAGTTATGATTTTTTAAAGATTTATTGAACACACAATCAAATACACATCGCTGTCTGCCGATTTTCGGAGTGATCGAATTACGTCATAGGTCAAGACAATTCGCGATTCACCTATTAGTGTGTGAAAATATTGGTTGTTAACTCGCCATTTAAAAATATTTCCGAGAGTAAAATCAATCACTGTAAAACATCTTTGGTAAGACAAATAATGTATCTTCAAAGACATGTTGTTGTTTTTCGCAAAGAAACGACTTAATTATTTTCATTTAATTAATAAATTATTTTCATTTAATAACGGTTTCATATGGGTTTCATAGCCTCCTTATACCTTTAGTTTAATCGATCTATTTTGACAAAGAAAATCAAGTAAAATTGACCATAATTTGACGTCTAAATTCAATCTTATGGGAATTTTTTTCCCTGTAACGAATGCTATCGTGTTTGGTATCAGCGGATAGATAATTTTTTTCCCTTTAATATGACCACTGTCCGGACAGGGGTCAGACCCCCACCCTTACAGAGCAGAGCCACCCTTTTTATTTTGGAATGTTCAACCCCCACCCTTTATACCGAAAAGGGGATATTTTGATCATTTTGTGCATTCAAATTTGAAAAGGCACTCATCCCGGGACCCGTTTTGTTTTTTGGGCGGGTCCCGGGATTCTCAAAATGATTCATCAAAAAAGATAATTGAAAAAAAAAGAAGAAAAACAAAAGCTTACTT
Source organism: Ophiura sarsii (assembly GCA_035610835.1). Classification (NCBI taxonomy): domain Eukaryota; kingdom Metazoa; phylum Echinodermata; class Ophiuroidea; order Amphilepidida; family Ophiuridae; genus Ophiura; species Ophiura sarsii. The sequence continues at coordinate 65,156,052 of CM069443.1, read as the reverse complement.
GATGGCGCTATATAACAACAAACTCAATGCTTGCTCAATTTAAAGATGGACGACTTTTTTATTTCGAAGTATATCGGACCCGATATCGGATACATATTTATGATATATCTAGCGCTAGCGAGCCGACAAGGTCACAGTATTTTGAGTATTTTGATGATCACTGAGAAACCCCACCCTTTTTATTTTATCTCCACGCTTTATACAACTACACCCTTTATATGAGAAACATTCTGACCCCCACCCTTTTGTTGATTTTTTGATTTCTGGAGTCCCACCCTCTATAAAGCGTGCCGTCCGGACTATGATGACGTAATTCATGAAATAGATTGCCTTGGAACTACTTTCTAAAGCATCAAATTAACAACGTGATCTCTCGCGAGAAATTGACGCCCACTACGCATGCTACGCTAGTAAAGTGATCGCGTTGGTGTCATATTTTATGTATTTAATTTTGGTCTTTAAGTTGTTTCTTTGTGGAAAAAAAATAGATGACTTGGAAGTGGACGATACATTATTTGTCTTACCAAAGATTTTTTTCAGTGCTTGATTTGACTCTCGAAAACACTTTTAAATGGTGAGTTACCAACCGATATTTTCACACACTAGCAGATAGGAAATAGCGAATCGCGAATTGTGTTGACCTCGCTAGTATCATTGTATGGTGGCATATAAACCCAATTTTCAATGGTGTGGTAGGAAACACACCAAGCCCACAGTTCCAAAATAATTTGAAATCTATGTTATCTAAAAAGATAGGGCTCATTGTTAAAAAACATCAATTAAATATGTACACCCTCTCCAGCTTATGTGAATAGCCTACCTACCAGCTACGATAAATGTTGTATGACTGTATGTATTGTATATGGTATGGTATTGGTATACACATGTTCCAAATTGTGTGGGGGTGTGTGTACACCCCAACTGGTTTTCAATGATGAGTCCTACCTTTCTAGATTACATACCTTTTTTACATTTTGGCAACTGTGGGCTTATTGGTGTGTTTTCTACGCACACTTTCGTGATTAATGCACAGACATTGACGATTTTGCTTGTTTAAAATATTGAAATTTAAAAGAGATGGGCCACTCTGGTTCAACTCTAGAAAATGTAAAAAAAAACAAATCATCACATGCCTTGCTTTATGCCGCGCTCGCTGTTGATGAACATATTTCTTATACATAGACGGGCAACAAAATATTAAAATAACATGGCTGTTGTCTAAAGTTTAATAGGGACTTAGCTTATTATTATTTTAGATCTTAGATTTATATTGCTATTTCTAAATATTGTTATATTTTCATCTTACTCTTTTCCAGCTAATTTCTCTTTTTCGGCTTCACTTTGGTTTCGATCATTTGCATTGCTTGAGAGCAACCAGGTTGTCCGTGTTTGTTTTATTGTCTCACATAATTAATGTCTGTCTGTCTTTCTCTCAAGTCTGTCTATGGTATGCACTAACAAATCGGCCGATCCCGATATTTAATAAAGAATAACAGACCATGTTATCATTGAATAAAGATTTACAGACCATATTATCATTGGATAAAAATTTACAGACCATGATATATCTTGAGTCAATTGGTGTCAAGGATTCAGCGCTGAAATGGTTTCAGTCCTACCTCAAAAACAGAACTCAAGCAGTAAACATAAATGGAACTATTTCTACACATGTTCCGCTAAAATATGGCGTTCCTCAAGGATCTGTGCTTGGACCTATACTATTCACCATCTATTCCTCTCCCATTGCTAGCATTGCTCGCAAACACGGATTAAATGTTCATTCTTACGCGGACAATACACAACTATATGTGCCTTTTAATTTAAATGATCGTAATGATGAAATGTCGGCCCATCAACGCGCAGAAGTTTGTATTTTAGAAATCAAGTCGTGGATGTCTGTAAACAAGCTGAAATTGAATGATGATAAGACAGAGTTTTTAATTATGACCTCCAGATTCAATCAACGTAAAATAATTGATCATCATATCAATATCGACACTTCTTCTGTTCTTGCTTCAAAATCTGCTCGGAACTTAGGAATTGTGTTTGATAATAATCTATGTATGGATGTTCAAGTTCGACGGATATGCCAATCAGTGTATTATCATATACGGAATGTCAATAGTATAAGGAAAATGTTAACATTTGAAACCGCAGCTACTATTGTCCATGCTTTTATAACTTCTCGTATTGACAATGGCAATTCTCTTCTTTTTGGCATCACTGATCACTTACTTCACAAACTACAACTTGCTCAAAATGCAGCTGCTCGCGTTCTCACAAAGACAAGGAAATTCGATCATATCACTCCAATATTGAAAGATCTCCACTGGCTTCCTGTTCACGAAAGAATTCATTTTAAACTTCTTCTTTTAACTTGGAAAGCTTTGCATGGCACTTCACCACCATATATTGCTAATCTTCTTGTACCATATCATCCAAAACGTACTCTCCGGTCCACTGATAAACTTTTACTTGTTGTTCCACGGACTACTTCTTCATTTGGAGATCGCGCATTTTCGGTTGCTGCACCAACTCTCTCGAACTCACTACCTTATAATTTAAGATGCTGTGATTCACTTGACTCTTTTAAGAACTTGTTAAAAACAAGATTATTTGACTCAGTTTATAATTGATTTCTTTGTATTATACATATGTACATGTATATGCACATCATCCTTGTTTATGTATTTTTCATGTTAATTTGTATTTTTGTTTTATATGTTTGCGCCTCGGAATAGTTTTACCTAGATTGACGGCGCATTATAAATGCCATTATTATTATTATTATTATTATATTATCATTGAATAAAGATTTACAGACCATATTATTATTTAATAAAGATTTACAGACCCTGTTATATCCTCCGACTCTGAATGATTTAAAAATTTACGGTGTGGCATGGCAATTATCCATGTCAGGTCAAACAAGGAAATACACTCTCAATCCACAGAAATAACCCCTTTAAAGGCATATTATGCGATCTTTTCCAGAGAGCGCCCTCTATTCATGATTTTTTTAGAAAGTAGATTTTCGTTCAGATTTACATTTCTGATCATAAATCGTACATACATTCCAAGTTACAGAGCAATACGATTCCTAATAACCTCAAAATCATGGTTTTAGAGTGAATTTAGAGTGAAAATATAAACTGTCGTGTTAACCCGACAGTTTATTTTCACTCTAAAACCATGATTTTGAAGTAATTAAGAATCGTATCGCCCTGTAACTTGGAATGTATGTACGATTTATGATCAGAAATGTAAATCTGCAAGAAAATCTGCTTTCAATTTTTTTTCGATGTTGAGGACGTTCCCTGGAAAGATCACATAATATACCTTTAAAACAGCTAACTTTGAACCTATCAGCTGGCCCCAGCCATTCATAATATAATACATGTGCGACGTAAATAAAATAAGTGACGCAATAGTCTGCATGCGCAATAGTGATTCAGGGTGGCAATTATTGAGCCCCTCTAAGGAAATCTTTACCGTACCATAACGTTTCTAGATTTACAATATTCATTTCTACTTTCTAGAAATAAATGGTGAATTCCTACATTTTAAATTATGAATTACGACAATGTTTCTAGATTAAGGATAATGTTTCTACTTTCTAGAAATAAATTGTTAAATTCAAGTTCAATTTAACCATTTATTTCTAGAAAGTAGAAACGTTATCGTAAATATTTAGAAATTATCGTAATTCGTAATTGAATTCCTAAATTTTCGAAAATGTTAGATCGGTTCATTGGATCGGTATGTGAGTGGGATTTTTGCCGATCCCGATCCGATCCAACAATATCAGCCCGATCTAGGACTCCCGATCTGGATCGGCCCATCACTAGGAAAGCCTAAAAAAAATGGGTTGATTGGCCTAACATGACAAAAATAAATAGGGTCTGGTCGGTCGGGATTTTTTATTTTTATTTTTTAAATCACCTGCTTTGGGGACTTAAAATAGCCGAAAATGAAAACAAATAGTCAGAAACTTTAATACTTTGTTCAATTTTTTTTTTTTTTTATAATTTATTATTTTTTCCTCCCTCAAAATAATACAAAATATTCAGGGTCGGCGATGTATTTAGGGTCGGTCGAGTTAGGCCAATCAAACCTCTTTTTTTTAGGCCTAATATGCACACACACCATCCCGATCCGATCCAACAATATCAGCCCGATCTAGGACTCCCGATCTGGATCGGCCCATCACTAGGAAAGCCTAAAAAAAATGGGTTGATTGGCCTAACATGACAAAAATAAATAGGGTCTGGTCGGTCGGGATTTTTTATTTTTATTTTTTAAATCACCTGCTTTGGGGACTTAAAATAGCCGAAAATGAAAACAAACAGTCAGAAACTTTAATACTTTGTTCAATTTTTTTATTTTTTATAATTTATTATTTTTTCCTCCCTCAAAATAATACAAAATATTCAGGGTCGGCGATGTATTTAGGGTCGGTCGAGTTAGGCCAATCAAACCTCTTTTTTTTAGGCCTAATATGCACACACACCATCCAGGTTTAAATTTAAAAGATTACTTTATATTTTCATTACATTTATGTACTTTCCCTATTATATTGCTTTATCTATGTAACATAAATACTCCTTTTTATTAATACTTTGTCTCAGCACCTTTTGGCTAAAAAGCTATTGTACTGTGCTTTTTGCTTTTTTTTGGATTTACATGGCTGAGGGATCATGAATTAATTACACATTACACATTACAGTAATATTCCCACAACCACTGGTGTTTTTCCATCATGAACTTTTGTGACTTTTTTGCTGACCTGGATTGAGCTTATTGAGCCCTGAAGTCATGAACATCATTCTTTTTCAAACAACACTTTATAGGAAACAGTCATATGATTATTTCTAAGTAAGTTTTATTGGTAAAATGTTTTACCTTACGATGTTATGACGACATTTTGAGAGGGGGACTTACTTTTGGTGTTGTGTTTAGTAATAGTATATACCATAGTTTAAATTAACCATTTGCCTTTTCAGTTTCTTTCTAGCATATGTTGTGGTTTAACTTCTTTTTGTATCTATCCTGTTACAGAGTTACGATCAGTCACCGACATCCAAACACACCATCATGGAAGACTTCATTGTGGACAGCCCAAATGTGCAATATGAGCCCGACTGTATACATTCAAAATATAATTATCAAACAACACGGGTTGAAACCAATGGCGGCAGGTATAAGGTAGGTAGTACCAAATAAATGAAGTCAAAAGTGGAAAAATGCTGTGATAATATATAATTTATTGTACACATTTTCGGCCATCAGCCTGCCTCGGGTACGGTAGATTGAATAGATTCGTTTTACATTCTGCACCCAAATTCGTAAGAAGCCGAACGCCAAACAGACGCGTGCGCGTGGGCAAAATACCTGTGCGGGAAATAACGCGCACATGCTGCAATTAATAGCAGGGGATGGCGGACGGCTAGACACAAAATGCATTGAAGCTGACATTAATGCCATTTGGGTGCAGAGTGCCGAGAGAGTGATTCTGTGTAGCTATCTCGTATGTAAATTCTATGGCCGAGTGGCAGTTGTTAGCATGTGCAACAAAAGCTTCAATCTCTGTAACAGAACAGGTGGTTGCCCCGATACAGTCGTCGATATACCGATAAAAGAAGTCTGCTTTGCGACCGTTGTATGAGGAGAAGGTAGTACAGTACACAGAGTGTAGCGAACGGAGCGCAGCGGATCACGGTGCGGGGTCCAGGGGCCTGCTTAGGGTTTTTTTGTAATGCAATTTGGCCTATTTGGGGGTTCCTGCCACATAATTTCTTATTTTATGAGGCAGTTTAATGATTTTATCCATGTAGAATTAAAAAATTAAATTAAAAAAAAACTTTATTTTTTATTTTATTTTTTTTAGTGCCGGTCGGCCAGCGTGAGTGCCGGCTACACCCGACCGGCGCCGACCGTCGTGGAGACAACCCTGCCAATCATACACTGCATTGAAATATTGGGATTGTCACATAAAATGGACCAAAATGCCATCGCATTACTCTTGCCATGTTATTCAAGGGTTTAGTGCAACAAAAGGGCTATAGCTGCATTTTTAGCCAAAATGAGATTTTGGTATCAAAATGATCCGCACAACATCAGGAACCTAATTAGAAAATAGTAAATTCACCTAATCAAAAAGGTTTGAATAGCATTTCTTTTAACTTGACAAAACCAATAGGTGACAATGATGAGTACAAACCTTGAATTTACTTTTTCTCAAAATGACCGAAATGCAGATAGCCCTTTGTTGTACTAAACCCTCGATAAAGGCATGTTGATGCCTACATGCTCTCTGTGTAATCTTGTTTGGTGCCACTATGCACATTTTCAGGAGAAAAAAAAAGTATGCTTCAGAATATTTAAACATAAGCCATTTCAACTTCAGGACCTTTGAGACACAAAAAAACACAACAAATATTTGAAGGGACACCCATCAGGCAAACAAAATAGTATGTTACCCTCAAGGCCACACATTTTGAAGTCGGGTCGGTCGGTCGATCAATTTGTTTTTTGTTGTTGTTTATTTCTTGCTGAAAAATATCACTGACACACCGTGGCTGTTGTGGTTCATGTCAAAAATTGGTAATGTCAATTTTACTAACATTTCTACTAAGTGTGATAATTTGATAAAAGTTTAAGAACTAAACACAACACCAAAAGTAAGTCCCCCCCTAAACAATTCATCATAACATCATAAGATAAAACATTTTACCAATAAAACTTAGTTAGAAATAATCCTATGACTGTTTCCTAAGTGGTGTTTGAAAATGAAAGATGTCCATGACTTCATGGCTGAATAAGCTCAAAAATAAGACAAAAACTGCCCTTCTCAAAAGTCACAACTCACTATGCTAATGTCTGAGCCAAGAATGGGATTTACATGGCTGAATGATCATGAATTGATTACACATTACAGTAAATTTTGCTCAGCTACGGGTACTTTTCCATTAGTGAGAAGCAATTCATAAACTTTTGTGACTTTTGAGAAGGGCAGTTTTTGTCTTCCATTTGAGCTCATTCAGCCATGAAGTAATGGAAATCTTTCATTTTCAAACACCACTTAGGAAACAGTCATAGGATTATTTCTAACTAAGTTTTATTCGTAAAATGTTTTATCTTACGATGTTATGATGAATTGTTTAGGGGGGACTTACTTTTGGTGTTGTGTTTATTTATTCTAGCAAATGTTTTTAAGCTGAAAATATAATATTCTGACAATTAGAATCTAAAGAAGATTTTTGATATATTTTTTCAATTCTTTTCAATTTGTTGGCCCTCCCCCCCAAAAAAGAACCCCGCTCAACCGACCAACCCTAGCTGAAAGGTCCGTTTGCCTGTAGAACAGGGGGTGTTTTTTTGTTGCCTAAGCACCCATTAGGAATGTTAAATATTATTATTATTATTATTATTATTATTGTCGTTACAGGTCACACCAGTTGATGTAAAAGTTGACTTCAAAACAGAGAGGCACAAGCCGCGCCTAGGCTGTATGCTTGTAGGTTGGGGAGGCAATAATGGCTCCACTGTTACTGCCGCTGTCTTGGCTAATAAACTCGGGCTTTCTTGGCATACAAAAGAAGGCGTACAGGTATGTCTCATGTTGTATGAGGTGTCATTTTAAAGCTTAAAATTAACTGGTGATCAGTGTGTAACACAGATGTGACTCCTGCCTAGGGAGTTGTGTATGTATGTGTATGATTGGTGCTGATCAATGAAGCCATCAAAGTAAATATTTTAAAAAAAACAGTTGATATCACCATACCATGTTAAGGAACTTCAGCCATATGTATAATTGTTATTGATTGCAAGGGTGTAAGAAGAGAGAAGAGATGGTGGATTTTTCCCCCATGCCTCCTAACTTCAAAAAGGCTAACCCCCGTATACATCCCGTAACCAAAATAAACTGGTCATAATCTAAAAGATTTGAATGGTTATAAAGCAGTCAATGTATGGTATAAACAGGCTAGGAAATAAGGACCACAGGACCAGGGGCCACTTTTAGAAGGAAAAAACGGCCCCTGGTTCACTGGGTTTTGTCATGAATCAGCAGGGGCCGTTTTGGTGGAACCAGGGGCCGTTTTTATAAAACACCATTTCAACTCATTTACACCTTCAAAAACATATCTAAAGTAGTGTATATCACATATTTCAAGTGTAAAATTTCAAAGGGATTCAAAGGAATTCATTTCAGTCAGTTTCAGTTATATTTCATAAGAGTAAACACTTTCCACACTGCTATTGGTTTTACCATAAAATTATACAAAACCAGACATTTCAGAAACCTTTCCCAACTCTCAAGGTCTATCCAATGGATTAGTGAATCAATACTAGGCATGTTCGTGTACTTATTTCAATACATTTCACATGGTGATTCCAAATATGGTAATGAAATTCAACAATTGTGAAATTTTTGAAATATTTTGTGACATTTTTGAATGTCGTCTGCAGACGCCTGCCGCATAGAAAGTATTATTAAGTGACCCGACTATGCCCATTCTTTCACAGCAATATTTGATGTGGGTATAGCTTAGATCAGTGGTTCCCAACCTTTTTCTGGTGGTGACCCCATTTCAGAAACCAGCATCAGAGCGCGACCCCTCACAGAACAAAGTCACCAGTGGCGCCATTAGCATAATGAATTGGGTGGGGAGGGTCGGGAAGAATTGAAAAAAGCGCGCAATTTGTTTTGCCATTTTACGCTAAAACTGTCAAATTTGGTCTAATTCTAACTAATTTGTTAAGCAAATTGCAACATTTGGTCTTATTTTACCTAATATGGTGATAAAATGTGCGCGCAGCGCGCCAAAATTTGATATTTTATGCTAAAATAGTCAAATTTGGTCAAATTTTAACCTTTTGAAATGTGCTACCATGATATTTGCTATATAACTATACAGTACAGTACACTTTAAGTACAGTACAAAAACATAACATTTTGGCTAGTCCGCGACCCCACAAAAAGCGCGTCGCGACCCCAACTGGGGTCGCGCCCCATAGGTTGGGAACCACTGGCTTAGATGATAAGCAGAGATAAAATCAGTTTTCTCATCTATTTTCAATTATGCCATGCCATACCATACCGGAACCATGCTTATATCTCAATGATGAATTAATGAAATAAACAGACAAAATTAGTAGACAAATCCATCATTATATTGCAGTTGTCAAACTAGACACACTGATCAATTATTGACCATTCCCCGAAGTAGGCCAGTGCACATACATGTTGAAAATACCCATTATTTGCTAACCCCTTTAACCATGATTACATCTCGATGATGAATTAATGAAATAAACAGAAATAATTAGTAGATAAATCCATCATTATATTGCAGTCATCAAATAGACACATTGATCAATCATTTAGCTTTCCTTGGAGTAGGCCGCGCCAGTGCACATAAACGCTGAAAATACCCATGTGCTAAGTCTTCTAATCATGATTATATCTCGATGATTAATTAAAGAAATAAACAGAAAAATTAGTAGATAAATTCATCATTATATTTCAGTCATCAAATATTATTATTTACCTTTCCCCAGAGTACACTTATAAAACTCGCCCATTGCTTGTGTGTTGGATTTCGATCGCGTCAGGAGCATGCGCAGATGCGATTTTTGTGTACATGTTCATCCCCGCTACACGCCCATACACTTCCCCGTACACTCCCTTGCATAGCCGGGCACCGTTTTTTCCTCAAATGGTGCCTGAATATTGCTGTTGCTGTGTACATGTGCTCTCTGTTGAATTTGGAACCAACGTTTAATTTGAACTGTCTATTTTCAATTAAAAAAATACTCCAATTCGGGAAAAAATTCACAAAAGCTCACAGACAACAAATAAGCACATCATTTTACTCGACCTAGAATTTCAAACTTACAAATTTGGCGTTCCGAAAATATCGGAAGAAGATTTTTGAAAATTCTGTTGCTCTCGACTGGCTTGACCAATTTTGATCCGGTAAAAAGTATGTTGATATATCGATTCGCGCCAAGGGCAATCATTGGCTAGCAAAATCTTCAGCGCAGCCGTACAATGTACGAAGTCGATTTACCAGTGAATCGATTTGGAATTTTCCGCTGACATCGGGAAAACCCCGATGATACGAGTGACGTCATTTAATGAGCGGCGCCCTTCACGAATTAGCTCATTAGCATAATTTATGTCTGTGAAATGTATCACGCAGTTTGATAAGTGGAGTAGGCCAGTGCACAAAAATGCTGAAAATACCCATGTGCTAAGCCTTCTGACCAGATTTGAACCGGCAACCTTGGCATCAGATTTTATGTTTTTAGTATTTTAACACAATACCAGGGCCGTCAGATGGGGGGGGTGCGGATGCACCCCCCTTGAATTTTTTTTTTTTTTTTTTTAGGGTAAAAATTGCGTTTTTCTTAGTTTCAGATTTCAATGATAGTAAAACTACTCATAAAATATTGACTACAGTGCTTTTTGGACTGCGAAATTTTGTGTCCGTGCGAAAACAAATTATGTGCGAATTTTTTTGACTTCACCCCCCCCCCCCCCCCCCCCCCCCCCACTTACGTGAAATTCACGAGGTGACTGACTTGGAAAATTTTTGGGGCAACCTTTTACGTAAATTTTAGGTGAAAACGCACCCCCCTTGGGCAAAAGTGTCGACAGAAAAAAATCCTTAAAATGCCCTTTGTGCCCCAGCCCCATTCTCCGGATGTAGTGTGTATAGGTATTATGACAACTTACATGGACCATTTTTCGAGCGCGTTTTTGTGTAAAACATGCCCTCCCTACTCCCACCCAATTTTCTGAGCTGACTGCAAAAAAATTGGGCCAACCTTATGAAAATTTCAAAGATCTTGCCCCCCCCCCCCCCTGAAATAAATCCTAGCTATGCCACTGGCTCACAGGCCTTTCCCCCTCATTCATGCCCCCAAACAAATTTTGTTTGTTGATATTTGTACAGACAGTCGTTTGTTGTGTACATATATATTGTGTAAATTGTTATTTTGAGTACACAATATTAATATAAGATCATCATTGATAGCTACAATTTTTGGGCAAAGTTTAGATCTATATAAAATCCTACACTATTTTACTGGTTGCAATTTGGTGTGGGTCTATTGTACTCCTTGAGTTTGATAAATTAGTCAGCTTTTAACATTCTTTTCTTACCACACAAGTCAGCGCGCTTTTGTCTCATTCAAAGACATAACAACGGAGAACATTGATTACGTTGAAAAAATCACTTAAAACAAAATAAGTTAATGTTACCTGTTTGCCACGCAAATCTTTCATTTGAGCAATTCTAGCCGCATTTAATTTTTAGTTGAAAAATCTCAACAAAAACCTCCTCTATTTTTAGGACAAAGACGATTCAAGCTTCAACCATGAGACATAAAGCCAACAAATCCAGGTACCCAAATCCACCACTCATTGATTGCAAAGCTCTATACCTTGTTTGAACTTGATGTTTATCCAACCATGCCATCATTTTCATTGTTTAGTCTGTATAAGATATTTTCCTTTGATTCATATATGTTCAAAAAAGTATGTCTAAGTATCTGCTAAACCATGACGGAATACAATCGAGCACGTACTGTATCTAATCAGTATAAGGCCAACAAAAAAAAAAGTTGACTTGCCCTTTCCGACCGACCCTAATTTTCGGAAATCTAGGGTCGCTATTTTTTTTTTTTTTTTTTTTTTTCTAAAAAAAAAAAAGATTGAAAAAAGATGAAAGACGCACATAACAATAAAGAAAAATCAAAACGTGTTTTTAAGTAGTATCTGCTTGTTTAAAAATAAAAATTAAAAAAATAAAAAAAATTCACAAAAATCTTTAAAACGTGTTTTTGTGCAGTAAATTTTCAAAAATTTTCAACAACAACAACAAAAAAATCCGACCGTCTGACCCTGACTTTGACCCTGAAAGTGACCCTGAAAGGGCGAGTCAACTTTTTTTTTTTTGTTGGCCTAATGCACTTACACAGTAAAACATCTAAGCCTACTAACACTAGATTCACTTACTTTGACTGGTGTAACATTTCAAGGCCTAGGTATTAAGTTATCTTTTAATTGAGGGAGTGGCTGTGATTTGAAATCATTATCCAATCATTATGCACGTATCAAATGCATCCCTGGCCCCGATGTGACGTCCCGGGTACAGTCGTGTACGGTCCCCTGTGAGGCGGGGCGCCATTTTATGTACGTCCCCGCTACATACAGTCCCAGGCCCGCTATAATCCCGGCCCCCGTGGCCTGGACAAAGTGTACGCCCGGCTACAGTCCGCGGGTCACTTAATATCTTTCTGCAACAGAAAGGGATGCATTTATATGTGTTCCCTATGAGTTTACTAGGCTTATTCAGTCAAGCGCATCGCATCTCTAGCTCATTTATAGCGACACCCGGGTTGTAAATTTGTGTACCCTTAGCGTACGGATTTACTCCTGTTACCTAATAGTAACACCTATATGCAGGAATAATTGTTTTTTAGTTAGTAGGCATATGAGAAAATTCCAAAATTACTGCTTCAGAATGCTGAATCTTTGCCTTAAAAAAGGCCTAAAAATCAGGAGCATAAAGGTGGGTCCCTGAACCCCACCCACTGGTCGCTCCACTCGCTTTGCCCGCTCCGCTCACAGGGATACAAAATTTGGCACCCCATCAAAACAGTCCTGGATGCGCCCTAAAATTCATTGAAATAAGTACAAACATGCCTAGTATTCCTTGAGCTAGACTTTGAAAGTTGTGAAAGGTTTTTGAAAATCGGTTTTTGTATATTGGTAAAACTACTAGCCGCGTGGAAAGTGCTAAGACAGATAGATGAATTTCTATTGGGTGACTCTAAAAGGTTTAAACCTGTATCATCACATGCAGTTGATCAAACGTATCCTTATTAACACAATCATGAACACTTCAAAAAAGGCAAATAGCTATTAACATTATAAACGGTGCCAAATGAAACATGACCGTGTGACGTGGAACATCTTATTAGGATACCCTTACAATGTACATTCATAATACTAGTAGCACTCTGAAGGAAGGACACACCCCAACATATATATTATATGACACATTAAAGTAACACTGGGAGGGAGATACTCAAGCACCCCCGGTAAGGTTGCACTAAATGCATGATTGTATTAGATAGTGAGTGTGTGTATAGGCTGGGGGGAACAAAATGTTCCAAAAATGTCAAAATTGTTAAATTTCATAACCATATTTGGAATCACCATGTGAAATTCATTGGAATAAGTACAAACATGCCTAGTGTAATAAATTGTTCTTTTGACGAATCCAATAAATCGTACTTACTAGTTACGTTTCGACTCCTTACTGAGCTGGAGTCTTCATCTGACTGGTAACCTTCTGATTTGTCGTAAATGTTATTCAACTTGTAAGCCCCCTCGTCCTTATTCATTGTGTCTTGTCCTCACCTGCGGATCCAAATGGCTTCTTTGAGCCATCTCGTGGTTTTATGTCAGTTGAATAACATTTACGACCAACTGATTGAAACTCCGTCCTCTATCGGCGAGAATCGTGCCTATAAAACCAATAGGACAAATCAGAAGGTTGCCAGTCAGATGAAGACTCCAGCTCAGTAAGGAGTCGAAACGTAACTAGTAAGTACGATTTATTGGATTCGTCAAAAGAACAATTTTTTACATATTTATGAACAATCCTGATGAATCTATATCAAGTTATAAACATGCCTAGTATTGGTACAGTAATCCTTGAGCTAGACTTTGAAAGTTGCGAAAGGTTTTTGAAAATCGGTTTTTGTATATTGGTAAAACTACTAGCCGCGTGGAAAGTGCTAAGACAGATAGATGAATTTCTATTGGGTGACTCTAAAAGGTTTAAACCTGTATCACATGCAGTTGATCAAACGTATCCTTATTAACACAATCATGCACACTTCAAATATAAATTCTATTGAAATGGAATGGGGGCGATCCAAGAGAAAGAAGCATGTTTTGTAACCAAACATCTGTTTCATACCAAAATACCAGGGAAAAGTGTGTATGTATTTTCTATAATTCAAACCAAAAAAGAATCAAAACACAGCAGTCTAAAAATAGTACAGGAAACTAATAAAGTTGATTTGTGTGCATGGAGGGGGGGGGGGGGGGGGGGGGGGGGTACAGTCTGAAGAACAATCTAGGTATATATGACCTTGGTCAAACAAGATAAGCTAGTCAAACAAGATAAGCTATTATGTCTCTCTGTTGGGAGTAGCACATCTCTAATCAACTAAACAAATATAGCTTGACTCCAGCACAGACTGCGGGTACTGTTGAAATAAACTGCATAGGTACATGTCATTTACAAAGACTACAAACATCGTGGCCCCCACTTATGTCTAGAAAGACCAAAATGTTTAAGTTTTTGCAATCTCATGCTATAAGGGTGGCTTCGCCCCCCCCCCCCCCAAAAAAAAGGCAAATAGCTATTAACATTATAAACGGTGCCAAATGAAACATGACCTGTGTGACGTGGAACATCTTATTAGGATAACCTTAATATACTAGTAGCACTCTGAAGGAAGGACACACCCCAACATATATATGAACACATAAGGTAACACTGGGAGGGAGATACTCAAGCACCCCCGGTAAGGTTGCACTAAATGCATGATTGTATTAGATAGCGAGTGTGTGTATAGGCTAAGGCTGTGAATGCACGGGTAGTTTCGTACCCGGGTTACCCGACCCGTTTTTCATTCGGGTACCTTATTTGGTAACCCGGGTACCCGGAATAGCGGGCGGGTACCCGGTATAAGTCACAGCCTTAGTATAGGCTGGGGTGCGCTAGGATGGGCGTTTGTGTGAATACGTGCACAAGTGAATGTGCAGGCAATCTTTTCTTTTGCCTCATACACTGTATTTCACGGCAGCCATTTTGTTGACACTAAAAAATGACACTGAAATTCATTAAATTGTGGAAAGAGTAAGTCGGTTACCCCTTTTTTATTTGAGAAATAAAAAAGGCATAGAGGGCATCTGTTTGAAGAAATCCAGCATAATATTTTGGGCTATTTTTTGATACATGTATGAAGCAAAATGTGAAAAAAATTCTGTATTCCCCATAGACCTCTGTGTTAATTTTCTTAAAAAAAAGTGTTTTTTAAAATGATTCTTGTGGTGAAACGAGCATGGTGACCAGGGTGCAAAAAGTTGTTTCTTCCTCAGGAGCATGGTTCTAAGAATCAAGATTTCCTCAATCAAACCGGGACCATGGTAACATAAAATAACTTCTGCATCACTTCAAAAGCAGGAATGTTTACATAATATTAGTTGTGTTGTCACATAAATCAGCTTAATATCTACTAATTCATGATGCAAAAAGTGCGGGAGCGGGAGCACCGCTCCCAGGAAGCAACAGTACAAATGAGGAAATCATGCCAGTGCCTAAAAAAATAAAAGGAGGAAAAAGGAGGAAAGAAAGAAGAAAGCGAAAAAAGAGGGAAGAGAGAAAAAAGAGGAGAGAAAAGAGAAAGAGGAAAAGGGGAAAAAAGAAGGGAAAATGAAAAGAGAGGAAAAGCCTGACGAATAGTAAAGTACATTATGAACCAGTTGAACATGTGAATACATAGGGACAATACGATGCAACTCATGGAAATTTACAATTATCATCGGGACAGGCATTCAATGAAAAACAGTGAAAAGATGCGAGTCGAGTGGTGAGGTGGAAATAACGGAAAATATCTGAGGATACAAGGAGGGTTCCGACCTTTGAGCCAAAGGAAATTCAATTTATCAATGCAGCACTAAAATTGAAGAAAGAGCTGTTGAGGATGACCTGGAAAACCTTGAGGAAATAATATTGGATCGATGAGATACAAAGAACAAACAAGAACCAACTTTATTAAAAGAAACCAAACAAGTTGTAAAGTAGTAAAGTTTGAGGAAATGGAATCATCAACATCAAAAGAAATAAGTAACACGTAAGTAATAAGTAATAATAATAGCACATACACAGCCAGTCCAGAGTTCCACAAATTTCACTTATTGTACAGCTTCAGAGATCTGATTTATGTGACAACACAACTAATATTATGTAAACATTCCTGCTTTTGAAGTGATGCAGAAGTTATTTTATGTTACCATGGTCCCGGTTTGATTGAGGAAATCTTGATTCTTAGAACCATGCTCCTGAGGAAGAAACAACTTTTTGCACCCCTGTATGGTATAAAGAAGTGAACATTATTTATAGAATAATAGCACATACACAGCCAATCCAGAATTCCACAAATTTCACTTATCGTACAGCTTCAGAATGCTGTAAATTTGACATCGTAAATAACCTGATTAATTACAGCACTGTAATTATTAACCAACTAGGTGTGTGTGTGTGTTTAGTAGATGATTGTCTAAGTCTGGGTGAGTGAGAGGTGTCTTACTGTGAAAGTGATGTGTATCTGGTGTGTAGGGTAGAGCTCTGCCACATAAATCATCACTAAAATAGTTACTGTCGATGAGTGCTATTAATTCCTTATAGCACTCGGCAGCGTAGTCATACGAACATCAACATGAAGCTTTACGATAACAGTAACACCTTGCTTTTATTATAGTACAGTAACATCTCAGTGTCATTCTTTTTGACGACAATACAACTTAAACTTGCAGGTCTATGAAGAATGCAGAGTGTGTCAACAGTGGCGTATCTGGGTTTTTTTATATTGGGGGCAAGAAATGAAAACGAACCGACAAGATTGTTGTGACTAAATAGATGGATCACAGTGCTGAACTGGCAGGTACAAAGTGATCATGGTGAGGCCCGCCTCCTGCCGC
Organism: Ophiura sarsii; assembly: GCA_035610835.1. Classification (NCBI taxonomy): domain Eukaryota; kingdom Metazoa; phylum Echinodermata; class Ophiuroidea; order Amphilepidida; family Ophiuridae; genus Ophiura; species Ophiura sarsii. The sequence goes on along the minus strand of CM069443.1, from coordinate 65,139,260 downwards.
CAACTATGAAAGACCCACTAAAAAACTTAAGACCACACTAAATATAACAAGTGGCGTCATGTTCTATGTGATATTTGGCAAAATTTAGAGGGGCGTGGGGGCGTCCGCGAAGGGGGCCACCCCGCGACCCCCCCCCCCCCCCACATCTTCCACAACCCCACTATAAAACATAGTACATGAACACATGGGGTATGCCTGTCTGGATTATTAAGGGCACACTGGGTACCAGGAGTATTATGGGTATGGCATATTAAGGGCACCTTTGATACCTAGATTTTAAGGATGTATGGGGTAGGGCCTACCTGATCAAAGACACCTACCTGAGTGGTTATTTCATGTCTCATTATGGGATACCTATAATAATATCTAGCGTATCTGGGTACGGTAGGACTTTTTAAGATCCCTGGATTATTACGGGCACCGTGGCACTGAATTTAGTATTAAGGGCACCTGAAGTTTCAAGGGCATAAACTCTTTCTATTTCACAATAGTTTTTACGCATTGATGACTAACCGCACACTGTCTTCTATACACTAAATGGGGTGCCTGGGGTAGGTACAACATTATTAGGATATATGGGTAACTACAGCATTTTTTCACCCCAAAATGGGGTATTGAAATTGGGTCCGAGATTCAAAAATAGCACAAAACTCAGATTTGTGTGAACTAAGTATAATTATTTCAAATGGAAAAAAAATAATTCAGGGATCTACAATTTTGAACTCATGTCTATGCCCATTCTACACAACACCTGGGTGATATTAAATGGATAGAACTTCTCAACAACAAGTCATAAAAACAAATGTTATTTCAAAACGGAAACGATTCATTTAAATATCAGCTTTTTGGTCTATTGTCTAATTCTATACAACATATGTTAAATGATATCACTTAATGATATGATCAAGTCGTAAAAATCAGTACCTTCTAAATTCTACACAACACATGGGTGATATTAATTGTTCAAAATTTCACAAAAACAAGTCGGTTTAACACGAATAAGCCATTTCGCTATTAGCCGCCCGAAGTGCATGCTGGGTAATATCCGCCAAATTTATGGGAGATAAACATGCCGAGGTTGCCGTGCTTTCCCAATGTGGCGAACTTTGTAATTATCATGAAAATGACTGTACTTGCAGTTTTTATTACCGTAACACCTCTATTTTTTGATATGTATTGCACCTTGGAGTATTGATTATTATGCGGCTGAAAATAAATGAAATGATTACTGATGGCACAAACAAATCACAGGGGATTCCCAAAGAGTCGCAGTTCATCACATGGCCGTCTACGGTCGAGTTTGTCTTGTTTATCTCCAGGGATTTCCGGAAGTAAAACTTCTGATCATGCGCGGTTGTAATGGCGAATAGGCTTATTGTAAGTTAAATGTCGTAAACACGATGAATTTAAAATGGTAAAACCATTACCGTGTCAAAACCATTTCCTAAAAATGAAGAAGTTAACATTGATGCCACTTGTAATAATCCCTTTTCTTTGTGTTTAAATAGTAAACAATCTAAGCAATTCCAAACTTCCACTTCACAATGAGCCATCAAAATTGTAACGTGTGATCAATACGATAAAGCCGCTATCCACAAATATGTGCTAAAACATGAATCAATTTGGGCAATTTATCACTTTTCTTGGTAAAAATATTAGTTCAATAGTGAAATATACATTAAATTAGCAAATTTCTTCTCCGCAGTTTGATACCTCATTCAACAAAATCGAATGGATACTTTTAAAGTTATGGCGATTTCAATGACCGTGCATAACAACAACAGGAAAGTTGCACTACATGTAGGTATAGGAAATCATTGATTTGTGTGTGATTACTGTCATCATGGTCATAACTCTGTGCTATCTGGATGAATGGGTCTGGAGTGAGCAGTGAAGAATGAAAGTCTTTGCTATCTTTACACACACACCAACAGTGCGTAATCACACACAAATCAATGATTTCCTATACCTAGTGCAACTTTGCTGTTGTTATGCGCGGTCATTGAAACTGCCATAACTTAAAAAGTATCCATTCGATTTTGTTGAATGAGGTATCAAACTGCGGAGAAGAAATCTGCTCATTTAATGTATATCTCAGATTTTTGGTACCGATTATCTATTTTGAATTAGCCAACCTCAAAGCACCTGGTCAGGGACTTTTGTTGCTAGGTGTATGTCTATTTTAACACTAAAAAGGTCCAGAAAACGTTTCTGAAGTCATCTTGTTCAACTTGACTAACAAAATATTAAAAATGGTTCCCGCGGAACGCTAAAAGATTAGCTATTGTGTATACATTTTTTTTAGAAAAACGTTCCTGAAGCCCAGTGGCGTAGCTAGGTTTTTTTTCAGGGGGGGGGGCAAGATTTCTAAAATTTTCGTAAAAGGTTGCCCCAATTTTTTTCCAAGTCAGTCACCTCGTGAATTTTGCGTAAGTGGGGGGAGGGGGGTGGGGGTGAAGTCAAAAAAAATCGCACGGACACATAATTTCGCAGTCCAAACAGCACTGTAGTCAACAAATGTTGGCCAATCCTCAGGGTTTTAAGCAGTATTTCCAAAAGAAAACGCATGATAACTTGTTCAGGACAGCTAAAATCAAAAGCCATTTTATTTCTATCTTTCAATATGTATTGAATTAATAATGTTTTCTCTAAAAAATAAAACTATATTATGTTTAAGCACTGAATCTGGTGGAAAAAGTACAAATTTGACAAGAATTCATCACAAAATTATACTGAAATTTACCCCCTGAAACAGGTTTCCTATGGCTTTTTAACCGCTAAAACCCATGAGCACACCAGGACCCCACCCGTTAAAGCTTCCGCGGGCGGCGATTTTTCTTTCTTTCTAATTAACATTTGTATAAAATATATTTTATTCAGTGAATTCTGCTATATTCCATATTAAATCGAATAAATAATATTAAAACGAATAAATAAATGTTACAAATATTGATTAGGAAGAAATAAAAATCGCGTGCGGGGTTAGCCGCACTTTACGGTATCTTTATTTTTATATAGTCGGGGCAATTTCATTTATGGCCAGGTGCCATTGGTGACCCCTACTTTTTATTTTAGAAATGGGTTGTTCATTGATGGACCTTCATTTATACGCAATCTTAGCGTAAGAATTGGCTGGATCTTATTTGCGCCAAACACCTTGAGAGCTATGTTCTTGATACTATAATGTAATCATCATGGTGTTTATGATTTAGAATGGTACCTTTTACTGACTCTAATCAACATGTTCAACTGTCGTCATATTAATGATCATAATTATCATATCTATCATATCTGATCGTTGTATGTCATTCATTCATCTTGAGTGACAAAGTTTCATCTTTAGCCTACTATCAAACCTAATACAATAGCTAGTATATTTACCAATTCATATTTTAGTGAATATCTTGTAACCAATCTGCCGGGTTTCAACGTGTAGTGTATTAATGACGGATGACTATCATTATTTTGTAGGCCTAGCCTACACATAATCCTTAACATCAAGTAATCAGGAATAGAAAATGATACTATGGCCATTGCTGGACTACTTGAAGGGAACAGGCGTAGGGGAATTGATTTAGATGATTGATTTCAGATAAAAATAAATATTTTTCTTACACCATTAAGTGGAATCTGCAGGCAATTGTAAACAGGCTCAATTTTGGAGTTCCCAAGTGCTTTTTGCTTGTGTTATTTTTCGAAGTTCATAATGTTTGTGCGTGTGTAGGCCTATTTTCTATTTGAAAACCATTGGTAGCTGCTTTCTGGTGTTTTTATGCTAATCCAATAAATAAAAATTAATAATAAAAAAATCCAGATATGCCTATCAATTATCAACAACGCTGATTCATTCTTGTGTTGACTAAGAGTATAGGTTCCCTGAATATAGTTATTAATAACATTTTGAAAATACAGTTTACCTTTTAGATCGTTAAGAATGCCACAAAGTGTGACATAGTCTTGTTTGTATTTTACACCGCGCTGCAACTTGCAAGAATGACACGAATGAGACTCCGTACTACAGAGTTTCTAAACATATATCTGTCTTTCAATTTATCGAAACAATTCCAATGTGTATCCGAATTACCGGTGTTATACCTTAACCCTAACCCACCCGGTGGATTTTCCAACGAAAATTTTTTCAAGCGAAAAAAGCACACACAACAAGAGGTGCCACGCCTCGGGGTTTGAACCCACGACCTCTCACACTCTACCAACTGCGCCACGGGGAAGCTGTGCTGGGAAATGGGATTTCATGGGATCTGGGGCTGTAAGGGTTAATCAGGGTAAAATTAGAGAAAAAAAGTGAAAATTAAAAAGAAGAAAAAAAATCGTTCCTTAACCCTAACCCACCCGGTGGATTTTCCAACGAAATTTTTTTCAAGCGAAAAAAGCACACACAACAAGTGGTGCCACGCCCCGGGGTTTGAACCCACGACCTCTCGGTTGGCGGGCGGACACTCTACCAACTGCGCCACGGGGGAAGCTGTGCTGGGCGAGTGTATTCGCCCAGCTATATAGCCCGGGCCATTATTTCACACAAAAACCTTAGCGCCACGCGGAACCAGGATGCTGGGAAATGGGATTTCATGGGATCTGGGGCTGTAAGGGTTAACGGAGCATCTTTTCTCTGTAATCTGCTGTCCTGCTACTAGAGTGCAGTGGAAAAAGATTATACATTGATACAATGATGTGTACCGCATACGGACCCTGTTCACACCTTTTCATCGCCAGTATCTTCCCCTTAAAACCATCAATACAGAACATTCAGCCTCAATACATTTAGATTCATTTTGTTTGTGCTTTACTGCCGCCTTTTTGAAAGATCGTTCACAAAACCAGTTTTTGAATCCATTCACAATTCATTTGAGACCAACGTATGAACATTCATGTGATGCGATCTGTAAAAACCCGCCACATGGTGGCATTTTTCATATTGGAGATATTTATATCATAAGAAAGCTAAAACTGCTGATTACAGAACTGTTTTGATCATTTTTCTACTATCACTACAAAAAAGTTGTGAGGGGAATGATGATTGCGATGATGTCATAAAAAGCTACAAAACAAGAAATCATGAAAACAGGCCAATAAAGACACATAATTTCAATAGAATAACATTATAATTAATGCTAAAAGTGACTTAAGTTTTTGAAGGTTAAATTTCATAAAAGATGATGACACGAAGTATTGAAAATTAATTTTCTTTATCAAAATCTTTTTTAATTTTTTTTATTATTATTATTATTATTTTTTTATTTCAATTTTACCCATAATCCCCAGTTCACATTTTGCAACATCCGACAGGTTTTCACAGATCGCATCACATTACACCCACAAACCCACATGGGCAGTTTGATAGTGTTTTATTTCAGCTCTGATTCATCTATAAGATAACGAGTGTTGATCAGTTGTCCAGTTCATATACTTCCTCAAGTCAAGTGTCAGTTGCTCCCGGGATGGATTGAATCAATACAGCTTCTGAAAAATTTGTAGTTATGCGACGGAAAAGAGAAACCCTGTTGTACAGGCAAAACTGACCTCTCAGGTCGGATTGGTTGGGCTGGCTTTTGTTGTTATTGTTGTTATTTTACCTTGAAAATGACCGTGAAAATTCAAAAGAAAATTGGTAGAAATTCAAAAATATGTAAACATAATATGGGTCAGTCAGGCCCGTACAACAGGGTTTCTTTTTTTATTGCCTTACGCCACATTTTTACATATGTTAATGTTTTAAATGTAACCACTTAACCATACCATTTCACAGCATGCCAATTATTTTGGATCAGTCACCCAAGCTTCTACACTCTGTTTAGGCAGTGGGCCATCGGGAGATGTGTACATTCCATTCAAAGATATCTTGCCAATGGTATCGCCTAATGACATCATATTTGATGGTAAGTACGCTGTTTCTCATCACACCTCTCTTCCAAAGCATATTTCATGTCATGTTTTTGAACTGGCCACCCAAAGGGGTAGAAGAATGAAGTATGAAGAATGCTTTGTTACGTGGCATGTAAAGGTAGAAATAAGTACCATCCAGTCTTTGTCTTTGTCAAAGACTGAATGGTTGAAACGTTGGACAAATAATAGGTCAATACATGCATGTGTTGTTTCGCGAGAAATTAGAAACATCAATCCATGCGCGCTAATGCTAGCTCTTATGATCCCCTTTTGAGCCTGCATCAGCTCGTAAGACCTCCATTTTATTGAAAATGTTTGTTCTTACAAATAAAATTTGAAAAACAAACCAGTTCTTAAGAACAATTTTTTGAGAAAATCAGTTCTTAAGACCCTATTTTCACATAAAACTCTCTCAGTTCAGTTCCGAAGCCCCTTTTTTTTGAGACCCTGGGCGGCACACCCCTACCAACAAAAAAAAGTTGAGCCACCCCCCCCCCCCCCCCCCCCCCCCCGGTTAACAACAGCAGTCGTTAATAAACAATAATAATATTGACTGTGATATTTTCGTGTGAAACAAGAATATATTGCACTCGATATAAAAATATTCTTGTATCACACTCGAAGCTATTCAATATTATATAATTGTATTCCTCAGCTTAGACAACATCCTTTAATCTAATAGATCTTTTTCCTGTTGACTAAACCTACTGTATGCCAATATCAGATGAGCTTTATGGGATCACTGCCCTAATGACTATCATCAATCTGATCTAAATTATATTTTGTACTGGAGTCATTCCATGCCAAATCAACAAATTAGCTATTAAGAATCTTGGCAATTGGACACACTCAGATTTGCCTGAAAATAGCTTATTATGAACACATGACATATTTTCTTTAACTTCAGACCCTTCTTTGGCACACTGCCTCTTAGGCCACAGAATAATAAAAAAAACTGTTCTACGTGGCAATCAGACTTCTCCGGTAGGGTCAGACAGGTGTTTTTTGTGTGGTATTTTTCCAAATACATAAAAAATAGCAAATAAAATGCACAAATGAATTTTTTGTTAATGTGTTATTTTTGAAAATTCAAAAAAAAAAATGGAACGGTCGGGCCTGTATAACAGGGTGTTTTTGTGGCATGTATAATTTGTTTCAGAAAAATTGTTCATTTGAAGACCTGTGACAATGACTTGGAGAATAAAATATAGTTTGTAGCTGTTTTGCTATATATACGTTGGTCTCATAATGTATATGCTGTACCATATTTGGAGTCGTGTATGGTTCAAATCCTGGATGATCAGTGAACATTTCTCACTGACTATCATTTATATAATGTGTGGAGTTAAGAAAATAATAATTTATTCATATCAATTTACCCACATGATGAATATACTTGATTACATTCATAATGGTGATTTTAATTGATCGTATAGGATGGGATATATCAAAGGCCAATATAGCAGACGCAATGGGCCGAGCCAAGGTGTTAGAATGGGAGCTACAGCAACAACTGAGACCCCATATGGAAAAGTTGAAGCCTCGTCCATCGGTCTACATACCCAATTTCATCGCAGCCAATCAGGAGGAGCGTGCGGATAATGTCCTCACTGGTGAGTCTATCTATCTATAAGACTGATGATGGAATTGTCCAGACATTCAAGAAATTCTGCAAGGGGAAGAGAGGGGAAATAAGTGGGCCAGGTGTTCTTTTGATATTAGGCACCAAAAAAAAGAAGATGTTTGGTTGCCCTTTTTTTGGAGGGTCGGTAGGTCAATCCTTTTATTTATTTTTAAAAATATTTTAGGGTTTTTTTTTTAAATTTATTTTTAGGTTTTTTTTCTTCTTTTTTTAGGGCTTTTTTAAAATTATTTTTTAGGGCTTTTATTTTAATTTTATTTTTTAGGCTTTTTTATTTTTAGGGCATGATGGCGTTTTTTAATATATGTTTTTTTAAATACAAATTTCAATGCTGTTTATCACCTCTGACATGTGGTGTTTATATTTTAACTGTGAAAGAAGAATTTAGACTTAAATATTAACAGCAATTTTTGCATTTTATGTGTAGAGAAAAATATTTAAAAATATTTTTTCTAAAAAAGCGACCAGCGGATTTCGCAATTTTTGGGTCGGTCGAGGAGGGCAACCAAACATTTTTTTTTTGGCCTTATACGGTGATGCAGAAACCCAAAGGAGGGAGGTGCACATTTTGTGGTGGGAGTGCTTCATCAAAAGAAAAGCCAACACACAAAAAAGGTTTGTCTCGCGCGCATTGGTATGTGAAATAAGCTTAAGCGTGGCGATGCTTTTTCTCTGTAAGCTTGAATCAACACAAAAATGATATGCATAATTTGGAAACCGGTCAAAATAAACATGGCCAATAAAAGAAATTAACAAATCGCATACCTCATAGCCAATTTTGCTTTAAATTGCACAATACTTATATTGGCCAAAGGTAAACGGGCGACATGATGATGAACAGAACCATAATACAATTTCTGTTCCAATTCATGATAAACATTGAATTTTTTTTTTATTTGCAGGTACGAAATGGGAACTTATACAAAAGATCAGAGATGATATCACCGACTTCAAAACTTCCAATAAACTTGATAAGGTAAATCATACCATATTATTTACATTTATTAGTCGGTATTTTTATACCAAACTTATTCAATAGGTAATTTAGCTTCAATACTTAGGCCTAAAAAAAAAGAGTTTGATTGGCGTAACATACAAGAACAAAATAAGGTAGGTAGGTTGGATTTGTTTTTGATTTTTTAAATCTATAAAACGTCTATTTCATATACCAGCAGACATATACCATACAGACATAAACAAATGGCACAAATACACATTTTCACTGGGTTTTTGTCTTCTTTTTCTCACACACAAAAAAATAAATAAATAAATAAAAATAAAAAAAATGTTTAGGGTCGGCGGTCAAAATAGGGTCGGTCGGGTTACGCCAATCAAACCTTTTTTTTTATTAGCCTTATTGTAAAAGTGGACATTTTCGCGCTACATTTATTTTTGCGCTTTTCGCGCTCGACTCAGCTACCATAGGCATTTTGTGATAAAACTACAAATCACAAATTTAAAAACACTGAAAACAGATCCAAATCGCCAAGGCGCGAACAATTAATCGTGCAAAAATGACCACTTTTACAGTTATGAAAAACATCAAAAGCTTTCCTGAAGATTTTGTATTTTAAGCCGTGTTTAGATATGGATATGGGGTTGATTAATTAGTAGGCCTATTTACCACTAGCGGTTGTAGATCAGATAAACAACATGATATTTTAAAGATTAATTTGGATAACCTTTTTTAGAACCATTGGTGTTGATCCATACATTCAGCGTAGTGTTTACTTCCCTCCACTTGTCACATGACCGCCTTTTGGGCGATCACATGACAGCAGTTAATCGTAGATGGCGGGTAGGTCGTAGCCGGTGTCTCTGTTGAGGGTCGGATTCTGTGTCTTTATATTGATGGTGTCTCTGATCATACACACTACACTGAATGAAGGAATCGCGATGATCTCGAAAGCTACGGAGTTCAACAATCATGGTTCAAAAACGATGATCCCGAAAGCTACGGAGCTCAACAACTATGGTTTAAAAAAGGTATCTAAATCAATCTTTATAAGATGATCGAACCCACCATCAGTCTACATGCTGCTAACATGATATTTATTCAACTCAGGTGATTATTTTGTGGACAGCTAACACAGAGCGATTCAGTGCACAAGAGAAGGGGCTGAACTTGACAGCAGATGAGTTAATGACGAGTATCAAGGCCAATGCTGCTGAGGTGTCACCGTCAACTCTATTCGCAGTAGCTAGTATACTAGAAGGGGTAAGTTTATTTTTTAAAAAGCTGATTGCGGTAGAAAGAGACACAGATAGTGGCATTGATGATTGGTTTGTTAAGGCCAAACAAAGAAGAAGGTTTTTTTAGAAAACAGCCTATAGATGAGGTTTTTGGTGGTTTTTTTGCTAATCCAAGCGTACAGAGACCTTTTTATTTTTGTTGTTGAAAAAAATCAACAAAAAAAAGAATAATAAAAAATGTTTTAGGCCTCAGCGCACGTAGACCTACACACAGTTGCTCATTTCACATACCAATGCGGGCGGGCTTCTGAGACAAACAATCTTCTTTGTTTGGCCTAACCAGTGATTGCTATACCTCATTCCACCAGATACAAACATGACTCCAGAAAGTATTCCACTGATCATAGCTTAGCATCAATCACTTGACCTTAAGGTAGGGTGTCTATTCCGGGGGGGGGGGGGGGGGGCACTGACATTGGAAAAGGGTATATGTATGTGTCGTGCTGAAGACCCCCTTTTTCACCCTCTGCTGCTAGCTCTTATGACCTCCCCCCCCCCCCCTTTTGACCCTGCATCAGTTCTTAAGACCCCAATTTTATTGAAAATTTAAAAATCGCGAAAATTTTGCATTCTAAAGCCCCAATTCTTCGAACATTTTGCGTTCTAAAATATTTTTTTTATATATAACAAAAATAAGCAAGGAAATTCACCGGTATAACCCTGTCGCTTAGACACTTACCACTGATTCAAATTGCCGTTTATCCCCGCCGGTGAATGTCCTTGCTTATTTTTCGTTGGGACATTCGCCGGTGGTTGTTAATATTTGTTGTTATATTGTCTATTGTAAACACCGTGGGTTGGTAAACTGCTTCATATTATATTATATATATGATATAAAACATTATTATAGTATTTTGTGAGTTCAAGTATGCGTGCGCAGCCTGATCGAAGTGCGCCCACGTATGTCGAGCTGTGGCCAGAAGATTATGTGCCGTAGATCCATTGATTTGATAAGACAAGAAAAAAAGTGAATCATCATAACCAGGGCAAAGGTCAAGAAGGGGTCACAAGGGGTCAAAATGTAAATCTTCAATCCATTCACATAAAATGCTTCTTGTCTCACGAAATAACTGGTGACCGTCCGAATTGGTCAAAAGATACCTTGGATCCATACACATATAGGGTGTTCAGCGATTAAAAGTGACATTCACAAGGGGCCTGGGGTGCTCAGTAGTCATTTCAAGAGGGGTATCAGGCGTGTCCAAAAAATCACGTAATTAGGGTAGTTTTTCAAGCTGGGGCACGTTACATACGTAACCTGAATCGTGTATCAGAACAAGCAAAATTTAGAAAAAGGGTATACTTTTTACATCATTGGCTTACGTATTTAAGGTCTTATTTGCTCCAGTGAATAGCCATGATACATATATTTCTCAAATTGTATCCGTCGCAAGTGATCTGATAAATCAGCTCGGCATTTGTTTCATAATACTTTTAGCTTAAGGGAAGGAAAAAAGGATTTGAAATGTGTCATACTCCATTAAGAGGTTTAAACTATACAAATTACTTGCTTAAGGTATCAACATATTTTGACTACTTGTTTCGGGGTTAAAAATATTTTGAGTACTTGTTTAGGGTTTTGGAAATACTGTGCCATACTTGTTTAGGGTTTCTTTTTCACATTAACGCAATTACTTATTTTGGGTACTTTTTGAAAGTCCTTGGACGCGCTTGATACCCCACTTGTAATGACACTGAGCACCCGGGACAAGGGGTTATTGACCTATACACAGGTTACATTTAAGACATGGTCTAATTTTGATCGGACTTATCCGATGTATATAAGATGTATCTTATCTCATTTGATAAGACAAGAAGAAAAGTCAATCATGACAAAAAGTTAGGAATGAGAAAACAAATCAAGGTGGCTTGGTCTTTGACTAGAGCAAGAGCTAGTACCAAAAATATGAGATATACATTAAATTCCTATATCTAGTGCAACTTTGCTGTTGTTATGCGCGGTCATTCATATCGCCATAACTTTAAAAGTATCCATTCGATTTTGTTGAATGAGGTATCAAACTGCTGAGAAGAAATTTGCTCATTTAATGTATATCTCAGATTTTTGGTACCAATTATCTATTTTGAATTAGCCAACCTCAAAGCACCTGGTCTGGGACTTTTTGTGCTAGGTGTGTGTACTGAAGTGTGGATTGAAAAACCCATTTTCATTATTTCTTATATTTTACTATCTGACGGTCTGTTTATATGTAAACGTGACTTGCACGCAAAAAACACAGATATTGAGACAAATGCTTCTTTGAATGGTCCTTCTATTTATAGACCTAAAATAATCAAGTTTATGAAAGGCCTACTTTCATAAACCAAATTATTTATTGGAGCGGACAGTCGCCCTCAGGCCTGGGCTTATCAATTTGCATAATAATGCATCAGTGTTTCTTGGTTACCGGGCACCGGGCCAATCAACGCTCTTGCTGTCTTGCCCACGATTTTTTGGCCTTTGTTATTGTGCAAGTGACAGGCTTTGTGTTTTTTGCTTTTCCCCATTTTCAATCACATTTCTTGTCGGCTTCAGCGAGATTGGTTGATTCTAAAAAATTCCACTCCCACCCACCCAGTGCTTTGTTTACTTTTTGCTCTTCCTTATCCCTTTAGTGGCGTACCTTTTGTCACATGCTGGGGTGGGGAAGTAAGTATATTTTAGAGTCAGCAATTTATATCTTGTATTCATTCTATTGCCATTAATACCGTATAAAATTGATATAAAAAATTGATGAAAATTATAGGACATCCCATATGTTGTCCCTCAGAGCATAATTATCTAGGGGTAGGTAAGAATTGTAGGCAGTTTACTTCGTCCAAATCATATGTTGTGTACAATGTGGCCCATATGTAGATATCTTTATGAGCAATTCTCAAGGGTATGGATTTAGGGTAGTTTTCCCAATCTTCGAATCATATGGTGGAAAAATTGTATAATGGATTTATGGTCCTATATCAATTCAATAATTTAGCCATGTAGGTTGTTATCTTTATGAGCAATTCTCAAAGGTAGGGATTAAGGGTAGTTTCACCAATCTTGGAATCTTATGGTTAAAAATGTATCAATGGTTTATGGTACTTCGAAAGTTAAACCATCTTACATGGTCAATGTGAACATTCATTTTCATGGCTTATTATTAATTTTACAAACGAGCTTTGTCACCCATTGTATCCACGGATGAGTGTATATTCATGATAAAATTATCTCAGTTAATTATTTGAGGTACTACTGTATGTAATGACATTAATAAATTAAATGATGCTAAACATTGATAAATGTTGGTAGACAAATCAATAATTAATTTGGTACATTAAATTGTATATGGTCTACATGCAGTATCATAGTGAATTATAATTAATCATATTTTGGAGCACGAAGTGCTCGGTAATAAATTCGTTTTAGCCGACGAGCGATACACCCTATGTTTTTCTCTTGTGTTTGCTATCTGCAAATAATTACCTTTCATTAAAAACCTCATAAAACTATATTGAAATAGTGATATTTTTAACAATACATCGTATGTTTGTTTAAACTGATTTGGTTTTTTTCCGCCTGAGTGCAAGTCACGGATACATGTTCAAGGTTTCCCTTTGTTAAAAGTCTAAAAGGACATTCAAAGTAACATTTTCTCAATTTCTGTTTTTTTCCACTCTTCTGGTTTTTTCCACTCTTCTGTGTTTTTCCACTCTTCTGTTTTTTTAGTTGCAAGTCACATTTACATAATTAGGCCATGTGTTTTGAACTCACCACCCAAAAAGGGTGGGTGGTGGCGTTGCATTTTTGGTGACGAATCATCCATCTCTCTCTATTAACTCAACAACTAAATGTGGTAGAGCTATGGTTGAGGTGTCATGTGAAAGCCTATTTATCTAGCTACATTGTGTTAATAAATCAGGTATTTCTATAAATGTTTGGCTGAGATATAATTGATTATGTTGTGAAAGTCAGGGGTGGTGGCGGCGGCGCTGTGTGCAATCTCTATGGGGAATATATAAAATGTTCCCAATTCTACGTTCAATTTACTATAACTCCTCATTCCTGTATGGTACAAACATGATTTTGCTCTCATTTTATAGATTATTTTATATACTATAAGATTCTGTTTCAACAAATGTGACAACTATTGTGCAACAATTGTAATCATGAATTGATTACGTTGTCCTTGGCTTTTTCCCTATTCGCTACACAGTGAACTTGCCCTAATTCATCGGTTTTACATACATGACTATAACAAAAGAAATATTTAACCGATGATAGCAAAATTATACATTTTTGGAAAGCTCTCAAATAGGGGAATTCAAAAATGCCTTTTTAAATCAGGATAGGGTGCATACTAAAAAAAATATACTTGTAAACTCTAATAATTATGAAATTTAAACGTTTGTGCTCATTTACTTCTCGATATAGTATATTTCAACACGTTTACCATTAACAACTGTTATGTTCTGATGGGTAATTGCATGAGGAACTATGCACAGTAAAATTATGATTGGGATAGGTATCAAATTATTATTGAGCTTAAATCAAAATATGAAGAAAAAAAATCGATATTTGTTGAACATTCTTAATGGTAATCACAACATGTTACCATTAGGTCTTATTTAAATTCCAATAGCATATTTGGATTCCTTGTGAGATTACCGTTCAGAAAATATATACTTTATATGGGGTAGAACAAATAGTTATTGCGATATGCTAATTTGAATCTCAGATGGAGTAAAATGTAAAAATCTGGACATGCAACGGTAAGGGTGGCGAGTTCAAAACACACGGCCATAAACAGACCATCAGGTAGTACAATATAAAATTCAAACAATTGTTAGTGTAGCGTTGCGGCCATTGCCAACACATTGGTATACACTTTTTAAAACTCACCTCTTTCCTAAAGATTAGTTCACTTCCTGGCCTACTGGGTTTTTAAATTATATATCACTTTGTGCTTCAATTCAATTGTATTTTTAAACATTTTGTAACTGTTTATTGTGTAAATTATGTAATACCTTTTATAACTGTATACAACATTGGCGCGCTCTTTGAAAGCACTTTTGACTTTGCTTGTATAATATAGGTGCTTTGCTGTAAGCCTGTAATGCATCTTTTTAATCATATTTTTGAAATAATTGCTGTTATTTTGTTGTTAAATATTGTATGCCATTTTTGATGTTTGTGATTTGTACAGCGCATTGATCTTATGGAAATGCGCTCTATAAGCACCGGTTAATAAATACAGAGCATTGACTCTATGCGATAATGAACATCGCAATAATGAGTTAAAACACGTTGAAAAAGCATTGAACAAGAATGGTTATCCCTCGACACTCGTACATAGAGGCCCGTATTCTTGTATGTAGTTAAACAAGGTTTTAAGCTAAACACGCGTCTAACTTTGAATTTAGACTCATCGTTTAACTAGATGTAATTCTCAAAAAATTGTTTAACTTAAACGCGCGTCTAACTCGCTAAAAAGTGTCTAACTTTAAACATGGGTATGGGGGTAGTTTAAAGCGCGTTTAACTAAACTCATACACCAACTGTATGCCTTGAATGATCACTCAGATTGTGTAGTTATTAAAAATACACGTGCTTTTGAGGTATGCGGTCGATATCTATTTTAATATATTAACTCAAAGATGTTGTCAGCAAACCTAAATGCCTAAAGATCCTATGCCCAAGGGTCAGTCACCTTGCGTGTATAGCATACCATGCAGTTGTGGTGAACAATACATTGTTCAAACCAAAAGGCCTTTAAAGGTCAGATTGTCTGAACACATAAGCAGAGATGTAAGACTTCCGTCAATTGACGGGATTCCGTCCTGTTTGTATTTTCCCTCAAAATTCTGGCAAAATTCCGGCAATCCCAGAAAAAATCCTGGGAAAAAATAAATAATAAATAAAAGAATTAAATAAATATAAAAAGTAAAAAGTAAAACGACTGGAATAAAAGTCTCTCAAACGATACGATACATTGTAGTCTCTTTATTAACGCGATTCGCCTGTACCGAACGGACGTTCGTATAGTTTTTATCGTAGTGAAGGTGGTTCCGGGAGATGCGAGTAGCGTCCACCATTAATTTCAATAATGTGTGTAAATGTGTGTAAACAAAATTGCTAGCAGTGCACTGTGATACAGCTGATTTGTAATTTAAAGTTACGTTCCAAGTTTCAACAGTTGGGCTAAAATTTCTTGAAACTTAATCATGGAAATCGTCGATAGATCTGCCGATGTGAGAAAGATCGATGCTTCGTGTAGGGATACATTTAGGTGGGAATCACGGGCTGGAATTGCGGGACAACGATGGATTTTACTATTCAGACTATGTGAGGAAATTGAATGCCGATGTGTTCTATGTGCAAAAGTGTTATCTCGTATGGTTCGCAGGGTAAGAAGCCGTTTTTAAATGTTTAGAATAAAGGTCCAGAAGCCAGGAAATTTGATATTTATATCATCCAAATGGCCAAAAAAAAATCGCGGAGCCCCCTTGAACCCCCGCTGGGGGCTGCGCCCCCTGGACCCCTGCAGACTCCTCGAGCATAGCTCTGGAGACTTTCAGGCCTTCGGCCTGAACCCCACTTACATCTCTGACATAAGAGCTACATTACAAGGCAAGAAAGATAGCTCGGCACTGGCTGAACATGCGTGTGAAGAAGGTTATGAACCACCCTCGAACCAATCCAAAAGCATTGCACAGGTTTCCAATCTTGGTATGCGAATCATCAACAATCAATAGAAATGACGGCAAAGATATCAGCCGCGTGTGGCGCTCTCTGTTTCCTATCAATCAATCAATCAATCAGGCAATCAATAACAGTCTTGTATTTTTTCAGCCAGGTTCGCATTGAACCATTATATACCCTGCTCAAGTTCATTACAGCATCAAACGATCTTTACAGATCAGTGACTGCACTACTGTGCATTAGACTTTTTGTAGTCTCTGGTAGACAAGAGGAAGTCTTTAACCCCCTGGGGTCTACCTGTCTATCTTACAGTGGTTCTGATTGGTTTATTACCAGATGTACTCATATGAATAGCCAATTCAAATGCAGCTTGTAAAATGTTTCACTCCCATCTTTATCAGGGATACAATTATTCTAACAATGTCTCTCATTGGTGCAATAAATGATGTATCCGTCTTTTTAACCAATCGGGCGGTAGTTCAGGGGGTTAACGTTATTTCCATTGGTCAAGCGGGCAGTCCTTTGAAATATGTTCTATTAGAGCCAAATGTATAGTAGGCCAGTGGCAACCTACATGTAGAGCTCTTTTCAGAGTCACCATTTCTGTTCAGTGGATAAGCGGCAATCCATCTGAACGGCTCTTTTTAGAGCCACCAATCTTTCACAAGTAGGAAAGGGCACCTACTCTCAAATCATTGGGCAAGGGGCAGCCCAAATGAGGATAACAAATAGAGAAGTAGCAAGTGGCTCTATGTGTTTTGCTTTATATTATAATAATTTGGTCCTGACGAAAGCTTGATAGTTTTCAACTTGTCCGACGGCGAACCTGTTAACTCTTAACTTATTTGAATATAATATATTAATCCCCAATAATGTGGGTTTTTTTAAAAATATGTTTGCTTTATTATTTAAGCAATGTCATTTTGTCTCTTTATGTCTAGAGGGGTCTAGAGGCCTCATACCTTTCATAGGATATTATTTATCAGATTCTAACATATCTAGTGACAAGAGGTATTCTGACATAATGATGAGGAATAATGGGGTATTGTATTCCCGATCAGGGGCGTAACCAGAGTGGGGGTGGGGGGGGGGGGGGGGGGGGGGGGGGGGCAGGGGAGACCTGTCAGAACACTTGCTCCTCCAAATAAAAGACTAACAGTAACAATAAGTATATACAAAATATAGTCAGCTCCCCCCACCCCCCCCCCCCCCCCCCCCCCCCTCCTGATCACAGGGCTTGTAGAAGTTCACAGTTCATTACATTGCAGTAAAAGTACGAGATCGTATGTTATCGAGTATGTCTCCCTCTTTAGACATGAAATCGCCAATTATGAATAACGTCTATTCAGGCTCTTTTTTCTATTCTTTAATATAGTAATAATGTATGTGCAGATGACCATAATCAATAATTAGGACAATGTGTGTCTGCACATGTCGTCATGGTCAAGAGATCAAGTCAAGGCATGGCAACTTGGTCCAATTTATGTGACTTATTTTGCCTAAAAAAACCATGGTCTTGTTACTATACAGAAAGTCAATTATGATCCAAGTCCCATGTGACAAGTTGTGATTATAGAAGAGTAGGCTTATGGTTGTCAACATAAGTGCCATCTTCACTTGTGTACAAAGTGTCTGTGAAAAGGGGGTTAGCTTACAAACCTTGTCATATTTTGCTTATTTTTCAGTAAATTACTTTAATTTTCAGAAGATGAACTAGACTAGGTACACTTGATACAAACAGCAACAATTTCATGGTTCAATTCACATCCCATAGTGTGCAGTGGTGTTTTAACCCACGCTTTTTATTTTTATCCCACACTTTTTATGAAAACACCCTTTATACTGAAGTCATAACCCACGCTTTTGCCTTTTTCACTGAGCCCGGGAAAAGACATGATAAGTAAATAATCGTTGTGTGACTGAATATAGTGAACTGAACCAGCGTGGACACAAATTGTCTCCACACGGGATCCTTTCCTCGACGTAAATGTACGAGCCTGTCCAACTGGTTGGCTTGTGTCCAGCCAGTGGACAGGTCAGACGCCATTATTATGTGAATATTTTGTAAACAAAACTGCGCTGCGTCACGGTTTCAGCTGGGGACCCCGTTTCAGCTATTTTTTATAAATCGGAATGTTGAAAAACTAAGTTTGCGCGATACCCGTTGCTCTAAACATCGATTGCCCATCAAAACCATGCATATTTTCTTGATCGGAAGTATCAGTCGCACCCATCCCTAAGCCACACCATCAATGCCGCTTCGGCAATGAATTCCCTAAATTGCATGCGCAACTGGCCTAACACTATCAGAATGCATTTGCGTAATCAATTTTAGAAACACTAAGAAACACTTGCGATAACGCTGATTGGCAGTGTGATGGTAAATTTACGATACATCGATAAAAATGTATTTTCAAGTCCTTCAGCTGTATATCGCACACTTTTTATTTTTAATCCACGCTTTTTACACAAACACGCTTTATAACCAGATAACTCACAACCCCCACTTTTTACGAAATTCAGCAATTCTGTACCCCACGCTTTCTAAAGCGTGGGTTGCACACTATGCATCCAGGTCAAGGGTGGTTATTATCAGTGTACATTTTTTTATTACCCCCTGTACAGTGTAAATCATGATAATTAAAAGTACTACACTTCTTATGTGAGAGGGATAAAACTGATTGAATTTGGATTTTAAGTTTTTTAAAAGCCTCTGTAACGCACTTACCACAAGAATTCTATTGGTTATAACTTGTAAGTTAAATTTAAGGTCAGTTAACCACGAGCGAGGGATAACTACGAGTTAATTCTAAAATATTAAAAATTACGACGGTAACTTTAAGTTAGCGATGCCTGTCAGAACGCAGCTATGTTACTATCTACCCATTGTGACCACTGTGCATCGTGACTATAAAGGATAATGCTAATGAACACGGATTTTCCTCATTTGTCCTGATTTTTATCATTGAATATTTACCTCGATTTTTACCAAATTCAAGGTATTGTTTCTGTACTGTTTCTTAAACCTTAATTTTTTCAAAAATCTTTTCAAAAATTGAGGTCTTGTATCTCTGCCGTTTGTTTCTTCATCATCTATCTTCCTATTCTTTGCGTCAAACCCATCTACAAAATGCTTCTTCTCCTAACAGTATACATGCTACAATCACCAGACTTGGTCAGTAGGACCCCCTACCAGACCTTCATACAAGTACCTCACAGTTTGGGGTCAAAGGTCACAGGGGGTCATTAGGGGCCAAAATTTGATATTCCCTTAAAACGCCCTTGCAATTTAGTGAAATGACCTAGGATCGTCAAAATTGGTCAACATATTCCTTATGACCACCGTACGGATATATAATAACTTGATATAGATTCATCAGGATTGTTCATAAATATGTGATAAAAATGTTCTTTTGACGGATATATAATAGTTCGATTTGTAAAATCAAAAAATATTTGGGGTCACTAGGGGTCAAAATGTCAATTTTCACTCCTTTCTCTCAAAACGCTTCTTGTCTCACAGGAAATGATTGATGACGGTCGCAATTGGTCAAAAGATTCCTTTGGTCCATGCACATAGTGATTTCAGCAATTAAAATTGACATGTCATACGGGGTCATTCACCTATACACAGATAAGCTTAAGACATGCTCCGATTGTGATCAGACTTGATGCATCTCATCTCTTTCGATAAGACAAGATGAAAAGTCAATCATGACCTTGGGGTCAATTGTCAGGAACTATAGAAAAAATCAAGGTGGCTTGGTCTTTGACCAGAGCAAGATCTACAAAATGTAGTATTCTTCTTATCCTAAGAAGAGTTTTTATTCTCTTCTTAAGGGGGGTGTGGACTCTCAGGTACAGCCTCCGTAAAACTGCCCCAACTTCTTCAATATTCATTTAATCTTTATAAATGTATACAGTTTTTTGCAGAAAAGGGTTCAATGAATCCAACCATGATAATGAAATTGACCATTTTGGAAAAAATTATAAAAAACATGTTTTTTGACCCATTTTAGGTTTGGAAAAGATAACTCAAAATATATTTTGTTAAATTTTGTCATACTAGTTTTATGATAATCCTGATAACATTCCCCAGGAGCGTTTTTTGGCACTTTTTGGTCTGTAACTCAAAAAATAAAAAATAAGATATTAAAATTAAAAAAATGTTCCTGGGGAATGTTATCAGGATTATAATAAAACTAGTATGATAAAATTTAAGAAAATATGTTTTGAGTTATATTTCCAAACCTAAAATGGGTCAAAAAACATGTTTTTTATAATTTTTTCCAAAATGGTCAATTTCATTATCATGGTTGGATTCATTGAACCCTTTTCTGCAAAAAACTGTATACATTTATAAAGATTAAATGAATATTGAAGAAGTTGCGGCAGTTTTACGGAGGCTGTACCTGAGAGTCCACAGCCCCCTTAACTTGCAAGACTTAAGATTAATCTTAAGTTGACCTTTATGAAATAGGGTCCAGATGAACTTATTCAAAAATGTATTTTTCTTTGTGTAGTGTTAATCTTAACACTTTCCACGCGGCTATTATTTTACCATACACAAAAACAGATTTTTCAGAAACCTTTCACAATTTTCAAAGTCTATCTCAAGGATTACTGACCCGATACTAGCCATGTTTGTACTTATGTCAATGCATTTCTCAAGATGATTCCAAATATGGAAATGACATTCCATAATTTTGATATTTTTTTAAACATTTTGTGACATTTTGGAATGTCGTCTGCAGCTGCCTGCCGCGTGGAAAGTGTTAAGTTGACCTTATGAAATAGGGTCCAGATGAACTTATTAAAAATGACCTCTATTGTTGTATTTTTCTTTGGGTAGTGTTAATCTTAAGTTGACCTTTATGAAATAGGGTCCAGATGAATTATTCAAAAATGACCTCTATTGTTGTATTTTTCTTTGTGTAGTGTTAATCTTAAGTTGAGCTTTATGAAATAGGGTCCAGATGAACTTATTAAAAAATGACCTCTATTGTTGTATTTTTCTTTGTGTAGTATTAATCTTAAGTTGACCTTATGAAATAGGGTCCAGATGAACTTATTAAAAAATGACCTCTATTGTTGTATTTTTCTTTGTGTAGTGTTAATTTTAAGTTGACCTTATGAAATAGGGTCCAGATGAACTTATTAACAAGTATTTTTCTTTGTGTAGTGTTAATCTTAAGTTTACCTTTATAGAGTCCAGATGAACTTATTCAAAAATGACCTCTATTGTTTTCTTTGTGTAGTGTCCTTACATCAATGGATCACCCCAGAACACGTTTGTGCCCGGTCTTCTTGAACTGGCAACACAGAAAAACGTCATGATCGCTGGAGATGATTTCAAGTCGGGACAAACCAAAATCAAATCGGTGCTGGTTGATTTTCTAGTTAGTGCCGGGATCAAGGTATAGTGAAATAGAATGCTGACGGATTACTGTAACAGTGGAGTGTAATTTTTTGCGCTTTGACAATTTTGAACAATTTTGCTTGTTTTCATTTTTGCGATTTTGAGCTTCCTTACATAGACCTACATACAAAATGAATATATTTTCGCGCTTGCTGATTTTAGTGTGAAAAGATTGAAAATAAATGTAGCGCGAATATTTCCACTTTTACAGTAACCACTCAAGCAAAATTAATGACTATTCATACATTCTTTAGTAGTTACGAACCAATCACAAAGCAGAAAACTAAAATATTCCGAGTGCGTTGAAAGTGTCTAATTGCACTCTGCTTGTGCGCACCACACGCTTTGTTTGATTAAGAGATTAAAAGTATGCACAAAATTGTAACTTTTGATTTGTATTGTCGTGTATGAATTAGGTCAATACATGCATATGTTTTGTAAAATTATAAAAACAATGCACTTGCGCCAATTTTGATAAGCTCAAAATAGCACGACCCCTCATTATTCACACATTGACATCATCGCGCGTGCATTGATTTTTCCAATTTATCTCGAGACAACACATATGCATTTATTGGCCTATAATTGAACTGTTTCAGTTTGGTATAAACTCAGATTGTTCATATTTAAATGTTGACAAGAAAGAAGTTGTACTTATGTTCTGTAGAAATGGCATGCCCTAGCCCATATACATTTCTTTCAAATAATGAAAAACTGGCAACTTCTTGACAGCATTCATTTTTCGTCATAAACAAGTGATTGTTGAGGTGAGAAAAGAACAAGTTTGAGCAAAGCAATTGACAATGTGTGTGCTTGGGTAGAAATCTGCGGTTGACAAACGGAACAATTGTTTCGCTGCAGTAACGCGACGAACAAACCCCACTATGTTCTACTGTCAAGGGATTTTTACAAACATTTAGGGACTTTTGGGGGAATTTTCAACCATTTAAAAAAAAATCAAACCTTTTTTGATAAATTTGAAAAAAATTGCCAACATTTTCAACAAAAAATACTAAAAAGAAAAATTAGAAGACAAAAGTGAGTCTCCATCAGGCATATTTGTGGAAGATTTGTGGAAGACATTTATCAAGTGCTGTAACTTTTGAACTTTTGAACTATTAATGTGATGTATAAAAGTATACATTTTTGGAAAGGAAATGAGTTAGAGGATCCATTTTTAGTATCAAATGTCATTAAAAATGCTGATTTTTTTTAAAAACAAAAATCCCTTTTTTGGCTCAAAACCTTTTAGATGATGTATTAAAATCATTTTTAGGGAAAAAATGCCAAAATTGCACACAAAATAATCTAAAGACACTTCTCTTGGAGCAGTATTTTTATTTTTTCATCAACCATGAAATATGCACACTGCATATAGGAAAACCTAAAGGAAGACCTTCCATACATATAATATAAACTTATGATTTGAAAACTGTTGTATTTGTTTTTATGTGCCATCAAAGTTGAATATATTTTGAAGGATGATCATAACAGTTATAAACCCAGAATCTCATTTTGACTATTTCTGTTTTCTCATAGCCGGTCTCTATTGTGAGCTACAACCACCTTGGGAATAACGATGGAAAGAATCTGTCCGCACCACAACAGTTTAGATCGAAAGAGGTAAGAATGTTAAAACACTTTCAATGTGGCAAATGTCTGCAGACGACATTCCAATTTCTTTTCTTTTTTTGAATTGTACTATAAATAACTAAATTTGATCTCGCAGAGTAAAATAAATTGCAAAATATCATGAGGCCATTTGCGATCATCACATTTGCTGTGTACTGTATTGCTTTTTGATAAGGAGCACCAAAGTTTTTTTGTTTTTTTTATTTAAAAAAAAAATCAGGGTAGAGCAAGTTACGCCAATACAACATTTTTGTTATTGACCTTAATACATGCTTGGAACCATTTGTGACCCAACGTGAGTAAATGAGGGATATATGAACATTAAGTTATTTATATAATGATGGTTTTATCTTCGTTCTGATTATAATAATAAGTACAAGTTAAGGAACATTTTGGTACCAAAGTCAATGTTGTCACATGTCCTAACCAAAGTTACAAAATTATTGAAAATCACTTGTCTCAAAACATCAAATTTCAGACAGGCTCATTGGACCCTTTGCAGTGTCCAGCAAATCTAGCTCTACATTCTCTGATCTTATCCGAGACTTTAGGTAGAAGCCGTACATACGCATATATCCCCGTACTTATAATAATATTGGTTCTCTTTTATATTCAGATATCTAAAAGTAATGTTGTCGATGACATGGTTGATTCCAATAGGATTCTGTACAAACCCAATGAGAAACCCGACCATTGTGTAAGTATAAAACTATCTGTAACTTTCTTTTACACATATTTAACTCTCTCTTATAATGAAGTTTGACAACCAGGAAAGACATTCCTGGACTCATAAATCGATGTTGACTGTATTTTTCCGTTTAAAAAAGCGATCACAGACCTTTACTAAATCAAAATGGAATTCTGCCTCCAATTTAACCCTTTGAACACTGACACCCCTGAGTAAACGGTAGCCCCACCCTGACACCCCTGCCGAAATACCCCTCAATAGGGCATATTGTCACTGTCTGTTACGTTGCTATAACAGTTACTAGCACCTTTTTAGTTGCCCTATGCATGCTTACCGTGTCTTGTTCATCCTTATTACTATATTCAGAATCATATATATCCTCCGTATCAGAGTCCATGACCCTTGCTTAAACATCTGCTGCCGATGCCGCCATTAAAAATCCAGAAATTCCGACCAAATTGATGAAATAACCCCCAGTTATCAGCACAGATATCGTCTTCAACGCATTTTCAGACAAACTATGTGCAGCCCGTAGTCCGTAGGCTATTCTCCGGGTCAAAGGGCATGTTTATATTCGATGGGGATTACCTCAAAGTATGTAAACAGTGAGCACATATTAGCGACTTTATAACCGGCCGCCAGTGTATATACGATACGCATATTAGGCTTTATACCGGCCGCCAGTATTCAAAGGGTTAAGGAATTTTTCAAGATAGTTGTCTCGATTTTCATCGTAAAACATTGCGATCGTAGCAGGAAACACTGTCAACGGTGTTACAGTCAAACCATGGAATTCTATTTACGAACAAAAACTTTACATTCAGGTAATTAGGAAACATATTGCTCTGTAGCTCAGAAGATATTTTAAGTTCATGATTATAAATGTAATTTGATAAAAAATTGTCTTTGGAGGAAAACTCAAAGATAGAGGGAGTTTCATGCAAAAGATCGCATAATATGCCTTTAAGGTCACACAAAAATAAAGTTGTACGGGTTCTAGCGACCCATAATTTGCCACTTGTGAGATCAGTGTGTGCAGATTCTTGAGACAATCGTACTTATGCCTAATAGAACAGTTCATGCATTATCGTGTAGTCCAGGGAAAATCCGGAAATCTCAGAATTCCGGAAATGAGGCCATACATTTTTTTTCTTTTTTAATCTTTATTTCTTCATTTCAGTATGCTGGAAATCGCAGTAGTTTCCATCCTAAACCCCTCGATTTTTTTTTCTTCGATCGCCTAAATGTTTATATACTTCGTTATAGTGTGTCGTACATCAATGGAAACCTGATGAGTTTATTTCTCCAATGACACACACTTTTTAGCAATCAGTGCTCAGTATTTGAGTTTACTGTAAAGCATGAACAATTTGCGGCATTAAAATGTTGTGAATCACTGACATCGGCCTTTTTTGCGGCATGAAAATTTTGCAAATGCCCACTTCAATTGGTGCAAAATTTGGCACTCTTACCTTCCTGAAACTGTTACAGCCAAAACTAGCTTGAATTACCTTCCTGAATTATCACCTGTAAATTTTTGAAATTACCAGATACAGTCCCAAAACTACAATTTCATCAAGATTTGAAATCACAATGTGCTAAAAAGAGCAGCACTCTCTGCAGTATTTGTCAATGTAACACTTCAGAGTTGTTCTTTTGTTGAGAATGTGGGGAGTTATGAATTTGGCACATTTGGATTGAGAACTTCCCACATTCTCAAGCAAGTGGCTGATCTCTGAAACAAGTGAGTGAGACAAATGTGGTATCGTTGGAAAGAGGAATACATCAGCTGGAGTCCTTTAATTATAGTATACCCTACCACTGCATGTCTTCAATGGTGACTTATAAAGAACGACCATGACCCATACACTTATAGAGTGAGGAATAAAAATGGTAGGGTATTCTAAAGCTTACCCCATCAAATTTCCATCGATATGTAACACAATATGAATATAACAAGCAGTAACCAAAACATTATCGATTGAAAAAGTTTATATTTGAGCAGTTTATTAAGCATGATTTGTTCACACATTTGGAATTCTAACCACACAAAGTTCAAGCTATTTGCAGTTTTTAATACTCCACTCTCCACAGTGTTTGAGAGGAGAAAATTGTTACTTAACAACATCTTTTTCTGCAACAACAATCAGTTCCCACGCCCCCACCTAACACTTTCCACGCGGCAGGTGTCTACACAAACGACATTCCAAAATTTCAAAAAATGTTTCAAAAAATGTCAAAATTATCGAATTTCATTACCATATTGGGAATCACTATGAAAAATGCATTGAAATAAGTACAAACATGCCTAGAATTTGTCTAGTTATCCTTGAGATAGACCTGATAAGTTAGGAAAGGTTTCTGAAAAATCTGTTTTGTCTATGGTAAAATCAATAGCCGCATGGAAAGTGTTAAGAGCAAAATGGTGAGTGCCCTTCCCATGGCCAGTGTCCCCAACTTGTAATTTTTAATATTGCAAGTTAAATATACATGTGTTTCTTTCATCTTGAAGTCCAGATTACTTTAATTATATTGATACATGGTTCACCTACTTGTCCAATCACATTTTGTATTGGCTCCACGTACAGCATCTGCTTGGTCGATCAGTCCACTATCAAAAATGTGACCAGTCACTAAATCAAAAAGGACATGTTGTCGACACACACAGTTTTGAGATCGAAGCCAATATATTTGGTGAAATATAAAGAAAATAATAGAAAGAAAATACACTTCTTCAAATCATGTCTTGTGATTACAAAGTTCGATTACCTTCAACATGGTGTCATTTCAAAGCTGAAAATTTGCTCTTTCCAGTCGTACCAATAACTCGGATTTGACTCGGGCCTCCAACATGCCCATTTTGATGTGATGTGTCACACATTAATTATAAAAGCCTTATCATAAAGATAAGCCTAGTTAACCCAGTACCCATTGGTTTCATATTGTTAAACCATCAGAGGGCTTTGGGTTATACAGTGTATGGTATAAAAATGTGCATACAATTACAATCCATTTAACATCGAACAGTAAAATGTTCGAAAGTCAACAGGCTCGGTGCTGTCACCTCTCTAATAAGTAAACGCGAAAAACATGGCCGGCTTTTTTGTTGGCAGATAATGTTGTTTTTATGGCGTGGATTGGATTAGACTTTATATGGTCTATTTGGGCCTCAGAATGAATCCAAAATCGTTTCGCAATCCACCATTTTTTGTGTTTGTATTTGTGTGCCGAGATATGACCCATGACCCGTATTGATAATTTTAAGCAACTCTTACACAGACACAGTTTACATGTACTATTTTACTGATCATAGAGCAAATGCTTGGTATAACGATGAATCTACAATATGGAAATATATTGTGTGTTTTGATACTTTTGGCATTCATGTTTACATGATATGGATCAGATTTCAAACGTGTTAACCAATGAAATTGCAGTATTTACACCTACTAAACGATCATACTTTATACATGTTGAAGGGCGGCGTGGAGATACAAGGTTTTGACAGAACCCTAATATTATCATTCCGTAGGCAGGAATACTGCTATTTCGTTGCTTATTATTAGCCCAAACCATCAATATCTTTTTGTATTGCATGAATAAGCAGGGGATAACTAATAGTGTTGCCTAGGTTGCTATCTTATGCATAACCCTGGTCATCTTAAGATGTTGTGATTATGTGAAGAAATAGTAATCAGAAAGCATAGTTACTGTGAGCCTTCTGAGGTCAAAAGAAATTGTTGTGTTGCCCTCAGGTCCCACACCACCAAATCAGTTCCCTATTGCTTTGTGTGGTTAAGAGGTCAAGTTTGTGTTAATTTTTTTCACCTTTAGAGCAAACTGTTTCATTCAAATCATTGTTTTTATTGAAGATCTAGATGTCTTCTGTTTCAAAACAATCATTTTTGTGGGGGGTAACCAGCATTTTTTTCCCGCTACGGGCCAATGATATCTATCTTAGGTACGACAGACTGCCTTTATCCTAAGATCAGAGATTCTAGCTCTAAATTGGTGGAAACAGTGAAATCGTGTAAAATGATACCATTCAAGAAAAAGCTAGAGATTTTGGGACTGATGTGGAGGAAATAACCTACAAATGCAAAATTATGAAACATAAGGTACATTTACAGCATTTATTACCTTTTCTAGGATGTTAAATTTAGACTTATGGTGGGGTCAATCTTAATTTCAAACACTGCCGTGTAATGTCAGAATGCAAAATATGATTTGGTGGTGTGTACTCCTCAGCAACCGACTCTAAGATCAGGGAGGCAATTTTTTTAAGATTTATATTTTGACCCAATTTTTCAAAATATTACTATTTTCTGCTTGAACTTGAAATGAATAAGTTTGATTGCATAGACTGCTTTTAAACTATTATCACACTAGGAACATTGATATTTATCCATTTTGTCTTGTTGTGAACCACAAGTTAATATTGTCAGCAAGAAAAAGGGGGACAAAAAGGAAAATCGACCAATTAGACTACATTTTTTTCGGCCACAAATTCTCACTCAGTTTTTACTCTTTAAATATGAAGGAAGGCATATTATAAATGTTGGTCTAATTCCAAAATGTTGGGGTACTGTAGAACCTGAAATTTTAAATTGCATTTAAATTTTGCGAGGAACACTTACTCGGGAAAAATGTCATGCTACAAATATTTCCATTCTACCTTGTAGCAGTGCATTGCAAAGTTACACAATGTAATTCCAAAGTTTACATTCGCGAAATTTTCATGCCATGAATTAGGCCGTTATTGCTAATTCGTGAAATGATAAACTCGCGAACATTTCTGGTTTTACAGTATATTGCCCTGGTGATTCCTATGATAAAAGCAAAAATTCAATTGAAATTTGCCAATCGAGCACTAAACAAATTCCTGGGTGGTAAAACCACTTTTGAAGGTAATTTCGTTACTTTTTCACTCGTAGCAATGATACTAAACGTAAAACTATATGAGCTTTCTTTTAATACCAATACTGTAAAACACTTAAAATTTGCGGGTACTTTATTTTTCGCGAATTACCAAAAGCCAACGTTTTCGCGTGGATATAATTTTGCGATTCCAAAATTTGATTCTGATTATAAGCTTTTACCACTGTTTATTTTGCGGGGATTTAAGTTAGAGCATTTAAGGTCCTCGCAAAATTAAATACCTAGCGAAATTAAGTAGTTTTACAATATTTCAATTTAAGTGGGGTTCGGATAAGTGCATTTGATTGGAGCACACACCTTGTAAGTGAGAGATGATATAATATACCGTGAAATACAAGTTGTCGATATAAATTCCAAAAGTTTGATAATGAGGGAAATTGCATTTGCCAGGATTTTTTTTATTGTGGATACTTATAGTCCTATCACTATTGGTATGTTTTATTAATATTGTAGCATCGAATAGGTCTCTCCAATAAATGTTGAAGTTGTTTCATTATTATCACATTTATTTTTCATCATCAAGTAGAAGATAAACACTTTATCACAAATCATAAATATTGGCCAATCGTTAGTGTTAATGTAAAAGGAACTACAATGGACCAAACACAACAATATCGGCATTGTTTAGATGTTATTGGTTTCGCTGCGATATAATGGACTTCAAAGCGTTGAAGCAACACATCCCCAAATATCATGCGTCCATGCATGAATTTAAACTAACCAAGCAAATGGAGCGCTATTCAAACGTGCCATCAAGCGTGACACATATTGATTATCATTTCTAATCCTTCTTGGCTAAATTTTGACAACAGCACGAGAAAACTTTGTCACTATTCTGGTTATGAACTACATACATGTACAATGTGATTCAAGACACAGGAAAGAATAACACCATTATGTGCCAATGATCAGATTAAGATTTCAAATTGCTGCTATACTGAAATGGCAAAGCGGCCAAACTCTGTGAATCTACTATAGTCTTGTATTATTTTAACATATCATAAATCATACACCAGAGCAGATTTGGCTAGTTCTGACAGAGGTTTTTTCGTCATCTCTTCTTGCATTTTCCTCAAGATTTCGACCGATTTGGAGCCTTTCTTGCGTTCATTATCATTATCTTCATCTGCAGGTTGCGATGCTTGATATTTCCGCTGTTGCCATACTGTTTCAGGGAATCGTCTACCGTCTCTTGTGAGCGTTCTTTCCAGTTGCAAGAATCTAGAGTCTGTGGAGCCTTTGGACTCCTCTTGGTGCTTAACCATGTGTTGAATCATCTTCCTATTACGCCGATCTCTTTGGGCATCCCGTTCAGGTCCATACAGCGGCAGATCTAGGCCATGAAGTCGCGTAAATTTATCTTTCACGTCCGTCCGTTCCCTCCTTAACGTCCTGCGATGCTGGGTTGCTGGATCTCTTCCGGAAAACCGAGTGATTTCCGGTAAGGTGACACTCCTCGTTGGCATCTGTTCCATCCCTCGCAGTTGATCCGCCTCGCGTCTGTCTACCCGTCCAAATGGCCGGCGAGCTCTCACATCGGGCTCCATTAGTTTCATAGTCACCTCCGGGAGGAATGAAGTGTGTGAGATGTGAGTCTCTCGTAGTTCCGTTTCTTTGATAGCCTGACGGACAACAAAGCTCTGCTGCTGCCAGTGCAACAGTCTGTTAGCCCGACTTTCATCTGAATTGATCCGTCGTAACTGTTTGGACAGCATCATATCCGCGTAACGGTTGTCTTGAGTTAGTACTTTCTCGATAGCACTGACTGGAACCGGTCCCCGCCATTTTGATTTTTTTCTTCTGTAACTGTTGCCAGTTGCATTTTGCATGGTAACCACCGGCATGCCAGGTATTCGATTTCCATCCACTTGAAAGCCTGAACCTGCAAAAAATGGAAAAAGGAATAGAAGATGAGTTTATTAGGTAAGCCAAATTTCAAAACTGGTTGATAGGCCTATTATTAAAAATGTTTTTAAAAAAATGTCAGTTTTTAAATAGTGCTTTACCAATTATGCTCAAAACATTTAATCCGCTGCCACTATAGGATACATCAGAATCAGTTCGCTTTCACTTAGGTTTTTGCTGCATATCACACAAATACTGATAATTGCACATATTCCTATCAGACACTTAGATTGTGATTATCCCCAAACAGCAACCCAGTTTTACACCTGGATGGAGAGAGGCAAGTGCGGTAGTGTGTCTTGCCCAAGGACACAACTCGTTGGCTGCAGTGGGACTCAAACTCGCTACCTTCCGATTATGAGTGCGGTGCTCTTTATGCAATCAAACGCATAAGTCTGGAATACCCTCCACACCCTAACACTTTAAAACATAGAGTGTGATGGGTATTACATAATTATTCCCAATAAAATGTAATAGATATGGATGGCTTTGTTTCTTGGTGGTTCCAGGTTGGTTCCCTGATGGTGTACTCAGATCAGATTTAACTCAAAATAAAATAAAAACATGTTTAGCGTCGGGACTTTTTTCAAAAAAGGAAGGAGGAGGCCCTTTTTTCTTCTTTTTTCCCCTCACTTTTAGTACAAATTCCCCCTGGTTAGCGATAAACTTTCCGAACCTGAAAAAGGAGGAGGCCCTTTTTAATCTATTTTATTTCATGGTTCTGAGGGATTGGTCACTACAAAACTTGTGTAAAATACATATATTAAGAAAGATACAAACCTGTTACAAACATCTTAAACTCTGAACCCCTGAACAAAAAAGTTATGACTGAAATAAAGAGGGAAAAAAGAGAAAACTGAAGCAGATCCAAAAAAGGAAGCGGAAGGGGATGCTAAACAGGTTTATTATTTTTATTTTGCCTAATGTTGGTAAAAGAAAACCAAAGCCCTGCTTTTGATACCCATAATGGTACAAATTCCCTCAAAAAGTGGGAGGCATGTCCCAGTAATGCTATTAACTGTAAAACACTTAAAATGTGCGAGTAATTTCGTGAATTACCTAAAGCTAACATTTTCACCAGAAATTTATTTTTGCGATTCCACATTCTTTTTAAAACCAATTCTGATTTTAAGCTTTAACTGTGGTTTACTTCACGAGGTTTTAATATTTGTGAATTAAAGGTCCTCGTCAAATTAAATACCTTAACTTAAGAAGTTTAACAATAGGTCTACTCACCATTTCTCAAAACTGGATTAAACACAGTCTGAGGTCCCTTTCCTTTCGCAGCACACATGATATGACTAGATAGAGCAACCATGAATAACAGTACAACTATTTGAAGAGGAAAAATGTCACGGGAAAACTGTCATGTATTGTGTTGCTTCATAATTTTGATTATTCTTCAAGGACTGCAAGAAAGTGAGCCAATATATTCCATGTCATAGTCCTACAAAGTACTAGATATCAATCATATAACAACAGGTGACAATTACATTAATGAGGAATTATCATTAAACGGTGATATTCCAACGTGAAGACCTGATGACAACATGTTCACTGGAAACAATAAAGCATCAGCGAAACTTTCTTATACTGACAGCCTCTGCTCAACAGGCTAAGTTCCATGACCTATATACTAAGTGTAGAGAAAACTCTACTCTGGGAATGAGCGATGATGTTCAGAATGTAATGCTGCGTATTCCATAAGCATTGCGTAACATATAATCAATGGTACTGTGTCCTGGTGGATGAGGTTATTGGTGCTGTCCACAGTTGCTTTGACCATGGTGCAGATTATTTGCTTTCCCCAGTCTAAAGATAGACCCATGGTCAACATGATAGTTTGTGTTTGTGCTTAACTGCCTGTTGTAAGCACTACTTGTACCTTTGTTGCTAAATGGCTTTAATCTATGAAAACATTTAGGATGAATGATAAGACCTGTTGATTTTGTAAATGTTATCATTGCAACCACTGTCTACATGTTGGAGGTTTATTGGTTTTGTTCGTAGAAAAATGTCTACTTGATTCCTTGGATCTCAAACAGAATTGATCGCAAAGCAAATAATCATGAGGTGGCCTGTATACAGACTACAAACAGTACTAGCAGTAGTAGGCTGGAAGGGGGGCATAGAAAATGATTTGATTGTTCAAAAAGCAAATAAATGTGAGGTTTAACCCTAACCCTGCTAAATCTTACTAAATCTTACTGCCAGGTTCTATCTCCACGCACGTGCTGCTGCATTGACTCGATGACGTCACCTACCGCAGGCATATGTGGGCAGGAAGTTGCTGCCCGCATATGCGCTGGGAGTTTAGCTTAGTTGGTAGAGGGACAGACTGGGGTGCGGATGGTCCCGCGATCGAATCCCTGGGGGGTGCTGGGTGATTTTTTGGGTCAAACAATAGTACTTTTTCCCCTCACCCGATACGCACAAAAACATAGCCGCGGCAGTTAGCGTTTAAGGAAGGAACCTGTATACAAACAGTTAGCAGTATTAGGCTGGAATGGGGGGGGGGGGGGGAGGACATAAAAAATAATTGATCAAAAAGCAAATAATTGTGAGGTTTAAGGAAGTGGCCTGTATACGAACAGTTAACAGTATTAGGCTGGAATGAGGGAGGGGAGGGGGGGGGGGGGGGGGCATAAAAAATAATTGATCAAAATGCAAATAATTGTGAGGTTTAAGGAAGGTGTCTATATACAAACATTTAG
Source organism: Ophiura sarsii (assembly GCA_035610835.1). Taxonomy (NCBI): domain Eukaryota; kingdom Metazoa; phylum Echinodermata; class Ophiuroidea; order Amphilepidida; family Ophiuridae; genus Ophiura; species Ophiura sarsii. The sequence continues at coordinate 65,105,489 of CM069443.1, read as the reverse complement.
CAGTATTAGGCTGGAATGAGGGAGGGGAGGGGGCATAACAAATAATTGATCAAAATGCAAATAATTGTGAGGTTTAAGGAAGGGGCCTGTATACAAACATTTAGCAGTATTAGGCTGGTAAGGGGGTGGGGGCATAGAAAATGATTGATCAAAATGCAAATAATTGTGAGGTTTAAGGAAGGTGTCTGTATACAAACATTTAGCAGTATTAGGCTGGTAAGGGGGTGGGGGCATAGAAAATGATTGATCAAAATGCAAATAATTGTGAGGTTTAACGAAGGGGTCTGTATACAAACAGTTAGCAGTATTAGGATGGAATGAGGGAGGGGAGGGGGATGGAGAGGACATAGACAATAATTGAACAAGGTATAGTTTTGATGGGCATTTAACAAGTTGAATGTTCAAAACACCCTTGGGTGTACCAATAATATTTTATGATATAATAATGTTTTATATCATAATATAACAATATAAAGCAGTTTACCATTAACTTAATATTTTTATGTTTTAATCTATTTTGGGATATTTTTGTACGGTTTATTTTTCTCCTACTTTTAATTGATTTCACTGTAAAGTGAAGATGTTGGCAAAACATAAAGCCAAAAACAACAGTCAGTAGGGAGGTCACGCTGCATGTCATATTTTGTTATACGCAAGAAAACAATGGAGTATCAGTGACTGCAATATTTGCTAGATATAGCTTCGGAAAATGGTCTATTTGGGCATCTCAAAAACTGAGAAACGTGCTAAAAATCAGGTAGAATTTTAGAGGAGGGTCAATAACATCTGCAGATCGGTAAAATGTATAGTATTAAACACGTTTTGTGACCAAATTTATGTCGTAAAATGTTGGAAAATTCACGTTTTGAAAATCTGTGGTCTTCGAAATTACAGGAATCCTAACTCATTCTAAACCTCACCAAATCATGAAATGAACCCTCGTCTACAAAAAAGTCCGTGTACGTATTGCTCTATCTGCTTGGAGATAGCGAAGACCACGGAAACTTTATAGCTTCATACCACGGAATGAAATCCGCCATTAGGCGCCATAGACATTACATGGCGAACATCGTACAGATTTGCACTGCAGTCCTCTGTGTAGGGAGTTTTGACAATAGCAAGGTCGTTCGACTATTGTGTTTGTGCATGTTTGTGACTACTGACCCCGTTTAACAATCTTCATAGCTTTCATATAGGGCTTGGGTGACCTAACTATTGACTGACAATTGCTGTGCTGCCCTCTGCGACTGACCCTAAAATCTCACAAATTAGAGTCACATAAATATTTAAATAATAACATTCAAAACAGGTGAGAATGAATGAAATGGAAAAAGTTGGTCACAATATTACTATTTTCTGCTTAAAATGAATAAATTTGCTTGAAAAAATCATATTTAAACTATTATCACACTAGAAACAACGTAAAATTGGCATGTACCAATTTTGTCTTGACATGAACCACGAGAGTCGCAATCTGTTAGTAATATTTTTGATATAAGCTACCCCTGAAAAGTATGGGCGCGCCAAAACCAGAAGGAGGCAACTTTGTTTTCCTTTCCTTGCTTGCACGTCAGAAAACTGAATTATTTCTGAAATAATCACGTCAAATGAAGGGCTAAAATTGACCAAAATACTTTAACTACATGTATATTCAAAGCAAGCAATTCTCGATCCATTTGCTACATAGGCGCACATGCTTTGCCTGTACAAGTCATGAACGCAGTGAAGCAAATCATGAGCTCACTTGAGTGTGTTGTAATTGTGTGTGTTTCTAAGATGGTGTATTTGTTGATTATAGAACCTATTACATGTTCATGAGAGGAAATTCACCTTTTGGAACCAAGACTTTAACGTCGCACCCACAATGCATTGCGCCAACTCCAACCAACTAAAGATTTTTTCCTATGATGCATTTGGATTTCCTCTTATTGATGATTGTATCGATACGATCGATATCTCACTTCAAACCCATCATGGCTCATATCGATATCGTGGCTTTTTTCACGCATGACACTTATCGGAAAATCTTTTTGGTTTTCCAATAACTGTGAGTAATTAAGTCGTTTACTAGTCGAGCTCTTAGATTTTAGAAATAAGATTTTGGAACACTGAGAACTAATTTATTTATCAATGTAAACAAGAATCTAAGAGCTCGAACGATGATAGCGTGCACCATGAAGGAAGCCATGATTTTGTGCATATGTCTATGGGAACCGAGATGAATAGGGGACCAGATTTACGGCGTTTTGCAAAAATGCAATGCATTGTGGGACGTCTTTAAGAAAATGGAACACTGAGAACTAATTTATTTATCTATGTAAACAAGAATCTAAGCGCTCGAACGATGATGGTGCCCTGAAGCCATGATTTTGCGCATATATGTCTATGGGAACCAAGATGAATCGGGGGACCAGATTTATGGCGTTTTGCAAAATTGCAATGCATTGTGGGATGTCTTTAAAATCTTCTTTGTTTTGGAACTAAACATGTTGACTTTTTCTTTGTACCCCATCAGGTTGTCATAAAGTATGTGCCATATGTCGGTGACAGCAAACGTGCCTTGGACGAGTACACATCGGAGATTATGATGGGTGGAAAGAATACCATATCCCTACACAATACATGCGAAGATTCTCTACTAGCTACACCGATCATGTTAGATCTTATTATCCTAGCAGAAATGTGCCAAAGGATAACATTCAAAACAGGTGAGAATATAAATGAGATGGAAAAAGTAGGTTTCCCATCTCCAAAAGCTCCTCAAATTTTGTGCGACCTCCCAGAATTCAAAAAAAGGGGCTCCACCATTCCATCGGTTTGCACCGTCACGAACTTGATCCCCGATCTCTGCGTGTTCTGGGAGAATTCACTGAAACTGGTCATCATTGAACTCACAGTGCCGTTTGAACTCAATCTTGAGAAAGCGCACACAAGAAAATCTTACAAATACGCCACTCTGGTTGCTGATATTCAGAACAATGATTTTGAGTGTGAGTTGGTCGCCCTCGAAATTGGTAGCTGTGGTTACATATCCCCCCCCCCCCCCTCCCTTGGTAGACTTAAATATATACTCAAACTGTGCAATAGCCCCACTACTTTTCTATGGATATCTATGTTTAATGTGTTAACATGTCTGGGTTTTTTTCATGTTGTGTTCAGTATATGTCCCCCATTATCCCTGCGTTCGTCCACCTAAATGGAGAACTTTGGCTTTTTTACTTAGCCTAAGAAGCTACGAATATGAGCGAGAGGTGAAACCAGGGATACTATTAACTTTGGGATAGGAAAGTCGTATACTAACGTACGTAGCGAAAACGGTCCTTTTGAATAAATTATGATAATCGTCTGGAATGCGTCGGTGACCGGCGTTTAACGCGTTTAACAATGTTTAACCAGGTTTAACGTTATTATTAGTCGTCATAGGGTTGGGGGCGGCAGATTTACTCAGACGACGGTGGCCACGCGAAATCTAAATTCTGAATTCATAGTGAATAACACGTAATCGCGAATGTTAATCTTATCACTTTGACAAATTCATCATAATTAGAAGAATTGTTATCGTTAACCGGCCGGGCGATGACTGTTAAAAATAATTCAAAATGGTGCACTCCCGTTGCCATATTGGGTCGTCTGAGAGACGCGTGGCCAGCGTCGCGTCGTCTGCTACAATCACGCCTTTTCGGTATAGCGCCACCAATTCTATGCTGACTAAATTCTATGCTAATTTAATTTAAAAGAGGACCCGATCGGCAAGCTGAGAGGCAGACCCCTGGTGAAACCCACAGCACCACCCATAAGCCGGGCCCGTAAGTTGTTCATTGTGCCCTGTAACCACTGCAATGATTTTAGTAGAGATGTGCCATCCTGTTGATATCGAGAGCAAGGAATTTTCAAAATTATCCAAAAAAAATCCAAAATATTAAAAATAAAAATATATAGGATTTTTTTAAAAATAAATGCAAAATTTCAAAATTTCAACAAAAAAAGTTTATATTTTTCAGAACATTTCCCAACAATTTTCTGAACAATTGGGCACGTATAACAGGGTGGGTGGTTTTTTTTAGTACAGTGTCCCCTCAAGTAATTAACACAGTCTCTGTCATACCATGTTAATTATTTGTATGTATTTTTCTTGTCCAATAGAAACTGACACCGAATATCAGAGTTTCCACTGTGTATTGTCCATTCTAAGCTATCTATGCAAGGCCCCACTAGTCCCGCCTGGTACACCGGTGATCAATGCCCTATTCAAGCAGAGAGCATGCATTGAAAACGTCTTTAGGTAAGTTAACAGTTTAGCACCTACATTCTTGGGAAAAAGTCCTTGGAACGCGAACGCTGAGCACACGTGTTGGGTATTGTGTGCATGTATTGATACCTAGTGTCTTCTGTTATAAATGGAAATTGTTCAAATGAGATTTTTCCTTCCCCACCCCCCATCGATCAATGTTGGGAAACTCTGGGTAAGCTTATCCAAAAAAAATCCAAAATATTAAAAATAAAAATATATAGGATTTTTTTTTAAATAAATGCAAAATTTCAAAATTTCAACAAAAAAAGTTTATATTTTTCAGAACATTTCCCAACAATTTTCTGAACAATTGGGCACGTATAACAGGGTGGGTGGGTTTTTTTAGTACAGTGTCCCCTCAAGTAATCTTGTCACTGGCCTTGGTCAACGTTGAACGGGGGAGTGACACTTTTCCGTTAAGGGGGGGGGCGGGGGTGGGGGGGCGGGGGTGGGGTGGACCCTCAGCATAGCTTCCGTAAAACTGCTGTAACTCCTTCATTATTCATATTTAATCTTTATAAAAGTATACATTTTCTTGAAGAAAAGGGTTCAATGAATCCAACCATGAACATGAAATTGACGATTTTGAAAAAATTATAAAAAACACGTTTTTTTTACCCATTTTAGGTTTCGTCAAGATTACTAAAAATACATTTTGTCAAATTTTGTCGTTCTAGATTTATTATAACCTTAATAAAATTCTCTAGGATTTTTTGTTTGTTGTTGTTCGAATATCTGATTTATTTATTTTGAATTGTTGACCAAAAAAAAATTACCTCCAAAATATTTGTTTGCACTTTTTGGTCAATAATTCAAAAAATTTGAAGAGAAAAGTCATAAAAATCTGTTGATCAACTGCTGAACAACCATCTTTTATCATTACAGGGCCTGTGTGGGACTGCCACCACAGAACTACATGAGATTGGAGGACAAGCTAAGTAGACCACTGAGTATGCCAACCGTCAGCGGCGAGATCTGTCCGCCAGTCGCTAAAAAAGCCAAAATTGATAACGGCTATCTATGCAATGGGTCAACAAATGGTGTTCACACCAATGGAGCCCACCACACCAATGGGGCAGCTACAAATGGAGATGCACTTTCAAATGGAGCAATGTGTCATTAACTTACCAATCAAATATTTATGGTATTATCACAAATATTTATTAATATTTATGGTTATAACAAATAACCATATGCAGTGTTTTCATTTTTTAAAAAGAAAGTCTGATCAAACTATAAAAATGGTCTGTGCTATATATAAAAGGGTAGCGTGATTGTGGTTAACATTTCTGAGCGCGATTTGTTTTGTGGTCTGCTTACTTCAAAATATGTGTCCTAACGCGAGTAATATGAATATTGAATTATTGAAATTATTATAATATGTATAATGTTTAGGGACATTTTGGTACCAATGTGAATGCTATATCATATTCTGAAACAAAGTTACGGATGATTGAAAATCATGTCGTCGCAAAACATCAAATACAAATTGACAAGTTATGGACGTTTAAAGTTTGGTTTTGTTAAAAAGTATATGGAGTAAGTGAATATGAAATACCTCAAATTGTAGTTTCAACTTTTTATTATCAAGGATTTGAGTCTTTGGTTGGATAGAGGATGTATCAAAGATCAGAAATAAGAATTATGAATTTGATGTTTTTAACCTTTTCTCACATTTGTGCTCTTACTTGCCTCAAATAACCTACTACCGCATTGTGCCTCATTTACTCATGTTGGGTCACATATTTTCTTGTGCTTATGTATTGCAATCTTGAAAACATTTTAACAGTTTTTAATTTTTGCAGATGTGTTTCAGTATTAGGTATAAAAAAAAATAGTTGTGTTGCCCTCAGTGACCGACTCTAAAATCGTAAAAGCTAGGGTCGCATTTTTTTTAATTTATTTTTTAATTTTTTAAGATTTAAATTTGATTAAAAGTGTCTAAATATTACTATTTCTTGCTTGAAATGAATAAGTTAGCCCAAATAAATGTTTTTTTGACTATTGTCACACTAGAAACATTAGTTAAATTGACATATGGGCCTATACCCATTTTGTCTTGACATAAAACCATATATTTTTCAGCCCAAAAAAAAATTTGAAAAAAAAATTTGAAAAATATTTTGGAAAAGAAAAAAAAATCCGACCGACCAACCGACCCGATTTTAAATTTTTGGCACTTGAGGGCAACACAACATATTTTTTGGGGGGGCCTTAGGGAAAACACATTGTTTAATATAGCACAAACATTTCCACTGTTACAGAGTTCATTGTATTGTTATAAAATGTGTATCTATAGTGTGCTTGTATCTGGATGTTTTTATTCAACATGAATTCTCCGTGAACAAATCGTCCAATTTATTGATATTCTGTCAAAAGCTTTACTGAACAAAACTGTCCCTGCCAATTTAAATCAATCTTGTGCTGTATTGCAAGCTTTAAAACATTTAAACAGTTTTTAATTTGTGGAAAACACATTGTTAAATATAGCACACACATTTCCACTGTTACAGTACGCCTTGGTAGCAGTTCATTGTATTGTAATAATATGTGTATCTATAGTGTGCTTGTATCTGGATGTTTTCATTCAACATGAATTCTCTGTGAACAAATCGTCCAATTTATTGATATTCTGTAAAAAAAATTACTGAACAAAACTTTCCCTGACAATTTAAATCAATCTTGTGCTTTTATATTGCAAACTATAAAACATTTAAACAGTTTTTAATTTTTGCAGCTGTGTTTCAGTAAGGAAAACACATTGTTTACTATAGCACAAATATTACCACTGTTACAGTAAGTTTTATTAGTAGCAGTTCATTGTATTGTATGTGTATGTATAGTATGCTTGTATCTTGATGACCTGTCCCCAATATTTGTCAGGAGGGCAAAAAGTTCCCATAAAAAGTACTGTTGCCCTGTGATGAGGAGCTATGAGGGCTATAGTAGCTTTGTATGGGAATTATTTTCCCTGCTCACAGTAATTGATATGTGTGAGAGTTATCTTTTGTTCATGAAAGAATGTTCATAATGTGTAAATTGGTTAGAAATTATGAGACTTGGAGTATTTTTCAACCTTATTTTGGAGAATTTGCAAATCATGTGACCTTTGACCTTAGATGAAATTTTGATTGTAATCCCTAAGAAGACCTTTTGTATGATTAAGATTGACAGAAATTAAACATTATTTGAACAAATGTTATGATTTATCGAGAACGGTACGATAATTGCTTTAAAAAATCCAATATTTCTATTTCAATGTGACCCAACACTAATGGTCAACTTATCACAAAAGGGTATATCACATGTTAGTGTGGTAAATGATACATTTTTACAAACTGTCTGCAGTAAAATGACTTAGTCTAATAAGTGCCTTTTACTACTAATGCATATAAAAGTGAATACAATAATACTCTTAATTTTGTGCATTTTGCAAATTTTGACCTTTGATCAGATTTTTGATTGTAACCCCTAAGAAGACCTATCATTATGATTAAGATTGACAAACATTATTTGAACAAATGTTATGATCTACTGAAAATGGTAAGATAATGGTGTGGATACAATGATATTCTTAATTTCTTTTTGCATTTTGCCAATTTTAAATCATTTCACTCTCCTACGCTCATTCTGTTAACCTTTTGAGTGTGTATAATGTATACTTTTATATTAAGGCAATATTAAAAAAATCATTTGTCTCAAAGCTTCTGCGTGCGTTAGTTAATCGATGCGCGTTAGAAAAAAATCTTCTTCTTTTTTCTTCTTTTTTTTCAAAAAAAAAAAATCCCAAATTTCACAGATTTTTTCAGATTTTCATTAATCACATCATTTTAAATACAAAAGGTCACTTTTACAAGGATTTCAATATTTTATATTTAAAACAAACAAAAAAACTTTAAAAAAAAACGCATTCCGCATTAGGTTTTGTAAAACTGAAGAGCTTTGAGACAAAAGATTTTTTTAATATAGCCTAATTAGTAATATACATAAAAAGTGCATGCCTTCAAAACATGATTCCAATTTACCCATGATGCATTGTATGGCCTATATCTGATGAATCAACTGACTATATGACATATGGACTAGTTCACACGCATTGGAAAAAACAATTAGGGATACCAGGAGACAGAAAACTTAATTACGGTGATTTTGACACCTTGTTTGTTAAAATCGATCGAGTATTGTTGTCGTGGTATGTGCTTACAGATGAAAAGTGCCCATTTCTATTGCTGCAGTAACTCCTATTGATCTCTCTGATTCAGCGTAATGAGCCATCGCTGTTCTACTGACAGTTTGCCCATGACGATGACCTGTCCTGTCTATCTTCTCGGACCTTCTGAGCATTTGGAGTTTTAAATTCATCCTTTTTAAATGTAAAGAAGTACGCCGGTCGTCCCCATTAAATTTGTCCCGGATTATGCTAATCAAGTTTACAGCACAACAAGAACAGCTAATCAAAATTCCAGCTATTATCTTCATGCTGAATCAGAGAGATCAATTGGAGTTACTGCAACAATGGAAATGGGCACTTTTCATCGGTAAGCACATACCGCGACAACAATACTCGATCGATTTTAACAAACAAGGTGTCAAAATCACCGTCATTAAATATTCCGTCTCCTGGTATTTTCAATTTTAGAATATGATTAACGATTTTAAAATTATAGGTGCTTTTACAACAGCCGATTTACTTTTTTTGCTGTCTTTAGTTTAACGGGTTCGCCGTCGGACAAGTTTAAAACTGTCAAGCTAAACTTGTCCGACGGCAAACTCGTTAAACTATTAACTTATATTATGACTTCCCATCGTAAAAGCCTATCTCACAATTTAAAAACCCTAATATCACCGATGAAGGTCTTCAAACTTGTTGTTCATGTTGATTTTGTTGTTGAGACTAGGTTTAGAGGTTTAAGTCTTGGAAGGCGTGGTATTTTTGTTGGCTTCAAGGTCTTGAACTATTGGGTCAAACCATTAGTTGAAGTCAAAAACAGAGTGCACTACAGGCCAAAACCTTATATCACGTAAGCAATGTAAAATAGATTGTTGATTCTGAATCGGATTTAGAATCAAATCATATCGTTTCAGAATCAAATCAAATCTTACTGATTAAAGCTGTACATGTATGATAGTATGTAATCGTGAGAGCCCAAAGACCGGAATTGCCAGGTGTCAAATTTGGCCTCGGCTTAATGAAAGTCTTGTTGTCAGAATTGGTGGCTATGGCTTCACTGATCTTGCTTGCTACACTGCATACTATTTACAGCTCCATAAAGAATATAATCTGTGCACATTTCTTCTGATTTCAGGATTACTGTAAAAGTGAAAATGTCAACGCTACATTTATTGTCGCGCTAAAATCAGCAAGCACGAAAATAAAAATGCGCAAATATATTCATTTTGTATGTAGGTCTGTAAGGAAGCTCAAAATCACAACAAATAAAAACAAGCAACATTCTTCAAATTGTGAAAAGCCCAAGAATTTTCACTTTTACCGATTCCCAAATGCACACGCGCACAGAATGTCTGACAATGAAAGTTATCTATGTTTTCTCGTGTATTTAGACCCTTTTTAGACTAATATATATAAATGCCTGCTAACATCTGTTTATATTATATAAAACCATAATGTACCATTGATTTGAATCATCATGGATACATTATACTTGACATTCCTTTGCCGTTTTATAGACAAGCCAATGTATTCACACATCGTTTGAAATGGGATCTGACTGAGTTGGATTTAGCACTTTTCCTTTCACAACTCCTAAAAACTAGGATAGTAAGCCTAGCACCTTTTATAAATATTTTCAGGAGAGCAATGTGTCGATATCAAGTGGTATTTCAAAAACGTATACTGTATTAGTGGTAATTTTCACAAGGGTTTTATATTCGCGAAATTTCGCTAGTGGACATGAAAACGTGAAAATACAAACACGAAAATATTCTATTGCAATAGAGTTTCATTATAACTAATGTAGAAACCGCGAAATGAAAGTCTTGCACATTTTGCACAAATCGCAAAAATATTTTGTACGCGAAATTTACCACTTGTACACACTATTTAGCCTGGTTTTATATCATAGTATGGTTATTTCTCACTCATTAATTGTACATATTAAATTTGTATTCAATAAACTTGAATGTTGATGTCAGCTCTGTGCGCCAAATGATGAGATGGTGTTAAATTTGCTGAGGGTCTTGTAATTCCTAACTTGGGTCTCAACCTCATCTTTGGTATAATTCATATCAATTTCATAGCTTTGTTTTTTACTTTTCGCTCTAGGTATTGTTACTTATTTTGAGCATTTTTTTTCCAGATTTTTTTTTAAAACAGTTTAAATGGCATTAAATATTAAGCTAAGTGTTTATAACATAATGTGCGACTCTTAGTGTGATTTCAACTTCTTGTTCGCTGAACTTCGAAATTTCCGCTGGTATTAAAAAAATAATAATTTTTTTAAAAAAAATTAAAAATCTGCCCGCCCACTCTGCCTGCTCTCTCTGAGAGCTCTGAAGGACAACCAAACATTTTTTTTTTGGGGGGGGGGGGCCTTGGGTGACGGGAAAAAACCCTGTCCTATGTGCCTCAACCGATCCATTTTTATCAAATTTGTGAACTGTTTTGAAACATTTTGAGTTTTTATCAAATGTTTGATTTTTTTTCTCTAAAAATTGTTACGCCACCTGGTAGAGGTCCATTTGCCTGTAGGACAGAGTTGAGTGTTTTAAAAACTAGTATTATATTGTAGTCAATTTTATGTTAGTTTATTTATTTAGCATTAATACATAGTATATTAACAGTTTTATATTAGGTAGGTATTGGCATGTTTTCTCCAGAAATTTATTTTTCAAAATCAGTGTATGCTGTGTTAAGGGAGGTGTCGACCCTTTTATGATGACAGTTATCAAGCGCTGTAACTATTGAACTAAATAATGTGATGTATATAAAAGTATACATTTTTGTAAATGCAATGAGTCGGAGAATCCATTTTTGTTATCAAATTTCACTAAAAATGCACTTATTTGGCTCAAAATTGTCAGTGAAATGTAACAAAATCAATTTTTGTTAAAAAATGCAGATATTGCACACAAATCATCTAAAGACACTTCTCTAGGATCAGGGGAGGTTTTTTTACATAAACATTTGAAATTATTGACCAAAAAGTGCGAAAAATGTGATTTTTTAACTCAAAAATAAAGTTTTTGCCAATAAAAGTTACAGCGCTTGATAAATTCCATATTAAAAGGGTTGACACTACCATTAAGAAAATGATGTTACAATTTGAACCCCCTGAGCACTAACCTGCCCATCTAATAGTGTTTATGATTGGTTACTTATAGGATAGAATCATTTAAATAACCAATACAAATACTGCTTCTAGAATACTAAAATATTCAACTCCAATCTTTATCAGGGATACAATAATTCTAACGATGTCTCTGATTGGTGCAATAAATGCTGTATCCATCTATCTGACCAATCATCAGGTAGTTCTCAAGGGGTTAGAGTGCTGATAGGATTGTTGTACCGGACATATTAGTCAACTTCATAGTCCCCTTTTCCTTTCTCTTGTCACTGACTGGCCTACTGATAGAGGGCTCACTGTCAACGCTCCAATGGGCGGTTCTCGGATGAGATAGGTCTTTGGCCCAGTGAAGTGAGCCCTCTTTAGGCCAGAGGACGGTGTTCGATAGTGGCAGGGAAGTGAAACAGGGTGTACGAGTAGACTACTGACTTATACTGTAAACGTGGACATTTTCGGGATACATTATTTTCACGCTATAAGCAGCTACCGTGAAAATAAAAACACACAAACAATTTTGTGTATAAGTCTATGTAATGAACTGTAAAATCGTGAATTTAAAAACAAGCGAAATAAGTCTGCAAAGAGGAAAAATGTAATCGCACGGAAATTTCCGCTGTTACAGTAGGCATTATGCTTTAGATAAAGGGGCATGATTCTGATGATTCATAGCCATAAATTACCAGGCTTTGAGCCTTTGGAAAATGTGCCATATAAATCTAAATGTGTTGTATGATCTGATCCACCGAGGACAAATGTACCATTTGACAATTTCCCAATTATCAATGTATGCCAACTAACTGTTGAAATGCCTACATCTGTACCATACTATTTTATGAACTATCCATACACTATTCTCGCCACAGATGTAATTGTCAATTAATGTAAAGTGTTTGCTAAGGTGTGGATAGTCTTCATTTTCTAAAGGCTGTTTGTAGAATTGATGTAAAAATATCTTCACACTTGGTTTGCTACAGTGTGTTATTTGTCTTTATATGCATATGTTACAAACCTAATTGCCCATTTGAACTTGAACTGAACTCATTAAACCCCATGAGAACTACCGGCCGATTGGTCAGAAAGATGGATACATCATTTGTTGCACCAATCAGAGACAGTGTTAGAATAATTGTATCCCTGATAAAGATTGGAGTGCAAAATTTTACAAGCTGCATTTTAATTGGCTATTCAAATGAGTATCTTGCAATAAACCAACCAGAACCACTGTAAGATTGGCCGGAAGTGCCCAGGGGGTTTAACGGCGCCATTTATTTACAAACTGTTAAATTAAAGGGGCAGGGATGAGAGATTGCAGAGAAAAATAAAATTTTGAAAAATATTTCAATAGATACGGTACGTAAAGTACCCCTGAAGTGTAATGATTTATTGGAAAACGGTTAAATGATGGCACTAGAGAGAAATTTGGTTGAAGCAATTTATGCAGTGAGTGATGGTGATATTACCAAATTGTGAAATTTTACATGATAACGGCGAATTAAGGTAAACGGTTTCAGACGTTAGTTAGTAGTTAGTATATGCCGAAGTATTACGTAGGTGCATAAAAACTGATTACCAGACAAATTGAGGGCGAAATCCCATACTTATCTCTCAATGCCCCTTTCACACAGTGCAATCTGTCTTTGTATCGCAAATTGTTTCTCTTCAGGTCTCCTTAACTGTTGCCAAATACTATTATGGTGAAATAAAAGTATCATCTGTATAAAAGGCGACAAAGAAAAAAATGTTCCCTACGGTCAGAGACCTCAAGTAGGGTCGGTCAGTTGGCAGGTTTTTTGGTTTGTTTTATTGTAATAACAATTTTCAAAATTTTCAAAAGAAATCACATAATTTCCAGATTTGTTTCGATTTTTATCTAAAATTTCCCAACATTTTTAACAACAACAACAACGACAATGTGTCCGTCGGGCCCGTAGAATAGGATTTTTTTGTTGTTGCCTTAAAGGTTGTTTACATTGATGATTTGATACCATATGCTTGGATGACTATCCCTAATTGACAAAATACGGTGCAATATAATCAATCTGTATACGTTTTATATTAGGGAACCAAAGTGACACATATCTGTAAAATCATTATTGACTCTTATGATACACACCATTGAGTGACAATATCATACGATCCAATCTGGTTAGGTGTGGTTGTGTGTGTGTGCTGTATTGAAATACAAATGCTGCTACCTCATTTTTGACCATAGAAGATTTTAAGGTCTTCCCACAATGCATTGTGTGAACGCCAGCCAGCTGAAGCTTTTTCACACGATGCATTTGTCGAGCTTTTAAGTTTTTGAAATAAGAAAAGAGAACAGAGATATCTAATTTATTCATTGATGTTAACTAGAACCTAAGAGCTCCAACGATGAACGCGCTATGAAGCCATGATTGTGTGCATATGTCGATGGGAAACGGGACATATTGAGACCAGAATTAGGGCATTTTGCAAAAACGCAATGCATTGTGGTGGTGTCTTTAAACACTTCTTTGCTTTTTGACCATACAAATTTGCTGCATAGAACCCCGCCAAAGAATAGACCCTATTCACGCGGCAGCCATTTTCCAAAATATGCCACCCAAGCCTCGTTCCCGTTTGGTCTATCTGCACCTCGCGCTGCACAATAGAACTGCGCAAGACGCGTGGTACCAAAGCGCGCGGCGTACGCATCCCCACGCAAGTCACGCAGACGGAGGTATATGTAACGAGAACGAGGCTTGGGTGGCAAATTTTAGAAAATGGCTGCCGCGTGAATATGGTCTATGGTCCTATCTACATTTAACAAATCATTTTGATGAAAAAGGGTCACCAAGTTTTAGTAAAATCCTTGTCTAATTCAAATGAGCAATTTTAATTAATGCCACTTTTTTTTATCAATATAGCCAGTCATTCAGTCAACAGGCTGAGCACTAACGGAATTTGACCGTGGTCACTGTGCGACCTGGGGTATTTGGCAATTTTGTTGTCAAGGTGTACAGCGTAATTGCATCTCATTTTAACATTTTTACGCAACGTTTTAATTCACATACGGGCGACCGATGCGTCTCTTTTTGATGGCGGGCATCTAAAGCGTTGCTGACTTTAAACATGGGTATGGGAAGTTTAATGCGCGTTTTAACTAAACTCATACACGAAGTATATGCCTTGAATGATTACTCAACCGTGTCCGGTGCAAGCTGACTGGCAGATTGTGTAGTCTTAAAAATAAATGTGCATTTAGTTTGCGCATTTCATTCATCTGGACGGAGCTCTGCAAACAACAACAAAACACGCTCGCGTGAAATAGCTTTTATGTCGTCCATAGCATTTAATGACAGTGACTACAGCAATCTACAGGACAATGTTATAGATGATAAATGTTGTATTTTTAACGGAAATTATCATTAACATGGTTATGATGTTTTGTGTGTATAATCATGAAAATGGGCATTATATTGTATTACAGATTGTGTGAAATTCTGAATGCATTATTTTCATAGCATTTAGTTATGTTTCTTTATGTACCATACATTTGTTTGGACAATGCTCTAACAATTGGTGTAGATGTTTGTTTGTTTACACGCTTGGGTCTGGTGGACCAGACTTACTGCTTGAGCCAGGCTAAATGCCCAGAGCCACTCCCAACAAATGTTGTTTTTACCCAAAAAAAATATTCCCAAGAGTTTAGTGCCACAGAGCTCCATGGAATGCCAAAGTATCGAGGCAGCTACAAAATGACCATCTGCAATAGCTGCTCTGAGTTACATTCAGTTTATATGACTTGATCAGCATATGAAGAGGTATTTTGCAAAAGGGCCTACATCCACTCTGGCTCTTATTGAGAAAAAGTCAAAAAACTGTTTCTAAATATTCAAGTTGAGCAATTGAAAAACTGAATGGATTATGAAAGAGGTACACTACATACTAATTGAAATTGAAATAAATTTTAAATGTGCTACTTTTAATTTTTTTTTAAATCATGTTTACATTTTTTGAAAATTTGGATGTAGGCCCTTTTGCAACAAAACTCCATCTGTTTGTACATAAAGAAAAAATACCACACACAAAAAATCATTTATTTTAATCATTTAAAATAAATAAGTTTGATATCGAAATGTATAGGTCACAATCATATGTTTCAAGGAAATAAAGTCATTTTTTTCAAAAATACCTACATCTCATTGTAAACAGCCATTGAAGTTGTTGTTTTGTTGCAAAAGGGCCTGTATCCCGATTTAATTCTGGATACAGGCCCTTTTGCAACAAAACAACAATTTCAATGGCTGTTTACAATGAGATGTAGGTATTTTTGAAAAAAATGACTTTGTTTCCTTGAAACATATGATTTTTCCCTATACATTTCTATATCAAACTCATTTTTTGAAAAAATGCACCATAGCCCTTTTGCAACAAAGCTCTTCATATAGACTTCCTTATGTATAACGTGTGGCAGCTAGCAGAGATGGCCCTTTCAATATATAGTTGACCACATTGTCAATGAACACCATTGGTTAGGCAAACATGTTTGTCTCAGGAGACTGCACATATAGCTTTTAAAATACGCATTTCAACGCATATAACCTTTTTTCCCCCTTTTTTTCTTGAACTTTTAAAAATGATGCTTCTTCAAAAAACATATTTCACATTGTGAAGTACCATATCAGCTTCATTTTTGTGCTTACAAGAGTAACATTGCCACATACAAAAGAAGTTTAAATACAGTTCAACAAAAAATGATCTACTATGGTAGTGTTAAAATATACATTTCACAGCCTGCGCATGTTAAAAAATATATCGAACGTTGCATAGCCTTTTTTCAGGTTTCTTCTGGGACAAACCTTTTTTGCCTTGTGAAGGTTATATTATTTATTCAGATAGTAGGTTGTTACTTCCTTTCCAAAAACATTTCATTGCACAATGAGTGAAGAAAAAAAATGTGACCCAACATGAGTAAATGAGGCACAATGCAGCAATAGCTAATTTGATTTAAGGGCTCAAATCAGGTACAAGGTCATAATAAATCAAATTTGTAAAAAGTCTGATATCAGATCTTTGATACATCTTGTATAATCCAACCAAAGACTCAAATTCAGAGTTAATCTACAATTTGAGGTATTTATTTTTTATTTACTGCATTGATTTTGTTAACAAAACCAAAACTTTAATGTCCATAAACTTCACAATTTGTATTTTGTGACAATGTGATTTTCAGTAATCCGTAACTTTGGTAAGGAATTAAATAGAACATTGATTTTGGTACCAAAATGTCCCTTAAATTTATAAATATTATCATGATATAAATAACTAAATTTTCATATTTCCCTCATTGTGCCTCATTATTACTCATGTTGGGTCACAAATGACACCCAACAATATTTCCCTAAAAGTTGAATATATTTCTGCAATTGATTTTTACATTTCTGTACATTAAAACTCTTTTTTTCTTTCTATGTCAATATTATGTGTTTGTGTCAAATTTAGGCAACTCCCAATATATTAGGTACATGTAACTCCAATAATGTAACTACTAACTTCAATGAAACAGTCAGCAAATTTACATCTGAAGTCGCATTTGGTATGCGAAGTCGATTCTAATTAGTTCAAAAAGTCACCTCGTTCTTAGGCTAATGAAACAGGACTCCAGAATTTCCTGCAACCCAGATGCACTTCTATGTAATTTGTGTGCTTTACTGGAATTTATTGTTGTTCTTGGTGGAATTCATAATAATTTGACACTAAATTTGAGTATGACAATGTATCTACTTCAGTATTTAAAATGTGTCGTAAGTTAAGTCAAAAATGTTGCACTACTTTTTATTGAGCTGTTGCAGGCAAAATTACTGAATAAAACAAATTATGACTATTGACTAAATATTTGTGTTTATTTTCCATGCATTGATTAGGCGATGTTTGTCTATAAATTTTGTTTTACTCACCCTGTATTATAATGAGGATGTAAATTAACCAGTGAAATTGTGAGACAATTGCACTGGTAACATTTATGAGGCATTTGACACAGTGCTCAAGGCTAATCCACCACAAAACCAGCTTGTTTTCACTGACAAGCGAAAAAGTGTGTAATTCCCTACGAGGGCGGATCAGTAAGTTCTGTCACCAAAGGCAGCCTCAGCTACACAAGACAATACTGTCTTAATTGTGTTATGTCATCATTCTAAGCTCCCTTTTATGTAAATTTAGTGAGAATATACATGTATAGAATTAAATTTGCCAAGCTCATTTCTGCAGCTACTTATCTACCTGTACTGTGAAATGGAGCCTACAATGATGGTATCGAATCATCCTGCATCACAACAATGCAATTCCTCACAAATGGTATCCATTTGGTATCACCCAACTTGGCTCCCTGTGACTTCTGGCTCTTTCCCAACTATCAAATCATGAATATTCAATACGTACTTCATGAATATTCAGTACGTCATGAATATTCATTATGTACAGCATGCATAGGTACCTCATGAATATTGTATATGTACCTCATGAATAATCATTACGTACCTCATGAATATTCAATACGTACCTCATGAATATTCAATACGTACCTCATGAATATTCAATACGTACCTCATGAATATTCAATAGGTACCTCATGAATATTCAATAGGTACCTCATGAATATTCAATAGGTACCTCATGAATATTCAATAGGTACCTCATGAATATTCAATAGGTACCCATGAATATTCAATACGTACCTCATGAATATTCAATACGTACCCCATGAATATTCAATACGTACCCCATGAATATTCAATACGTACCCCATGAATATTCAATAGGTACCTCATGAATATTCAATAGGTACCTCATGAATATTCAATAGGTACCTCATGAATATTCAATAGGTACCTCATGAATATTCAATACGTACCCCATGAATATTCAATAGGTACCTCATGAATATTCAATACGTACCTCATGAATATTCAATAGGTACCTCATGAATATTCAATAGGTACCTCATGAATAATCATTACGTACCTCATGAATATTCATTACGTACCTCATGAATATTCAATAGGTACCTCATGAATATTCAATAGGTACCTCATGAATATTCAATAGGTACCTCATGAATATTCAATAGTTACCTCATGAATATTCAATAGGTACCTCATGAATATTCAATAGGTACCTCATGAATATTCAATAGGTACCTCATGAATATTCAATAGGTACCTCATGAATATTCAATAGGTACCTCATGAATATTCAATATGTACATCATGAATATTCAATAGGTACCTCATGAATATTCAATAGGTACCTCATGAATATTCAATACGTACCTCATGAATATTCAATAGGTACCTCATGAATATTCAATAGGTACCTCATGAATATTCAATACGTACCTCATGAATATTCAATACGTACCTCATGAATATTCATCATGTACCTTATGAATATTCATTATGTACTTTATTTTTTCTCATTATGACTAAGTACCTATTCGTATTATTCATTCTTAATTGATATCACAAAGACGTTTTATCAGATTATTCTTTGACATTGACAATCTTGATATCAAATAAGAATTACAAATGAATATGAAGTAGGTTCTTAATATTCATAATGTACTTATTTGTTTCACGATCATTATAATTCATTTATGCAAATCATTTAATATGACTAGTTCAAAAAATATGATTGTAAAATTAATGTTCAGAGAATTGTTATGCATTCTTTTAGGGCATAATGTAAGTTTACTAGTTGGAAGAATGGAAAACAAAAATGAATCTTGGCCTGTTCTCTTCATGCAAATCCATAACTGTGATTACACCAAATGTGTTTTTTAGATTTCATTCAGCCCCGTCTGAAGGCAGCATGGCTCCTGTTGATAGTACAAATGTGTTATGAACATGGTGTCCCAAAAGTGTCAATACCTTGTTTAAAGTTTTTTATCCAATGTAAAACAATTTACAGTATACAACTGAAAATATATTTGGATAGAAGAAACTTGTAGGATTATTTTGTTATTAATCTTGCAATTGTTGACACAGTACAGAAGTTTTCTGAATGGCAAAACAGCACTTTCATAATGCATATTTATGCACTTATGTAGTGCATTAAAGGGGGCATTGAGAGACACATGGGAGTGCGCCCTCAATTATCCTGGAAATCAGTTTTTTTGCATCAAAGTAATACTAACTACCATCTGAAACAGTTTACCAACATTCGCCGTTTATCATATAAAATTTCATGATTTTCATGATATCTTAGTTTCGATATAATCATATCGAAACTAGGTGCTGAATTTGGAAGTTATGCTTTCGTTTTACGTGCGGACTTTCGCAGCAAATCTCAACCCGGAAGTGCCGTTATTTGCTTATTTGGCATGAAGGCGATGTCAGAATTGTATGACATTTTGGATTTGGGCTATGTTGATGATTATCTTTACGTTATTTGCTAATTTAGTATATCGATACATCTCTCAATGCCCCTTTAAAGGCATAGAAAGAGGGAGAGATGTAGAGAGCTACATCTCTCCACTTTAAAAAGTGTTCTTTATTATGAACTTAAACACACATACAATTCTGCATCAAATGAAATAGCCCCAAAAGGAAACCTTTTATCAAAGTCAGTTCTTTGGGCTGTCACATTACATGTTTAAAGCTACGTACACCTGATGTCCTGCTGATGTCCTGTTTTATGAGCTGTGACAAAGCCTTTACCTCAGAAAAGGGAACAATGTTTGTATCAAAATAATTCTCCAAGTGTTCTCTATCCAAGTTTGCTTTCAGTTTTTCTATAGATTATTTTATCAGTGATACAAAGGTTTTAAAACGTATCAATATTATTGAGAAACCCTGTATGTATGAATTGCGACAATAGCATAGTGCTAGAGTTTTGTAAATGCAAATGACTCATTACACATCAGATAAGTCTATTGGAACAGAACATAAATTCCTCTATAGGTGATAAAGTAAAGTTATGAGATGGTATGGTGCCTTTCATTCTTCCAAATTAGTCTTACATGCTAGTTTTACTATTAAAATGCAGATATTTAAACCAAAAGAATAGTCATATATTTATGAAAATGATTCTTGATAAATGAATTATAATCATCATAAACTTGTAAACATTGTGATCAAGCATCACCAACATAATATATTAACAGCAATATCCCTTTCACATGCATGTTTATCATTACAGAAAAATATTACCCTAGATTATGTGGATTTGGTTTTTTTTAAAACATATTCTTAAACAGCCGAGAAAGTTTAAGCAATCGCATTGGTTCTCAGAGAAATCGGCGACATCTAGATGAGACAACTTAACACGGGGAGGTAGGGCCTACGTTTTAACAGCGTCCGACCTTCACAATGCGTGGTTTGCTCCATAATGCGCACTTCTGCAGTGCGTCTTTAGCGCTTTTCCTGCGTTTATGCCGGTGCCACGACGCTTACGCATGGTTTACTTATCGCATGTGATTGGATGGAATGTTTGTGGGTTATTCGATCCTAGCGGGGGTAAAAGTTGTCAAATGTGGACAATAAAATGTACTTATTTCTTTGCTAAATGTCTAAAGTATGATTGTTTAAGAATGAGAATAAAGGTATTGTTTTTAGACTGGCGGCGTCCTTGTTCTACTTAAAATAATACTATCGTCCGCATTTATGTCAGACAATATAACACGGGTACGGTCTAAAAACAATACCTTTATTCTCTAAACAATACCGTACCCCACTTCTAGATGAAGATTCCCATCCAACCTAGAACTGTTGATTCAGCATTTTGGGATCAAGGTTTAAATCATGTTAACTGGCTGATGATGCTTTGTTCACAATATACACAAATAAATAAATGACCACACCAGACTAGTACAAATAATCACACAACACATGTTGGGGAGGGGGGGGGGGGGGAATGAACTGCCAAAACCTTTATGGTGGAGGGTCCACTATCAATGGTTATGCATAGGGGTATAAAAGAGGATCTGGTTTTTGAGAGGGAAAATAAAATGTTAAAAGATGATGTTTATTAAAATTTTCCTTAATGGGAGATTTAAGGTTTGTAAAAGTAATCAATCATTTTGGCTAAGATTTAGATCACCCTACCATTCTTATTATTCACTGTGCAAATGTTCTTTAAAAGTCCCCATTGAAGACATGTAGTGATAGGGTATATTAAAGGAACCATGATTTTAAATAAAACCAATAAATATGATTTTAAATAAAAGCAATAATAATAACAGATAAAATATGATCATAAGAGCACATTTTTTCTAGTTTCTTTAACTTTCGACCCCTTATATTTTGTTAGACAATCTCAAATTGGCACCAATAATTCTTCTTTTGGCAATGAAACTTTTTGTTGTTGATTAATGATCAAATTACGAACATTTTGTTATTTTATACCCCAAAAATAAAACCCCTATGCAGAATTTATCAATGGACATATAGCACTTGTTTTATCAGTATTGGTACTTCTACATCTTCCACTTGCACAAAATGTATTTGTTGTACTTGTACTGATAATACTGATGTGAATCGTGTTAATTAACTTAATGGAGTATACCAATGTCTATTTTGTGATACAGAGGTTAAGACATATAAAGCTGTCGCTATCTTAATATCATCAGTATATCAGAGCTATAATTGCATTTTTCATCCATATCCCTTGAATTATATCACTTTTCTAGACTTTCTCCTCGTCTGGCAAACATGTCCATGGTTGCAATTACTATTGATATGAGTAAATGAGTTCAGATAGATTACGATTTTTTGATACTAAACTAACTATTGGTATTAGAGCACATTATTAGATGGGTGCACCTCAAAGAGAGCCCCATCGTTAATATAGACTTGAATGCAAGTACTTATTCCCTCTCCTCCACCAACCACATACCCTATCCTCCCATGATCTCAGTACAACTGCCACACCATCCACTAGTGTACACCCCCTCCCTGATGTTATCGCCCGTGATCTCGCTGTGAATCATACACGCCAAGTAAACCGCTGGGTAGTTGTACAATAAGTTCTTTTAAATTACTTTTCCATACTTCAGCTTCCATCGGCACATCTTATTTAAATTATATACTAACAATTTTGGATTCTACATTAGAGTGATAAAGTTACCGTGAATTGAGTTAAATCTATGTGTCATGTCTTAATTCTCTTTGTCCGACAAACGCCCCTACGCTCCGTTCGTGAAGCATCGGCAAATTAATAGTGTTAGTGTAATCCTCGATTTTTCCACCCTGAGACACCTATATAAAAATCAGAATTTGCATTGCAGTAGAAACTAGACCATTGCCATCACTGTGTCACCAGGAAATTGTTACTATATGCAGTAATTCAGTAATTCTTCTTTATGAATTTGAAGACTAGAGCACTTGGTGGGATGTGATGCAAGCTGGCATGGCATAATCAGATGTTCTTAATATCTTGAACTTAATGACTTGGTCTGGAATGCAGTAAAGAGACGACCCTAGTAAAAGAAACAAAAAACAAAATGTTAAATCCTACGTAGGTTCTTTTACAATGTTAATTTCATGAATTCAAATGAGAGCTTTATCAGTACTTTGGTCTTCTAAGTAGAATAATGGGCCTGTCACATGTATCCGTGTGAGCTGGGCGGCCCCTTACCATGTGAAAAATGGATGCGGACGGCGGCACACACGGTGGGCCGTTTCCCGTCCGTTGAACACGTTCAGGGGACTTTGCTGGCCACCCGAGTTTTGAGCATGCTCAAAACTCCTGGCGGGTGAATAAAAGCGGCGGCGAACGATGAGAGGCCAGTATGAGGACGGTATAAGGACGGCGCACCTGTTTCGCACCCGTTTTGCGCCCGTTCGCAAAGCAGTGATGGACGGTGGTGGACGTTGACCATCTCAACGATGGGCTGCGAACGGGACATGCCACCTGGTTAACCGTTTGCTGAACAGACTCTCACAAAAAGTGAATAAGGCAACAACAACAAACAAAAAAGTTTAGCGTTTGGACAAATTAAAAAAAAGGAAGCCTGAGTAGGCCCTTTAAGGCGGTTCGGCCAGTACCCAGGCGTTCCGACCGGTGAGGACCCGGTATGGAGGTGGTATGCACACGGTGAGAACGGTAAGCTAGAACTGTATGAGGCCGGTGAGCCCGGTACCAGGCCGGTGAGAACCCGCTACAGACCCGGTGTAGAACGGTATGGATGGAGGACCCGGTGAAAAGGTGTTATGCACTCGGTGAGAACGGTAAGCTAGAAATGTATGAGGACGGTGAGGACCCGGTATATAACGGTATGTACCCGGTGACCACAACAAAAAATCAATGCGCCCGTTGACATTTTTTACTGATTGTTTGGACTCGTGTTGTTTTTCTATTAGATGGTAAGGTGGCCGCCTACCCAGGCCTTAAATTTCGTCAATTTAGGGGCACGGCCACTTTGGCCTTAAAAATAACACATTTCGAAGGGCATCGAGGCCATGTTTTGGGGCACCAAGGCCAAACCAATATTGGAATGAAAGGGCACCAAGGCCATTTTATATTACATTATTTATACCATAATTGTACATGTAAACTTCACTAGGACTTTTATTAAATACTTAACAGCATTAAACGAGACAGTCTGTTTATTTTGTCAACATATTTTAATACTGTATCATTGTCATGTTGTGAATTTGTGATGTTATATGTACATTGCTGTTGGAAAGCAGAGCAGTGAGCAATTGCGTAGCTAGAGACAAGGTGGATACATGTTTAAAAACAACCATTAGATGAAAACTTTACACCTCGAATGGACTGTCACATCGTCATTTTTGTAAAATTTTAAAGCACATTGCACCTTTCAAAATCGGATTGAACTTGGAATAATTTGATCAAAGTTAAGTTTATCGGAACCTCCAACCGCGAGCCAAAGGGGCACACGGCCACTGTTAAAAATAGGGCACGGCCATTATGGCCGTGATTTTTTTACTGATCCGAGGGCATCGCGGCCAGATGCGATGTAATTTGAGCCCTGCGCCTACCACCACCGCCCTGCGAACGGGCACGAAACCGGGCTCTCACCGTTCGCCACCGGTTTTGCTCACCCGGCAGGACCCAGCAGGCGTTTTGAGCATGCTCAAAACTCCTGCCGGGCGCGGATGGCCGGCAATTTACCCGGCAACATGTTCAATGGACAGGAAACAGCCCACCGTGTGTCCTCACCGTGTGCCGCTGTCTGCACCAATTTGTCGCACGGTAAGGGGCACACGGATACATGTGACTAATACAGAGATTCCCGGAATGTGAGTGAAGCGGCGAACTTGAGCATTCAGCTTGTAAAGGGCGGTTTGATGACGTTATCAAGGCGTTTTGGTCGGTGAGGACATGGTGAGGAGGTGGTATGAGCCCGGTTCCAGGCCGATGATGACCCGGTATAGAACGGTATGAACCCGGTTACAAAAAAAATCAATGCGGCCGTTGACATATTTTGCTGATTGTTCACCGTGTTGGACTCTGTTGTTTTTCTATAAGATGGTAAGGGGTCGCCCAGCTCACACGGTTACATGTGAAGGGCCCATTAGAGTCTAAAAACAGGTTTTATTCATCAAACACAATGAAGATCAAAAATTCATCTCCACGGTACATTTATTTGATTTCAAACCCTTTCTATCATTTTCATGGGCATACGTTTTTCTACATGCTAAAGTTTACTATTTCTAATACGCCAAAATCGTTTTACAAAAGGGGACAATCAGTGCATGAATCTGATACCCGGTGTCCCAAAAGTGTCGATACTTTTATAAAGCTGTACATAATAATTCACAGAATAAAATTGAAAACTTGTAGAATTATTTTGAATTTTCAAATTTAACACATAACTCACACTACCATAGAATTGTTCAACTGACATCCTGATGTGTTTAGCTGACATTACATGCTGCAGGTTTCTCACATTCCATTCATGTTGCTTCGAATCAATTGAAACCCTGCTCTGAAAGTAATAAATGTTTAACTCAAAATTTAAACTAAAAGAATAAAAAAAACCTTCAAAACACTTACCCAAATTGGTTAGAACACCACCATATTTCGATCGGTTTATTATAGGACTACTCAAAATTTGGCACCGGCATCATCCCACAGACTAGAAAATGTAGTCACAGTTACTAACAACATGGGGTTGACCTTCATTTTTTTCCGTTGAATAATAGTACACTCTCAAAACTGCTGTCTGCTAGCTATATTCGGTGCATTTGTTCTAGAAGAGGTGAAAAGAGAAAAGTTGTGTCAAATCTTACTATTACAGAAAATACCAGGGTTCTTTCCATATTGAGTTTATAGTCTACAAATCACAAATCACACAAATTTCTTTCATATTAAGAGCACTGTATACCTTTTCTGTCCATTTAAATTAATGGTTAGAGGTGGGGTCTATCTTAATTTAAAAACACCGATAGGGATGGCGCTAGCAAAAATTTATTTGAGGTGTGGCATCTACAGAATTTTTTTCAGTAATTGCTCATTACATGTGATGTATAGGCTTTTCTCAACATTTCTGTCCATTTTGATATGTTAAATTAACTTTTAAGTCCCTTTTTGACAGATTTTCATATACAGTCATTATGTCCAAATATTGCTATCTACCGAAGATAGCAAATTTCAGAAATTGTGTTTTCATCAATATGGGCAGATAGACCCAAATTACATTTTGGTTCTTCAAGAATAGCATCGGTCTATAATAAATGTTTTTTGAGCCAACTAAGTACTGATTTTCATACTCTGTCTAGAGTTAAAAATCAAGCCAGCCAGCTCAGAGCACAATTGTTGGACCTAATTATTCTCGTCGATGCATTCTGTGTTATTGATATCATGCTTATTTAAATAGAAACTCGCCTTATCTGCAAAAATGCAGGCTTTTAGGCTGGTGCCATCATAGCAATGGCCAGTGGGGGCACAAGACTTCTGGAACCTCTCTCACTCAGCCTTCTTGTTGGGAGTCTTCATCAGAATCCTAAGTCAAAATCTTTCGAGGAACTCGGGGGTGGGGGGGGGGTAGGGTCTCTTCAGTAGCATCTTCTCTTTTCATCTTGCAAACCTGTTGATTTTATAATGTAATAAGAAATATTAAAATTAAACAAATATGATTAGGCACAATACTAGATAGGCCTAACTAAGATTGTCAACTTCAAATTTGTTCAGAATTTCATGGGCTTGACCAGACATACAACAGTTAAGGGTAGGGGATGTGGTTTCCAATAATAAAGGCAGATTAGTGACCAATTTACAGAGAGTCCACCTTTTCTCTGTATATCTAGCTATATTTGGTGCATTTGTTCTAGAAGAAGTGAAAAGAGAAAAGTTGTGTCAAATCTTACTATTACAGAAAATACCAGGGTTCTTTGGTTAAATATTGAGTTTATAGTCTACAAATCACAAATAACACAAATTTCTTTCATATTAAGAGCACTGTATACCTTTTCTGTACATTTAAATTAATGGTTTGAGGTGGGTTCTATCTTGAATTAAAAACACCAAAGTGATGGGCGCTAGCAAAAAAATATTTGGAGGTGTGGTATCATATCTATCTGACCATTGATCATTTTTGTAAAGGCAGGCAAGTCTGTGGATTTTGCGTCTGTCTTTTGAGTGGAGCCCATTTCAGTGTGTCCAAGATATTAAACTGTCCAGCATTTCAACCTTGACTAGTCCATAAAGTTACACTTTTCCAGAAGAAGATGTAATAACAACAACAAGAACTGAGGGTTAGTTTGTTTCCTGTTTTAAACATTTACTTTTTTAACTTACTCAATAATTATTCGATAAGGTAACAAAGAAAACAAGGTCTTCTAAAATACTGGCCGAGACGCCAAAGTAGGCCTATAAGCTATAATTATACATTCTTTGAATGCAATACAATTTATTTATAATTTTTATAAATATTTAAAAATAGTTTAAAAAAAAAAAACCTTTCATAATAAATTTAGGCCATTAAATTGATTTGATTATAACTCATTAAATTAATTTCCATTCACTGTAAAGCGTTAACCAGGGGGCACCTTTTTGACAGGACGCCTTTTTGACAGGGCGAAAATGTGTAAAAACGTCAGAAAACGTGTAAAAAACATATATCATCAAGAGGCTCTGCCCCCTTCAATCCCTGCATAGCATTACATTCCAGTTGCCTGTAAGGTTTGAGCCCAACTTTTTGACATAATGACAGGCCAAGATATTAGTAATTGCTCTGTGAACATGTGCCCCGAGTCTCGACTTTGTCTAGCCAATACAGTCTGGCCACGTTATATATAGCATTTGATGTAGCCCAATTGGGCTAATAATTAAAACTGAAATGTAATCTAGAAATCCTATATTGAGACTTTTCCGGGGACTTTTCTCAACATTTTATAAAATCTGAAATACTAAGCACTGTGTGTATAACGAAATGGAGTTCAAAGCTAGAAATTCATTATATAACCTGGTTAAATCACGCCAAAACCTAACAATTTAGGCGTTGGGTGTTTTTTCGACTATCAGTTGCCAATTGATCATCTGCCAGAAACTCAGAACTAACGTCCGTGGACACATGCTGGTTATGCATGCCTACTACAGGGCGTTGCGAGCCCAACCACATGTGGTTAAATTATAGTGCTCTGCCGCGTTGTAATCTATATATATAGTGAACATGAAACATTTTCACGTACACATCTTCCGAGATATATAACCGAATATGCCCGTTGAAACTTCAATTTGTGGCTATATTATCTCAATTGTTCATTTCTGTGCCTTAAATAACGAAAAAATCCAGCCAAATCTGAATTTATAAATCGTCACAAGAACCCCTACTAGAAAGCGTTCAGGTCGAAATACCAAGTCGCCCCTGCACCAACGGTCGAAGCAGATTTACTCAGAAGCGCCGTAGGCAATCCACATGGTGTCGCAATAACTCAGAGAGTTGGCATGGTTGGGAGAGAGAATTTTAAATTTTATAACTGAGAATTGAAATTGTTTTTCATGTTACATTGGATGTATACAGCCGAAATTGCTCGTTCCAAAAACAATTTGTGGGTAAATTATGTAATTTATTCATTTCTGCCCCTAACAGCACGACAAATCCACAAAATCTGCATTGAGTAAATGTCACAATGACCGGCACTCTAGTGTGAAGACCTTGCTTCAAAACCCTAGTAAAAACCAACGTCAGAACTGCCAGAGCAGGTACCCAAAGCGCCGTAGGCACTAACAGCTGGTGCAATAAATCAAGGATTTGGAAGGAATAAAACTTGAGTTATAACCACGGATACAACCCCGTTTCCGTGGTCAGGAAATCTTAAAACTTTAAAGGGAACGGAACCGTAATGTAGGGCCTCTGCCCCCTTGACCCCTGCTTTGGCGCCCCTTATTGATAAATCCTGGATCCGCCCCTGTTAACCACTGTTTTTCGATCTAATGACAGCAATCGAATACAAATAATACACCATTAACTCCATGAAGCGCGGCTCAAACAATCATTAGCATTGGTTGAAAGCTAAAATAAACCTAGATGTCTTATTGACTCATCCAATCAGAAATTCTTATCTATGAATGTCTTTGATAAAACTGTCCAAACAAATGTTGATACAATCCCTTTCATTGGCCAAAACTGATAACAGCTTTAATATTTACGCTGTTTCGTCCAATCTAAAAATTTGACAATGGTGCTCAGCACACTGAATACGGAGATATCTTGTCTCTAAATCTAATGTGCCGCGAATCTCGGCAAAAAAAGTGTGTCTCGCCTGCTCAGCCACAGCTTCTGGTAACCAATTACTGGTAGTAACAAATATATTACCAAGTTTAGCAACCAACCCCACCACCCCCCCCCCCCCCCAAAAAAAAAAGTCCTGCATTTAGTATGGGTAAAGTCGTCAGTTATCAGTCAGCGCTTATTTCCGGTCACTTTCGCTCACCTGAATCGTCGTCATATGTGAGTGACTTCATCGATACCGGGACTTTTGATCGCAATAAATTTTAAAAATTGCATGTTGAGAGATGGCACTTTTTATTCGTTGAGTTTATAGTCTACAAATCACAAATAACACAAATTTCTTTCATATTAAGAGCACTGTATACCTTTTCTGTACATTTAAATTAATGGTTTGAGGTGGGGTCCTATCTTGAATTAAAAACACCAAAGTGATGGGCGCTAGCAAAAAAATATTTGGAGGTGTGGTATCATATCTATCTGACCATTGATCATTTTTGTAAAGGCAGGCAAGTCTGTGGATTTTGCGTCTGTCTTTTGAGTGGAGCCCATTTCAGTGTGTCCAAGATATTAAACTGTCCAGCATTTCAACCTTGACTAGTCCATAAAGTTACACTTTTCCAGAAGAAGATGTAATAACAACAACAAGAACTGAGGGTTAGTTCGCTGTGATTCGGAGAGTCACGTTAAGCCGCCGTTGGTCCCGTGTATTCAGACGCTTCAACCTGAACAAGTTAAATAGTTGCAGACCTCATCGTACAGAGTAGGGGATCATCCCGGGTCTGTTACCTGTACACAAAACTAGGTTTCAGGGGCACTGTACCGTTAATGCCCAGTAGGACGCTGTGTACAGTATAACGGTGTGTATATGTATGTATGATGAATATAGTTTTTGAACATTACCTTGGCCTTGAAATTATCCACCAAAGCTTCTACAAGAATTCTAGCAGCATATTTTGTTCATGAGTTGAAACTGACTAAATGTATGTGCAATCAATAGGCCTGAGAGATACCTTTTTCTAAATAGCAACTTTGATTGCCGATGTGTTGGACATTACAACACAAATTTGGCAAAATATGGGGCCTTAAGTAGCCCAAAAATGGCTATCTTTGACAATTATGTCAGCTTTAGTCTTTCAAAGTAGCCCAATAAGCTAATGAATCCAATATTATAAAGCACAGTAAGGCTCATAGATTGGAACACTGTCTGTTCTAGTCAGACCAATGATGTGATCGATTGATTTAAAACTACAATGCATTCATGATTTTGGTCAACAAAAAATAGCATTGTCAAGGACCAATTCAAAATGAATGCAGGTCTGCACAGAGAAGTGAAGTGTGAAAAACTCATCTTATCAAATGTAGCATAAAAGTTTTGCTCTCACATGTGAAAATTTAAATATGGCTCAAAAAAGTTTGTTTCCTGTTGTAAACATTTCCTTTTTTTAACTTACTCAATAATTATTCGATACGGTATCAAAGAAAACAAGGTCTTCTAAACTGGCCGAGACGCCAAAGTATAAGCTATCATATTATTTGTATGCAATACAAATTATTTATAATTTTTATAAATATTTAAAAATAGGTGTTTTTTTAAAACACCATTTCATAATAAATTTAGGCCATTAAATTGATTTGATCATAGCTCAATAAATTAATTTCCATTTTCCATTCTCTGTAAAGCGTTAACCAGGGGCGGATTTAGGGGGGGAGCGCCTTTTTGACAGGGCGAAAACGTAAAAAACATGTAAAACGTGTATTAAAAAAAATCAACCCCCGCATAGGGCCTCTGCCCCCTTGACCCCTGCTTTGGCCCCCCCCCCCTATTGAGAAATCCTGGATCCGCCCCTGTTAACCACCGTTTTTCAATCGAATGACGGCAATCGAATACAAATAATACACATGAAGCGCGACTCAAACAATCATTAGCATTGGTTGAAAGCTAGAATAAACCTAGATGTCTTATTGACTCATCCAATCAGAAATTCTTATCTATGAATGTCTTGGATAAAACTGTCCAAATAAATGTTGATACAATTCCTTTCATTGGCCAAAACCAATAACAGCTTTAATATTTACGCTGTTTCATCCAATCTAAAAATTCGACATTGGCGCTTCGGCGTCTCGGCAAAAAAAGCGTGTCTCGCTTGCTCAGCCACAGCTTCTGGTAACCAATTACCGGTAGTGACAAATATGTTACCAAGTTTAGCAACCAACCCTGCCCCCCCCCAAAAAAAAAAATCCCGCATTTAGCATAGGGTAAAGTCGCCAGTTATCGGTCAGCGCTTATTTCCGGTCACTTTCACCCTGAATCGTCGTCGTCGTTGTTCTATGAATCATGGCTGATTCTTTGTGACCCTATTGATGATGGAGCGCCATCGTTGTCTATTTTAACTGTCACTGCCTGAATCAATTGTTCTAATGAAAATGAACTCGCCGACTTAAATTGATAGGATAAAAAAATCAAATGAAACATGGGGAGTATCAAAAAAAGTTGAATGAAGCCAGGCCCAGTGACAGTTATATGAAATATGGTGAGTATAAAAAAAAATCATTTTGTTCTGACATGGGTCTGGGGTTTGGATAGATTTCCTGTTAATATTGACTAGAATTGACTGCAACTTATTTATGACCACCATAGGAATAAGTTCTACCTATAAATAAGCCCGTACGTTGAGATGCAAGCTACTTTACGAAAAATATAAAAAATATTGCATAGATCGCATAACTTTTTCCCCAAATGTATGTGAGTGACTTCATCGATACCAGGGCCGTCAGCAACTTTTGCCCAAGGGGGGTGCGTTTTCACAATTTTTTACCGGAAAGGGGGGTGCGTTTTCACGATTTTTTACCGGAAAGGGGGGTGCGTTTTCACGATTTTTAACCGGAAGTAGTAGTATGACGTCAGAGTGTTAGTGCTGCAGCACGCTGACGGTGTGAGCGCCTCTGGCGCGAAGCCAATAACGGGTGGGGTCCAGGGAGCGAAGCCCCCGGAAGCTCTGAGCATTACAGCAAATTTAGGACAAATTTTCATGTATCTTGCCATCGTTGACCCCATTTTCCATTCATAAAACAACATGTTACCCTAAAAAGAAAAAAAGAAGAAAAAAAAAGAGATTTTCAAGGGGGGTGCGCCCAACGCACCCCCCCCCCCCCCCCCCCCCCCCCCTTCTGACGGCCCTGGATACTGGGACTTTCGATCGCAATAAATTTAAAAAAATGCATGTTGAGAGATTTTTATTCGTTTTTGTTCTAATTTATATAATTACGCAATTTGGGCTCGGTAATTATTTTTCTAGCAAGTAATGCACAATGTTGTGCTTGCAGGACGGGGGCACCTCCTTTAAACATATAACTATCCAAGAACATAAAAATCTTTCAGACACACACAAATTCTTTAAAAACTGACAGGAATCACATGATAAATCTCATTTGTGGATATTTTCTGATAATAATCAATATTTTGTTATTAAATATGTACAGTGTCATCAAATATAACATTTCCATCAAATACATTGCTACCAAACAAACAATCACAGTGAGAAACAAAATTCACACAAAACATGTCATTGTATCTACAGACCTCAAAATACGTAACTGACCAGGTAATTAATATGCTCTCAACTCCAAAACTATAGCTCTTACATGTGCGTAACAGTATTAAATTATAAGTTGTAAGGAAATCTCTTCTCTTCAATTTGAGATATTACACATGAAGAATGAATGAATATTAACTCAGTTATGTGCCCAAAACAAAAGCAGTTTTTCATTTTGTTAACGCCACACGCAGCCTCGGACTAGCAACAGGCAGATTATTGATTAACTGGTAGCGATAACTCACAGGCTGATAGTAAGAAGAGGATTGGGATGCTTCAATCGATCAATGCAGCCCATACACATACCTGTCACATGGTCCTGCGTGTTCAAATCCCAAGTGTGAAAATGTAAACTGCACTTTGTTCCATCAATGTAGTGTTCTCAATTATTAACCGATCTTCATGAACAATGTCTCAAATTGAAGAAAAGAGATTTCCTTACAACTTTATAATTTAATATTTTTACGTAGGAGCTATAGTTTTGGAGCTAAGAGTATACTTATGACCTGGTCAGTAACTTATTTTGAGGACTGTATAGCGATCAATTACAATAGGCAGCCCTTATTAGTTCAATAACATTACAAAATATTTAGATATATTTCAAGAAAACTGCTCGAACAAAGTTCAACAATTTATTTAATTCATCAATTGTTTGACTTTTTTCTTGTTAATATATTCATACAACTTACATATCGATGGAAAGCTCTTTCTAACGATATCCCATTTTTAGCAATCACTTGTTTTGATGCTCTGCCACTTGCTTGCGAATGTGATGTCTCATCAAAAAGTGCCAAATTCACCACTATTTTGCTCTAAAAAGAGCAAACTCTGTCGTTTGTTCAATGAAGTGTTACATTAACAACTACTGAGTGAATCTCTACTGACTATAAGCACATAAAAAGTGATGATTTATGCACATTCAGATTTATTTTGGCACACCCATATATTCTCATTCAAATGTCTTAGCACTGAAACAAGTGATTGCTACAAATCTGGTGTCATTGGAAAGAGGAACACGTCAGCTTTCTTTTCATGTGCTGCTACCCACTATGAACTCCAGCAAAATATACAAGATAAATGATTGAAAATAAATTCCGAGCCTTCTTTAATTTTGTGGAGATACAGCGTGATAGTAGTAGCAGTGCCAAGGAGGTACAAGTGTTGGGTAAGGTCTCCACAGCATTAAACATTTGTATATTGGAGGTATGTCATTATTTTCTTGAAAATGTGCGTGAGCAAGCGTAGCACTTTCCGCGTATATCAAACCTACCAACTTAGAGAGAAAGACACGGTTCCAAGACGTGAAAGCGGCTGCCTTCATTATTTTTTTTTGTGTAGTTCCGAAAAATACTGACATACCTTCAAATTTCCCTCATGATGGAAATTCAAAATGGTGACTGTTACATGTACACAGATAGGGCAATACATTTCATACCAGATCTAGTTTTTAAATCTATGAAGTTCTCCCACCTGCCCTAATGTTTCATCACCAGTAGGCTGACATTCATTATTTTGTTAAATGTTACCAGAAAGCCTATAGTCTATTTGGCCATCACGTAACTGCGTAGTCTACCAATTGCAGCACATAACGCGCATGACTACTGGAGGCGCTGGCGTATACACACGAGCGTTGAAAGGCGGAAGATACATACGCGTGCATAAAAGCTGCATCTGTTAAGTTACGTCACTGTCCGGAAGAAGCAAAATAGAGAATAGAAGTTGAAATACAGAGTGTCCCAGAATGACTTATACCTGTACTGTTGCATTTATATGGTTATGAATACCATTGCTATTGAGGTCAGAGAACCTCTGATTCTAACATCTACATATAAATCTCCTAGCTTTATTAGAAATTTTTGTATTTTAAAATGTGAACGTTTCTGACAGAAACTATAGACTATCTACATCTGAACAAAAAGAGACACTTATTGATATTGACAGAATAAGTAGGGGACATTTTAATCAATATATTGCAAGTATTATATCGCAATACACTGTCGTTTTTAAGTTGATCAATCATGTAATAAATTAGTCTGCTACATGCTGTATTAACAAAAATAGCCTTGAGAGAGCTCCTTGAAATTCAAAATATTTATAATAACCTACAATTTACAGTGTCATTGCATTTGCAGTTTGAAACAAATGACATAATAAAAAGAAGAAAAAATCATTATGAATTTTTCGTAGAAAAATTCCAGAATGGAAACTATTTTTCCATACAGGTTTCAACAATAACTTGTCTGTTGTCTTCCTCAGTGGATTGTGTTGATCCAGAGCTAGTGTTTCTAGTCTGTTTTTTGATGATGACGTCATCAGATGCTGATGATGATGACGTTCTCTGAATCAGAGGGTCGTAAAGATGACTGGGTTGGTAAGCCCCCTCATCGCCGTTCATAAGGTGCTTGTGTTGGTTGTTGCCGCCTCTCTTCCTAATCCAGATAGATTCGCGAATCCATCTGGTGTTTCTGGTCTCGTCTCTGGCTATGATTTTTGACTCCTCCCATTGGATGACATGGTTCTCTTTAGCTACGTGTTCCGCTACTGAGGATTTTAACTCTGCACTTTGAGATTCCTTTCTCGCTGCCCGAGTGTAATTACGAGTGCTCGTTTTAGCAGTTTCAGTTTTATGTTCTTTCTTTCTCGTGCCAAACTTTCTACCTGTTTTGCCAATGTAAGTTTTTGCACAATTGGAACAGGGGATTTCGTACACAACACCCGCCTTATCAAGCTTTATCAAGTTGTCGAGCTTAATTGTCTTTGGGGTGGACAAGGATTTTCTTAAGGCTGGTGTGAGGTTTTACTGCCATACTGATATTATGCTTCCTCAGGGCTCAGGGGGCTTACCAACTCAGTCACCTTTACGACCCTCTGATCCAGAGTACGTCATCATCAGCATCTGATGACGTCATCATCAAAAAACAGACTAGAAACACTAGCTCTGGATCAAACACAATCCACTGAGGAAGACAACAGACAAGTTGTTGAAACCCGTATGGAAAAATAGTAAGTTTCCATTCTGAATGTTCTTTTGAATTCCTGATGAAACTATTTCAAGAAAAAAATCAATCTTTTCACATTTTTTGGCACTTTTTGGTCAAAATTTCAAAAAATAATTAGATTAGGTAAAAAAATATTTGTCCCTTCATTAGTGCCTTTACATCATCATCAAGCGATTTGGGCATTTTTTACTCCAAATTATTTTTTGTTAGCTTGTTTTTTAAAAAAATGGGTCAAAAAAGTGAATTTTGTGATTTTCTCAAAAAATCAACATTTTTGATCAAAATTGATGCCAAATTTGGATTCTCTGATCCATTTCCTTTCCAAAAATGTATACTTTTATATGCATTTGATTAATAGTTCAATAATCAAAAAATTCAAAATATCAAATCAAAAACTTCCTTGAGTACATTAACCCTTACAGCCCCGGATCCCATGAAATCCCATTTCCCAGCCTGTCGGTTCCACCTGCGCTGAGGTTTTTGTGTGAAATAATGGCCCCGGGCTACAGCACAGCTTCCCCCGTGGCGCAGTTGGTAGAGCGTTCGCCCGCCAACCGAGAGGTCGTGGGTTCAAACCCCGGGGCGTGGCACCTCTTGTTGTGTGTGCTTTTTTCGCTTGAAAAAAATTTCGTTGGAAAATCCACCGGGTGGGTTATAGGGTTAATGATACTTAAGCATTTCTCATGGTGATTTCACATGGTAATGATATTCAATAATTTTGACATTTTTTTAAACATTTTGTGACATTTTGGAACTATTATCTGCAGACGACTGCCGCATGGAAAGTATTAAGTTCAAATAGTATGATAGTTTATCAGTTTGAAGGTGTAAAATTTAAACCCTGCACCAAATACAAACACTAGTCAACTGAATTATGCAACACTTGATTTACTCTACCGAGAATTGACAATTTATATTTATTATTTTATTGTGACATATGTAACCAAAAATAAGATAAATAACATGAAAAAACAAGTATTTAAAGACTTGTTTGATTGGATGGATATGATGTCAATGACTAGATGATGATGTTATATGAAAAGAAGTGCATCACTCAGGCACAATAACAATAACATACTGCCTTGTG
The DNA here is from genome assembly GCA_035610835.1 of Ophiura sarsii. Classification (NCBI taxonomy): domain Eukaryota; kingdom Metazoa; phylum Echinodermata; class Ophiuroidea; order Amphilepidida; family Ophiuridae; genus Ophiura; species Ophiura sarsii. The sequence goes on along the minus strand of CM069443.1, from coordinate 65,068,553 downwards.
CAATAGTATACAGGGTGAGTTAAAAAAAATGTGTACTCAACTTTGGGATTTTATATCTTAAATTCTGTGCAAAAATTTCGCAGATTTTTTTATTGAGGCAGACGGGTTATCTCATTAGCTTTTTAAAGAATTTTAGTTGGTTGAAATTGATTGTGGTAAACATATTGAATGCTCATTTGCATAAAAGTGAACATTTTATAAACCGAACAAGATTTGTTACACACTAAAATAAAGGGACACTTCTTGACTACATAATGTAAATGTAAATGTAATTTGCGATTTGCACAAATAATATTTGACAAGAATCAGTATAAATTTGCTGATGTTAAGAGGTTAGACAATTTGGAACTGATTGAACTATAGCATAATAATGCGCTCAAACAATCTAAGTTGTAATGTGGCATTGGCCTGATGGGTTTATTACTGAGATCACATTTGTACTTCAAGTGGTCACAGCGCTTCAGTTACTGCTTGTGACAATTTCAATGAGGCATTTACGACAATGTCAGAGTATACAATCTAATCTCGGATAGGAAAGACATCATGAAAGCAATTCAAGCTCATGAATAAAACTAAAATGTACAATTGCAAAATTACAGGACCACCTGTAGGTATATATAGGGATGCGGAATTAATAAAATAACTTCCAAAAAACTAAAAAGAAAAAAATCTTATAGAAATAATATACATGCATATCCTATAAGGCTATATAAAAAAAAATTGTCTCAAAGCTCTTCAGTTTTTAAAAACCTAATGCGGAATGCGGTTTTTTAAAGTTTTTTTTAGTTATTTTTTAAACATAAAATATTGAAATCCTTGTAAAAGTGACCTTTTGTATTTATAATGATGTGATCAATGAAAATCTGAAAAATCAGTTAAACTTTGGGATTTTTTTTTTTTGCTGAAATAAAGAAAGAAAAAAATCCTTCAAACTCGCATCAATTAACCAACGCAGGCGGGAGCTTTGAGACAAAAGATTTGTTTAATATGGCCTAATAATAGTTCTCTGTTATTTTCTGCTGTACAATAAACACAAGGTGCTGACTGATATACTTCAGTGGTGCATGCTCGACATTATACATGTACATACATTGCAAAGTGTCTCTATCATACAAACATGACTTTATTTCGAGTTTGAATATTAATTTACATACTGTTGAATATTCATACTCCTTATACATTATTCAAAACAAACAAAATCAATATCCAATTTCGTACTTGTTGGATTACACATGTAAGCAAATAACATCATTGTTTTTAATAATAATATTTATATAAATCGTAGAATGTCAAGTGCTAATTTTAAAACGTGAATCAGCACCATCTTTATATTTTTGTTTGGAAAGTTTTTAAGGGGGGACTTAAGTTTTTTGTTAAATTTTGATAGTGCTGTAATTATTGAACTATGACTCAAATGTATATAAAAGTATACTTTTTTGGAAAGGAAATGAATCAGAGAATCCAAATTTGGCATCAATTTTGAAAAATCAATTTTTTCACGTTTTTTGGTCAAAATTTCCAAAAATATTAGATTAGGTTTTTAAAAAAAACAATCGTCCCTTCATTACTGTCTTTACATCATTATAAAGTGATTTGGCCATTTTTTACTCAAAATTATTTTTATTAGCTTTTTAAAAAAAAAAATGGGTCAAAAAAGTGTATTTTTGTGATTTTCTCAAAAAATCTACTTTTTTGGTCAAAATTGACGCCAAATTTGGATTCTCTGATCCATTTCCTTTCCAAAAATGTATACTTTTATATGCATTTGATTAATAGTTCAATAATTACAGCACTCACAAAATTCAAAAAATCAAATCAAAAACTTCCTTAAGTCCCCCCTTAAACCACCAATCAAATGGACAGTCCTAAGTAGGAACAAAGATGTCTAACAATAGATATAGAATATGGTAGAAAGAAAGGTTTACTCATACATGGATTTATCTTTGAGAAGTTATTTCTATTTGGATGACATTCCGTCACACAAAAATAGATCCAAATCTCATGGTACTATAGTCTGTTCAACGTAAGATGGAACATCACTGCAAAAGAATATGATGACAGCAGGGATGTAGCTACGCTTGTTGGGTGTAGCCGGCACTCATGCTGGCCGAACCAGCAAGAAAAGCTGGCCAACCGGCACGAAAACAGGGTGTTTTTTTCAGGGATAGAATCATTAAAATAAGAAATTAGGTGGCAGGAACCCTCAAAGTGCATTAAAAATCCCCCTAAAAACATTAAGCAGGCATGTTATCTCCAAAACCCGGGCAAAAAATGGTCCTTGTAAATGATTATAAATGCATACGCACTACGTCCGGAGAGTGGGCAGGGGCACAAATAAGGCTGGGGCGGGGGCACAAAGGGTTTTCGCTGTCAGAGGGAGCATTTTCCCCCTCCCGATAGCTATGCCACTGATAGTCTGTTCAGTGTAAAATGAACAGGATTATGATGACCTTTCACATTGCAAAATAAATATATATCATAAAAGGTCATGTTCCATCTTATGTTGGATGCACTATAGTACATTGTATCAGGCCCGTAACCCGGGGGAGGGCGTGGTTGTCAGTTCTAATTAGAACAACCACGGATTGGAAAATGGTATAATCCAACTCACACCAACATGTCCAGTAATAATATATTGACACTTTCCGGGAGGCTATTAGTTCTACCATTTCAAAACAGATTTTTCGGAAACCTTTCCCAACTTTCAAGGTCTATCTCAAGGTTTACTGAACCGATACTAGGAATGTTTGTACTTACTTCAATGCATTTCTCATGGTGATTCCAAATGGTGATTCCAAACATTTTGTGAATTTTGTTAATGTCGTCTGCAGACGCCTGCCGCGTGGAAAGTGTTAAAATTGGTGAACACAATAATTTTTAGAGAATAGCCTGCTTGTTAACCCCCTGGGGACTACTCTTACAGTCGCTCTGATTGGTTCAATGCATGATATAACCCTCTGAGTAACCAATCAAAATAGTGCGTCTATTTCTCTGTATGTTACTCGCTGTAGCACTGGTACCTTTCTTACAGCATCCCAGATTGGCTCATTAGATGATATAATGTTATGAGTAACCAATAAAAATACTGCTTTGAAGCCAAATCGGCCGGTAGACCCCAGGGGGCGGTTAATTTTATATACTCTCATGATTTCATTATAAGACTTGCTTTTTGGTTTTGGTTCTTATTACATTATAATCGGTTAACCCCCTGAGATCTACCGGCCGATTGGTCAGAAAGATGGATACATCATTTATTGCACCAATGAGAGACATTGTATAGAATAATTGTATCCCTGATAAAGATGGGAGTGAAACATTTTACAAGCTGCATTTGAATTGGCTATTCATATGAGTACATCTTGTAATAAACCAATCAGAACCACTGTAAGATAGACAGGTAGGTTAAGTTTCGTTCAATCCAGTCTAATCAGACCAAGATTCGTTTTGTCACAAATTATACTACACCTTAGTGGAATTTATTTTGGAATAAACACTGATGAGTCATGAACAAAATGGTATACACTTAGATATACACCTAGCAACATAAGTCCCAGACCAGGTGCTTTGAGTTTGGCCAGTTCGAAATCGATAATCGGTACCAAAAATTTGAGAGATACATTAAATGAGCAAATTTCTTCTCCGCAGTTTGATACCTCATTCAACAAAATCGAATGGATACTTATTAAGTTATGGCGGTTTCAATGACCGTGCATAACAACAGTAAAGTTGCACTAGGTATAGGAAATCATTGATTTGTGTGTGATTACGCACTGAAAATGTGTGTGTAAAGATAGCAAAGACTTTCAATCTTCACAGCTTAGTCACACCCTTTGTCCCGCAAATTGCGGTTATCACTCCAGACCCATTCATCCAGATACCTAGGTGTCTCGTTCAGATAGCACAGAGTTATGACAGTTATGACACAAATCGATGATTCCTATACCTAGTGCAACTTTGCTGTTGTTATGCGCGGTCATTGAAATCACCATAACTTTAAATGTATCCATTCCATTTTGTTGAATCCGGTATCAAACTGCGGAGAAGAAATTTGCTCATTTAATGCATGTCTCAGATTTTTGATACCGATTATCTATTTTGAATTAGCCAACCTCAAAGCACCTGGTCTGGGACTTGTGGTGCTAGGTGTACAAATATCCCCTGTTCTGAGCAATTTGGAAGGCTCTTATACAATGACCCCTACCTGTTGCACATTCTTTGTCATCAAATGTCCCTAGTAGTGGCATGGCCAGAGGGAGGGACAAGGGCTCCCACCTCAATATTTGAGCAGGTTGAGATTGGTACTGTTAGTTCATTTGACAAAGCTGTGTGTTGGGCTTTTATTAGTGTCTCTCGTTCTTTCTGTCTCTGAACCAAGTTTTAAAACAAAGTTATGTAAATATTTATTGCAAGGAGAGCTTTTCTAGGCTATTCAGACACGGTAAAACCCAACAGCTTCAGGGGGCTCCGCCTCCTGAACCCTCTCCAAGGGCTTCGCCCCTGGATAACTAATAAGTGGCTCACTGTTAATTCCCCCCTTCCCCCAATATAAAACCACCTAGCTATGCCACTGGTTCACCAGTGCCATCCTTTCACCCACATCCAATTCATAATTGAGTGCCCCGCCCCTACCACAGTTTAAAAGTGAAAATAATGTACCTATTTTCTTTACATGACTTCATCTGTTTGTGTTTAAAAAACCCACGTCATCAGGCGGTTGACGAATCATAAATGGTGCACAGTCATAACCCAACAACAACTTAGTCTTGTGGTTATTAATTTCCTGATTTTCCAAGGCTAAAAATACCTGGGTAAAAATAGTCCCAACAGTCCAACTGGGTGGTAGTGGCAATGTGGATTCTGATTTTACACAAAATACACCTTATTCACATAATGTAAAAAAATTACCAACATTTACAAACACACATAAAATGCAGCTAAAGCAACAACAAAAACCACCTTGTTCTACAGGCAAATGTGCACCTCTCACATTGGGCCGTGTGTGGGTTTTTTTTGGGGGAAGGGGTTTCAAAGAGTTCACAAAATGTGATGCGATCTGTGAAAACCCGTCGGATGTCTCAAAATGTGAACTAGGGATTATGGGTAAAACTTAAATTTAAAAAAAAAATTATAAATTCAAATACTTTGTGTCATCATCTTTCATGAAATTTCACCTTCAAAAACTTACTTAAGTCACTTTTATTATTAACTTTATAATGTTATTCTATTGAATTAAGTATCTTTTTTGGCCTGTTTCTCATGATTTCTTGTTTTGTAGCTTTTTATGACATCACAATCAACATTCACTCATAATATTTTTTGTAGTGATAGTAAAAAACCGATCGAAACAGTTCTGTAATCCGCACAGTTTTAGCTTTCTTATGATATAAATATCTACAATATAAAAAATGCCACCATGTGGCGGGTTTTTACAGATTGCATCAAAATTTCATAAATTTTAAAATAAATTTAAAAAACCAAAATAAATCAAAAAAAAATCAAAATGCTTCAACAAATGTGTGAATCAATAAATGTAAATAAATAAAATTCTGAAATCTAAAAAGTAACGGTACATCAGGCCTGTAGTACATGTGGGTTTTTGGCCGCTTAAAAACACATTTGCCACAACATGTATCATTTGATGAAAGACTGCCATAAAGTATGGTGAGTATAAAGCCATAGATTTACCTTGAAAAGGAGACATTTTCTTACATAGATTGTACTTTCGCTCATCAAAGTGTGAGACAAAAACACCCACTCAAATATATTCATCAAGTACAGGTATGCGGTAAAATTGCTCAGTTTTGCAAGTTCTGATTTTCGCAAATTATCAATATATGCTATATCTACATTTGGCAAATTCCACTGTTCAATCATAACTAACAGAAACAAATTGGTGAAGTATGAAAACTCACAAAATCTGAGCGTATTGCAAAATTTAGAGTAGTTTTACAGTATCCAGTGAAATGACCTAAACACAACACCAAAAGTAAGTCACCCTCTCAAAATCTCGTCATATCATCGTAAGGTAACAACATTTACAAATAAAACTTAGAAATAATCCTATGACTGTTTGTTTCCTAAGTGGTGTTTGAAAATGAAAGATGTCCATGACTTCATGGCTGCATGAGCTCAAATGAAAGACAAAACTGCCCTTCTCAAAAGAAGGCTGAATGATCATGGATTGATTACACATTACAGTAATATTTGCTCAACCACAGGTGTTTTTCCATTAGTAAGAAGCAATTCATAAACTTTAGTAACTTTTGAGAAGGGCAGTTTTTGTCTTTCATTTGAGCTCATGATAAAATGTTTTACCTTACGATGTTATGATGAAATTTTGAGAGGGGGACTTACTTTCAGTGTTGTGTTTATATTAAAAGTTGCAAATGTCATGCAATGGATTGCTTACAATTAAGAGTGAGCGCCGCACTCGAGTTTGAGTCCCACTGCGGCCAACATGTTGTGTCCTTGGGCAAGACAGTTACAGCCCTTACCTCTCTCTGAGGTAGCTGCTCAAGGATAATCACAATCTAAGCGTCTGATAGGAATACGTGCAATTATCAGTATTTGTACAATATGCCGCCAAACTGATTCTGATGTATCCTATAGTGGCAGCGGATTAAATGTACACGCTTTGAGCATAATTGGGAAAGCGCTATAGATGAGGTGACCGTTGTTTACATCAGTAGTGTTTACATATTGATTAGCGCCTGGTCTAAAGACATGCTAGGGGTACTAGTCCATGACTACTGCATACATCATACTATATGAAAGCAAAACACACATCACTGAGCGCCAATTTTAAAAGCACATGCCCTTATGGTGCGCACGCAAACCGCCGGGCAACCAGATTTAGTACCTGGTCGTCTCATTGTGCTTAGGGATGCATACCATGACTGCTGCACTATTACACCGTGAGCATGGTAAGTAATGATCAATCAAGTGTGAATTAAAGCACCGTTCCCTGTAGGTGCGCACGCAAACCGCCGGGCACTACGTCACCGGTCACACCATCTATATAAAAAGACATTTAGAGTGTGGTGACCAAAGTGTAACCACTCTTACGAAAGCTTGCTTGAATTTCATCATTATGTATGTATATTTTATTTTATTTACTGGGTCTGAATATATTGAATAAATCTTACAAAATGGATATTCATTGTTGTAAATATACATATGGGTATGAGTAAAACTCGACAGTTGAGAAAAAAATAGAAAAATATACAACTCTCAATATCCCAGATAATACACAGGATTATTAAAATTTCAAATTGTCTTCAAGTATCTTGTATCGATGATATAAAGATCAAGCGATAATAGTAGATTCATAAATTTGGTCGATCGGTTCAAAATTTGGACCTATCAGAGGTACTACTAACCAAGCCAATTGCACCTTATTGAAAAATACTATCTAGACGAAGGAAATAAATAGCTTGTTCTACTGGGACATACCTCCAGCGAAACCTATAGCATCATTGCGATTGGTCCACTGTTGTTCCGTTGTTGTTATAAATAGACAGGTCCAAATCAATAACCGATCGGCCAATATTTATTAATCTATATATGCATATAAGACTATACTTTGTGTCACCTCAAATTTGGAGGTAACGTCGACTAGGCTTGCACGACCTGGTCGCATTTAGTCGGCCTATACCATCTAAATGGAACATATTGGCGCTAGTCGCAACTGCGACTATGTACCTCGCAATAGTCCACAAATAAAGTGTACTTTACTATTATTCTACCTTGGATATTCCTGACCAAGCAAAGACGTTAGTGAAATGCCTTGTATAATTTATCTGTTCTTTAGTTGGTGTCATACCTCCTTTATTTAAATATTTTCAAAACTAATTGAGCATCGAAATTTAACCTCCAATGGTCGCCATTTGATGGCAACTAGTCGACCAGGAATAAACCTCTTCTCGTGCAAGCCTAATGTCACAGGTATTCTGCTGAATGCATCACGTAATTACAATGCGTCGATGTTTGCATCCTCGCAATAAAAGAATGTCAACCATGGCGCAGGAAGTGTTGCACCCTCTAACAAGATTACACTGTAACGTTACCTCTCAACTTGCACTGACACGGAGTATATACTAGTAGGCATGTTTGTTGCTAAACTTCAGGGGTTTGGACATGGTCTTTTCATGTAGCTATATGTGACGTGTTCTACCGAAACCAGACACAATTGGGCAAGATATTAAAAATTGAGTTAGTAATTGATTATTAAAGTAGAGAGTTTCAGTAAAATCAGACTTCCCAAAGCGGAGTTACATCATTTTCAAGTTCATCTTTTACGGTCTTTATGAAAACTTCAAGCTGAGATATCGCCCTTTTAAGTTACTTTGTACCATGATTTTACATGTTCATATCGCCCTCTAAATCACTGAAACATACATTTAGGATGATATTTTAATCTGAATTTTTCATAATAATGTTATAAACACTCTGAAGATTAATTATTTACCAGAAACTAAAATTCCTAAAATAAAAAAAATCAACCCAATTATGTTTTGGGCTATTTTTCAGTTTGGAGCTCTGTCCAATTCCGTCTGGTTTCGGTAGAACACGCCACATATTTGCGAAAGGTACTATACAGTCCTCCAAATAAGTAACTGACCAGGTCATTAATATGCTCTCAACTCAAAAACTATAGCTCTTACTTTAAAAGATTAAGTTATAAAGTTGTAAGAAAATCTCTTCTCTTCAATTTGAGATATAACACGTAGAGATTGAATGAATATTAACTCAGTTACGTGCCAAAAACCAAAACATAGTCAGTTTTTCATGTTATTTTTGTTCGTCTACAAGCAGCCTCGGACTAGCAACATGCAGATTATTGATTAACTGTTAGCGATAACTCACGGGTTGATAGTAAGATGAGGGTTGGGGATGCTTCAATTGATCGATGCAGCCCATACACATACCTGTCACACGGTCCTGTGTGTTCAAACCCCAAGTAAGAAAATGTAAACTGCACTTTGTTCTATCCTTATCAATGTAGTGTTCTCAATTATTAACTGATCTTCATGAACAATGTCTCAAATTGAAGTGAAGAGATTTCCTAACAACTTTATGATTAAATATTTTTACGTAGGAGCTATAGATGAGGTGACCGTTGTTTACATCAGTAGTGTTTAGAAATTGATTAGCGCCTGGTCTAAAGACATGCTAGAGGTACTAGTCCATGACTACTGCATACATACTATTCGAAAGCAAAACACACATCACTGAGCGCCAATTTTAAAAGCACATGCCCTTATGGTGCGTACGCATACTGCAGGGCAACCAGATTTAGTACCTGGTCTCTCACTGTGCTTAGGGATGCAGACCATGACTACTGCACTATTACACCGTAAGCATTGTAAGTAATGATCAATCAAGTGTGAATTAAAGCACATTCCCTATAGGTGCACACGCATACTGCCGGGCACTACGTCACTGGTCACACCATTTATAGTTTTGGAGTTTAGAGTATATTTATTACCTGGTAAGTTACTAATTTTGAGGACTGTAGTTTGATCAGCAAAACTTATGTGCGCACACTTGGATTACTTTTTGCGCTGACAGATAAAAACCGCTTATTTCTTGCCAATTTGAAACTGATTTAACTATAGTGGGGGAGGGGGGAATGTCTAAAACCAAGGTTTTAATGATCCTCATTGTTATGAAATATGGTTGGATTTAAATTCAAAATGTTATGCTTGAAAGAGGCATCCCTTTTTCCTCAGTTTTATAAAACAAATGGTATCTCAATAATTCAATTGGCTTCAACTCTTCTAAAAAACTGTGACAAACAAAACTTCCTTTTTTCCGTGATATGTGTGGTGGCATGGGAAAACCCTTCACATGGTCATTTTCTAGCAACTTGGTTTTTTTTCTTTGGCAGAGAGCTTCATACCCTTCTGTGTATAGGACTGTTTAATTTTTTCAGAAATTCCATCTAGAACTACAGTTATAGTATTTTAAAGTCGGCAAGTTTAAACGCAACACTAAAATTGAAACTGGCAATTCAAAGGTGTACACAAAACCTTTTAAATGCTATAATAATAATACAACTACATTGTTATATCACACAGAATAGCTTGTCATATGAAAAGGACTTTTGATATGAACCTAGTTTTTTGCGATATCTATATTACAATTCACGTAAAGCCATCGTAATAGTCGACCCAGTACCAGTCAGTCGTCATCGCTAATCATGAATGCTGCAGCCTTATCTACGTTGATAGAAGAATGCGAGAAAGGTTGAATGTAAATGTAAACTCTTCCACAGCTCAATCAATTATAAAGACGTAGCGCAGCCGCATTCTGAACTTGAAATGGAGCAACGCTGAGTAAGATATTACTACGCGCATGCATTAGATATTTATTTATTTGTTGCCATTGAGATGCATGTCTGCTCAGTTGGCGTGTAGCGGTATGAACATTACGTATGTCTGTTCAGTTGGTGGCGTAGCGGTTATATACATGTAGATGACGTTTTATGAATTTAATTTAATTTATACTATAATAGGCCTACTACATGTATACAAATGCTCTCTTTACCTCTGAAAAATTACAGGCCTACTACATGTATACAAATGCTCTCTTTACCTCTGAAAAATTACATTTTGTTAAGTGCAATTTAATATTAGGGAGCGATCACTATTTACGCCAGGGGCCTGGGGTGGAAGAAATCAGGCGGGGGGGGGGGGGGGGGGGGGGGGGGGGGGGGGGGGGGGGACTCAGGTGGAGAAACTCGGAGTGGGGGGGGGGGACTCAGGTGGAGAAACTCGGAGTGGGGGGGGGCACGATATTTGATTTGGTCAAAAGAACAAATATGAAAAATGTTCATTTATACTATATTACATGTTAATTTATACTACATGTTAATTTATACTACATACATGTTAATTTATACTAATAGATGTACAAATGTTTCTTTCTGACAAATTACCTTTGAATCACTATTTACGCCGGGGGATGGTAAAGAAAATCAGTGGGGGGGGGGGGGGGGCACGAAATGTTTTGGTAAAGAAAATCGGGGGGGGGGGCGGGGCACGAAACGAAATGTTTTTTTAAACATGAAGGGCCCACACGAAATGTTATTCTGGCAAAGAGGGGGGGGCATGACATTTTGATGGTCAAAATTACAAAGATGAAAAATGTTCGCGGAATCTCGCTACAGGGTCACTTTTTCTTTTTATTGTTGCATTACAAATGACGTTGTTTTATGAGTTAAATATTGGACAATTTAATTTATACAATACAAATGCTGTTTTACCTCTGAAAAATTACACGCAATTTATTAGGTAGCGATGAGTGATTATTTACGCCAGGCTAAGGGGTGGAGGAAATCAGGGGGACACGATATTTGATTTGATCAAAAGTACAAAGATGAATTGCATGATGAAGTACAAAGATGAAGTACAAAGTTAATTTATACTATACATGTTAATTTATACAATAGGGCCTACAAATGTTCTGAAATGACCTTTGAATCACTATTTACGCCAGGGCGGTAGAGGAAATCAGGGGACACGAAATGTTTTTTAAACATAAGGGGGGGGGGGGACGCGAAATTTTATTCTGGCAAAGAGAGGGGGACATGAAATGTTGATGGTCAAAGAACAAAGATGAAAAATGTTGGCGGAATCTCACTAGGGTCACTTTTTCTTTTGTCTTTATTTTTGCATTACAAATGACGTTGTTTTATGAGTTAAACATTGGAAATTTAATTTATACCATACACATGCTTTTTTTCCTCTGAAAAATGACATTTGAATTAATTGCAATTTAATATTAGGGAGCGATCACTTTTTACGCCGGGGGTCGGTCGGGTGGGCGGACACGATATATTTTTAAACATGAAGGGGGACGCAAAATATGGCAAAGGGGGGGGGGGGGTGGGGACATGAAATGTTGATGGTCAAAAGTACAAAGATTTCTTTTTTTTAAAGTTATAGCATACATGTTAATTTATACTATACAAAAAATGACCTTTGAATCACTATTTATATTTATGCCGGGGGGGGGGGGGGGTGGATGAAATCAGGGGAGGACACGAAAAAAAATCAAACAAGAAAGGGGGGACGCGAAATGTTATTCTGGCAAAGAGGGGGGACATAAAATGTTGATGGTCAAAAGTACAAAATATACGACGTGCGCAGGTATCCCATAAATGAAATCTTTTTGTTGGAAAAGCTTCTTTAGAGCCAAAATGTATATACATCAAACATAGCATAAATAAGTGTAAAGTAAAATTCTTGAAAAACCTACATGCGCTACTGTTGACACACCCTGCATAGCAGGTAAGTTGTTTTGTCAACATGGTCAAGGTAGGATGGCACTGTGATGTTTCGATCTTTACTACTAATAAAAGCAAAGCGTTATCGTGAAGCTTCATTGTCTTGATGTTTTTCTATATGATAATAATGTTCACTTCTTTATACCATACACTCTATTTATGGCTTTTTGTTGAAATAGGGACTTCACCATCATTTGTATCATCATTAAATAAATAAGGGTGGGGGCATGATATTTGTTTAAATACTTGAGGTGGGGGCATGAAACTTTGTTCTGTGTTCAAGAAGGGGTTGGGTGATGAAAATATTGCACACAAAAAACCCTCCACCCAACCTGCCCCCACCCTGTAACAGATCTTTTTAACATGGCGCACTCTGCCGTCATTTTAACCCCCTAATGCATATCTTTTTACAGTTCTATTTGCCAGTAAAACAGGAATACCAGCCATTCAGCCAAGTTGGACCTTTACTGGCCGTATTTACCTCATACTCGATTTCAAACGATTGATATATATTTTGCCGTTTCTGCATGATGTAGTACGTGCTATCATTTAAAAAGTGCATTTTGCCAACATTAAATTTGAAAAAAGAACATTTGTTATACCTGTACTCACTTCAGCACTACATACAAACGTGTACAAATGTAATTAGTGTAATATACCAGCCCTGCACCAAGTCTATGGTGAAATACAATGCATTGTCCTTAATTCTATTATACAGTTACATTAAGCCCTTTATCGCTTACTTACGGTTATCGCGATCGTGGAGTTTATAATTACCCCACGTCCCCTATTTATTCATAAACGTGGGCCTAGGCTTACAATGGCTTACAATAATGCATGTCCCATATGGCCAACCTGAGAAAAAACAAATCGCCTGTTTCCATTGATGAACATAATTATAGCCTACAAATTAGCATGTTGCGACAAATTATACCCAATATAGAATAAAAGATGTAAATCAGTGGCATAACATTCAGGAGTGGGAAAGTCTTTCCCGCTTGACCGTCGTACTGAGTCTACATGTAAGTCAACGAAGTTAAACAACACAATTAATGGACATTAATAAGTGTCCCATCTCCACCCCAAAAATATGCAGTACTTCTCAAAAACCCGAAATATTAACCGCCCAGGTTTACTCATCGAACCCAAAATATTAACCGCCCAGGTTTACTCATCTAGCGGGTCCCGCGCGAAGCGCGGGTGCCCGCTAGTTATTAACAATTGTAAGTTCTTCACTTTCAAATCTTTACAATGCATTGTCGGAATTCACAAGTGGTTACCATGGTAACAATGTAATTTTACGTAAACATTGCATTTTGCACATAAAAATTGATAAACAAGGTTCAGAAAAGTACTAAAATAAACTTAACATCTGACATTTTGCATAAAAAACTCCTGGAGACTAAAGTTCAAGGTATAATCTCTATCTTGGGACCAAAGTTGGAAAATTGACTTGAAACCCATTTGTTAGGAATATTTTGGTATGACCCAGATATCTCAATATTAACACTAGCGACTTCCGACGGGTTTTCCCATACCACCACACATATGATTGCTGCATAGAAATAAGTAGAGAAACGCAACTTCTCTATCATGCTGCTGTTTAGGCCAATTTTATTTTTGTTATGTTGTCCTCGACCGCCCGCTCGTCATTTTAGGGCTGGTCCGATTTTTTTTTTTTTTAATTGTATTTTGTTTTGTTTTTTCAGATTTTTTTTTCCAGATTTTTTTCAGATTTTTATTTAAACAGTTTAAATGGCATTAATATTAAATTAAGTGTTTATAACATATATGTGCGGCTCTTAGAGTGATTTTAACTTCTTGTTGGCTGAACTTTGAGCTTCTGCTGGTAAAAGAAAAAAAATTTAAAAAATTTATAATTTTTTTAAAAATCCGCCCGCCCGCCCCTCCTCTCTGAAAGCTGTCGAGGACAACATAACAAAATTTGGCCTTATGGCACCTACAAAAGTGGACCACTAATCATGCTCACTAATCATGCTAAATGATGGTTAAGCAACTTGAACCAGGGTCTTGAACCGGGGTCTTTGCTTGGACACTGCATTTCCACCTTTTGAAATGAGGTATTCCTCCAGTCAATGTGTACTCATTCAAGCAGTACAACACCTGTGCTGTGTTCAAGCAAAAACCTTGGTTCAACCATCCTCCTTCAATACATCAGTGAATGAACACAGAAGGATACGGGCTAGCATGAAGGCAACAAGCACACTATGCATCATATGCGGGACGCATGTTTGGGCCAAAACAGTGTGCGTGCGGCCATAATCGCACGCATACGACTGGATTACTTTTGCAAATATTTCTCCCCAATTTGAAACTGATTAAACTATATGTGTTATGCTACTGCCTAAATTATACATGGTGGTGTGCAATTATTTATCTTTTCCCAGAGTAGGCCGGTGTACATAAATGCTGGGAAAAAACACCCAGGTGCTTTTGACTGGATTAGAACCAGTAACCTTTGTATCAGACCCACAAGCCCTTACCATTGAGCTACAGAGGCAACTGCCAGTGAAAGCTCAAGATTATAACCAGGTATTCTGTGGGAAAGATAAATAATTGATCATTAATTCTAGTAACCCAGAGAACTATGTAAACATTTCTCACGCTCAGAGTTACAGCTTGAGACAGATTTTCATCTAGATCATTATAAGAATACCAGGTTATTCAACGCTAGTTTACATTCGTAATAAAAAAAAATCACTGAAATGATCACAAAATAACGAAATGAGGGGTAAAATGAGTAAAATATTCTG
The DNA here is from genome assembly GCA_035610835.1 of Ophiura sarsii. Lineage (NCBI taxonomy): Eukaryota > Metazoa > Echinodermata > Ophiuroidea > Amphilepidida > Ophiuridae > Ophiura > Ophiura sarsii. The sequence continues at coordinate 65,053,490 of CM069443.1, read as the reverse complement.
ATCAATTTACCATTTTATTATGTACATATCAAAAAAACATACACCTCTCTGTATGGTAAATATAAATCTGGGGTGGTGGTGGGGAGCAAGAGGCGAGAATGGGGTAAGGGGCAATACAGAAACGGGCGTGTGCGTAGGATACCATCTTATACCATTTTAGACACGTAACTTATTATAGTTCAGTCAGTTCCAAATTGGCAAAACCTGTTAACAGCAGCGAATGTATTCAGAAGAGCATCGCGCGCAAAACGCTGGCATGAGGCAATATGATGCGCAATGTCGCAGTGTCATTGTATGCGTGACGCTTGCGTACGCCAAAATCGCGCTTATACTCTTAAATTATTTTTGCGCGCGGATAGATAAAAAATGAATATTTCTCGCCAATTTTGAACTGATTGAACTAAAGTAGTCTCTACTTGATGGTCAAAATACCTGGTCTTTAATAAAAATATCAATAAATGATATAAAGACAAGTTTATTGACCTATAGCTGATGTGTATAATATGTGACCAGTCGCATCAAAAAGGACATGTTGTCGGCAAACACAGTTTTGAGATAGAGGCCAATATATTTGGTGAAATATAAAGAAAATAATAGAATAAAATATGTTCCCGCAAATCATATCTTGTGATTACACAGTCCAATTACCTTCAACATAGTATCATTTTAAAGCTTAAAATATGCTCTTTCAACTCATACCAATAAATCAGATTTGACTTGGCCCTCCAACATGTCCATTTTAATGTGACGAGTCCCATATGACTTTGTAACAAGTCTACAATCTTGTGTAATGTTCTTGCAATACTAGGTACCTTTTTTGAAATTCAAGGCATATTAGTTCATGATCTTTGAGTTTTAAGCTAAACAGGAAATCTAAGAACAATGATTGATCCTTCACCTCCAGCATTCACCATTGTTGGAATGCTTCAACAAACTGCTGAAGACATTGGTATTTCTCAACATTGCAAATCAAAGCGGCAGTGGCACTTTTCACCAGGGGAGGTGGGGTAGACTCGATCCTTCATGACCTCCCTATTTTACACATGGCCCCTGCGAGGGTGCTCACATGTTTTTTGGTCCGCCATTTTTAAAGATGGCTGCCATATAGAGGGACGGGGGGACCCAGTCTAGGTGGTGTGGTACTCAAATTATTTTTTGACAGGGGTGTGCCGCAGGAGGTTTGAAATCATGACCCATTTTAGGGGTGTTTTTACCTCAAAAAATGGCTGATTTTTACTGGGTTTACCCAAAGAAGATTTCTTGATGCACTCCAGGATGATTCACTTTCATCACATGACCACTGATTTCTGTCACCAGTGTCTACTGGTTCCCATCGACATTACAGTGCAAGGAAATGCTTATAAAGTTGTTAAACGAGGGTCTTTAAGAAAATCCTGTTGCAAGTAATATGATTGATGTGTCTTTAATACAGTCCTCTCTTGATTTTCTTAAAGACCCTATATTTTTATAAATACAAGTTTTAGTTGGGATTCAACTTCTTTCATATTTGTGGCCAAGTTTACCCTATCTGCACTATGGTAGAGGTCAGACGACCTCCAGCTGTTAATTACTTTAACACATGTTTGGCACTGTTTGTTTTTGTGGTAAGCCCTGCTGGTACTGTATGGGCGCTAAGCATGATGGGGTACATCAAGAAATCTTCTTTGGGGTTTACCCATGTTTAGACTTTTTTTTGTTCAAAAAAGCAACCCATTAGAGCAACACATAGCTGTATACCTTATACATGTGAGTATCCCCGCCCTCCCCCGCAATTTTTAATTCATCAGATGTATGCATTTCAAGACAAGGTGGTTGTATATCTTATACATATCACATAACGGAAATGCGGAACACAGCAACGTGTGTCAAAATGAAATAATCCTCTCATAAACAAAGCAGGGACTATTTATATCTATATCATATAAAGGGTCACTTTGACATAATAAAAACATGCTCCGAAACATTTGGTGGATGAAAACCTTACTGAGTGAGGACAATCCAACAGTCTGGAAACATAAGAGAACGTATCGTTTAATCTGCCTTGCCTTTACTCCATAATTCAGTCGGGTTGGAAAAGATTTTACAGATTTTATCCTCCATTTTACTGTTCCAAAATGGAGACATGGTGAATCACGATTTTCTGTATAATTTGTGTGCATTTTCCTTGGTGTAAGACAGCGCAGAATTAACCTAGCATAAAATCCTCTATTGAAGGATTAAAGGATATACAGCTTTAATCCTCAATGAGGTCTTGACACTAGACTAACTTATGAATGTCTTATACCAACAAGGATATACCTAAAAATGCAAATAAATTGTTGGTTGCAATTTAAAATGTCAACATTCTGACATGAACAAAATAATATATCTGGTATTACTAGTAAGGCCAAACAAAGAAGAAGGTCTGTCTCAGAAGCCTGGCCGCATTGGTACATGAAATGAGCTATGGCGCGTAGGTCTATGCGCTGGGGGCTAAACAACTTCTTCTATTTATTGATTTTTTTTTGTTGTTTTTTTGATTTTTTGATTTTTGATTTTTAAACAAAAAGTTTTAAAAAGTTCTCTGTGAGCTTGGATAAGCAACAACAACAAAAAATCGCAAAAAAAAAAAAAAAAAAAACGCACAGCACTAAGCTTTTTTGCACAATGTTTCTGAGACAGACTTTCTTCTTTGTTTGGCCTAAGGTTTAGCTTATTTAACTCGAGACATTTTTCCCATTTGCAAGATAAAAAATGGTAATTTCAGCACATACAGGCAAATAGATAATGTATTTATATTGGCCTATTCTTCTTGGACAGACACACTGGTTTCCCTTCCCTTTGCTGGCAAATACTGTAAAAGGGGTAATTTTTGCGGTATTATATTTTCACACTTTGCCGATTTCCGCCATTATGCTTGATTTTAAATTCCCGATTTGAAAGTTCATTACATAGACTTTTACACAAAATATGTTTGTGTGTTTTTATTTTTGCGGTAGCTGCTTGGAGCGTGGAAATTAATTTGGCGCAAAAATGTCCACTTTACAGTAACCCTCTACTGCTATCTGTTCTTGTGTGTGACATGTTCAGCAAATGTGCACAATTGCTTTCCAACATGATTTCCCTTTTTTGAAAGTTTGTGCAACATCATCAAACCATGACAGGTGAATTGAACCTGTTAGTGTTAACACAGGGTTGCCAACTAACATTCTCCAAGAAGTGGCCCAACTGCTCTCAAGGCTACAACCTGTGACCAAAAGTAGCACAAATTGTTGTAAAGCCCATAGAAATACTATAGTATAGTCTATTTATCTATCACAAGACAGTGACGTAACTGCGTCATTTACTAATTGCAGCATATAAAAGCACACCCCTACTCGAGGCGCTGGCATAAACAAACACACACATAGAAAGACAGAAGATGCATACATGTGTGTAAATTCTGCGCCTATAAAGTTACGTCACTGTCCGCAGAAACAGAAATAGAGTCGTCTACCTTTGACAAGTCCCCAGCACACATTACTTTGGCTGTTGTGTCAAAAGTAGCCCAGTTCCTCCATTCAGCAGCGGTGTTGGCAACACTGTGTGAATTGCACTCTCTACTAACATGAGGGATGCAAATATTATATTGGTGATGTCCTCAGCTATCTTGGTAAACAAAATACCACACCCCATGATATGCACAGTGGTAAAATCCACCTTTCTAATAACAATACCGTCACGTGACATCGGATTGCTCCATTAAATAAAACGGGTGTTAAACGTTCACATATTTTTAAATATATATAATACGGGCTATTATATATATAACACATAATATAGTTCTATATTTTCAGAGTTCGTTAAATATCCTGGAATTTCCCAAGCGCGTCTTCTAGCTTGGACGTGATATTTTGGTAGAATTTGATTTGTTCCATAAGATAAGCTTCCATGGCTTCTTTGAAGTTCTTCACCCTCTCCTGTTGAAAGTGATTGATTTCCGCTGTTGAATAAAAGACAAGTGGGACAGAATTAGAAATGGTTAATCCCCTGAGAACTACTGGCCGATTGGTTAAAAAGATGGATACATCATTTATTGAACCAATGAGGGACATTGTTAGAATAATTGTATCCCTGATAAAGATGGGAGTGAAACATTTTACAAGCTGCATTTGAATTGGCTATTCATATGAGTACATCTTGTGATAAACCAATCAGAACCACTGTAAGATAGTCAGGTAGACCCCAGGGGGTTAATCACTTGATTTACAGAACGAGATGTGTTTAGTGATGGCACACGACAACATCGCGGTGTGTAGTACAGGCAATGGACTGGCGTGGTAGGCCGTATTGTACCGGTATAAATGGGTGGTGGATATAGGGTCTGTGGTGGGGGAGAGTGGATAAGGACTTGATTTCAAGTCTATTGGCAAAGTGATCAAGGGTGCTTAGTACAGGCAATGGACTGGCGTGGGAGGCCGTATTGTACCGGTATAAATGGGTGGTGGATAGGGTCTGTGGTGGGGGAGAGTGGATAAGGACTTGATTTCAAGTCTATTGGCAAAGTGAGCAAGGGGTGCTGCTGGTGGCTTGCAGTATTGCAAACACTTTGAACTCTTTGTTTATTATTCCATAAAGTTGTGGAATGAATCGTTCTTGAGATACCATACATTACATGGAGTATCAATCACACACCACATAACAGTCAAGAAATGAACGAAATTGATGATATGTCGTGTTGTATTCTATGCCACCTTTTATTATTTCAGGATACTTATACTTTTAATGATATTATGTTTGTTTATGTTTTTATCGCCAAATTATAAGATTTGGGTAGAAGTTGCCATTTCGCTCCTCACATGGGGATATTGACTTTCCAATGTTTGAGTGGTTTTTCACATCCCTGAATTACTGAAGATAAACCAAACCTACCCATCATGGCATATGATACTACGTCCGCCCTCGTCTTAACAGCTTCTGCTTCCTCAAACTCCATCTTTTGCTCTTCCCTTCGCGTTTGGCACTCCTTGACAGTAGAAATTGTATGCTGTAAAATTGTAAAATATATGATACATTGGTAAGCGAATAGATCGTAATTTCTTTTATCAAAATTAGGATGATTTTGTTCTTTCCCGTTTGCTATAAAACCATATGCTTTCCAGGGAAAGGTTTGTTATCCTATCAATGCATGGTAGCTACTTCAGACGTGAACATCATTGTAGTATATTTAACCCCCTGAGAACTACCGGCCGATTGGTTAAAAAGATGAATACATCATTGATTGCACCAATGAGAGACATTATTAGAATAATTGTATCCCTGATAAAGATGGGAGTGAAACATTTTACAAGCTGCATTTGAATTGGCTATTCATATGAGTACATCTTGTAATAAACCAATCAGAACCACTGTAAGATAGACAGGTAGACCCCAGGGGTTAACACTTTCCACACGGCAGGCGTATGCAGACGACATTCCAACATTTCACAAAATGTTTCAAAAATGTCAAAATGTTTCAATTTCATTACCATATTTGGAATCATCAAGAGAAGTGCATTGAAATAAGTAATTCACTCACATGTGAACAAATATTGTTGGAAAAAGTGTACTTGAGGTCCCAGATACTAGTATACCAGTATCGGTCGATACTGGTACATGAATTTTGCCAGTATCACTCGATACTAGAACAATTTACATGTTCCAGTATCGGTCGATACTGGAACATCAAATTGTGTTCCAGTATCGACCGATACTGGAACGGTTTCATTCCAGTATCGATCGATACTGGAACAAATTAAATGTTCCAGTATCGCCCAATACTGGAACATTTTGTTCCAGTATCGCTCGATACTGGAACATGTAAATCGTTCCAGTATCGCTCGATACTAGAATGATTTACATGTTCCAGTATCGAGAGATAATGGAACGATTTTAATTTGTTCTAGAACTCGTGTATTGTCATATTTGTGAGAAGGGGACGACTATTTCAGCTATAAAAATTAGCGATATTTTTACGACGTCAGCTTTGAGTGCATTATAGTTATTTTTTCCTTTTTCAAATACGTGTTCAGTTGTTATATATGAATTGCGGGATTTTTTTCTATTATTTGTTTGAAGAAAAAAATGTTGTAGTGTTTTAAAATATTGCCAGGGAAAACCATCTCATTCATTATGGTTTGGAAACAACATTGTTTATGTTGGAGTACTACACACTAAATGGGGTCGTTCAATATCTTTCTCTTGAAGTTGTTGTGGTTCTGAAAAGAGTTTTTATGAGCTGATTGGTAAAGTCAATTTTACGTATGCATGATCATTTTCTCTGTTTGAAAAATTGAGTGGCTTGGAAAACTACCGATGATATGTATCTCAAACGAAAATTGTTGTGATCTCCACGCCTTCTAACGTATGACTTCTGCTTTAGTGAATACCTAGTAGTTGAATCAAGTGTCATGTATAATTGCATTGGGGCTTCCAAGGGCAGCTTCATCCTCTCGAAATGCTTCCTCGAATCGTCAATTAGCTTAGAAACAGTTGACTCTATTTTGAGAATTTAAATATCCCCATACTCAACTGCGACAAGTTTTCAAAACAGCTTTCTGATGTTCTCTCATCATCGCCTGATAGTGTTGGTAGGTTCATTTGTACCTTGCAGTCCGCCGGGATGTCAATATTGTATTGGGTGATACTGGCACCTTTTTCATGTTTCAGTATTGGGCGATACTGGCACATTTTTAAGGTTCTAGTATTGGGCGATACTGGTACATTATTTTGTTCCAGTATCGGGCGATACTGGTACACATTCTACCAGTATTGACCGATACTGGAACAAAATAATGTACCAGTATCGATCGATACTGGTACATTATTTTGTTCCAGTATCGGGCAATACTGGAACATTTTAAACGTGCCAGTATCGAGCGATACTGGAACAAAATAATGTACCAGTATCGAACGATACTGGGTGTTCTAGTATTGGTCGATACTAGTACAGTCTAGTATCTGGGAGCTAAAGTACACTTTTTCCATATTTTTGGTCAGGCTCTCAGAACAGTGGTGGTTTTTTGGTTGCTTAAATCAATAAATGTCCTTTTTTTTCTTAATTTCCAAAAATGTGTATACATAAAAGACATAAAAAGATCAATCATTTCTGATGTTAGATTTGTATTATTAAAACCCATCTTACCTTGTGGAATTGGATCATATCAGGGAAAGTCAGAATCATGCCATGATATTCCCGTAAGAATTCCTCAAACGGCACGAGATCCTTGGTGGGCTGCTGGGCGAAGAACTGACCGATATCCTCGTACGTCTTCCCCGTGTTTCGGATGGCCTCTGTGAGTTTTACCGATTCTGATGGATCAAGATGAAAAACGTTTTTTAAGATGACACATTTTCAATGGTGGACGCTGGTTTAATTTGCCAGAGGAAGGGAGGATACTCATATTATATTTACGGGAGTGTGCCGCTGAAGGTTTGAAATGTTTTACCTAAAAAAATGGCTGATTTCACTTTGGGACCCATGTTTAGGGTTTTCCAGCACAAATCATACCCATGTTTAGAGATTTTTGGCAATAAAGAAACCCATTAGAGCGGCATATACCTGTATACCGTATATATAAGTACCCACCCCCACGGTTTTTTTATTTACACTCAAACATTTACAGTTGTTTTAAGAATATGCATGCACCTTATCATGCAAAATGAGTATGAAGTCGGGAAAAATAGCAAATTTTTATTTTTTGTCTTGATTGTATTTGTTATCTGTGATGATTTTGCAGAAAACACCGTTATAAATGGATGCTTAATCTTAATCTGAATTCACAAAAATATGAACCAAATCAAAAGAAAACAAAAGGATTTCTACCCTCTGTTAGATTTAATCTCAAAATCAATATTCCTGACTTCCGACTCATTTTGTTTGATCACATCACATATCGTCGCTGTTCTGTCAAAACTTTCTAACTGAATCTGGCCCTTCAGCATGAATAAAGTAATACTTTCAATGTATATTAACCTTTGGGCAGTCTGCTCTAAACTTGTTAAGGGCCGAATCAAAATTAAAACCTGGTAAGTGCTCTTGCTCCTTAACATGCATAGAGCAACACTTCCTATGCATAACCATTGGACAGTTTTACTTTATACATATTGCAGGGCCATAAAATCATACAAGGTTTTGACAGAACAGCAATGATATGTTATAAAGCAAAGATGACTGAAATTACTGGAAATGTGTAAACTTGGGCACAAAATGCCTTTAAATGAACCGAATATGAATAAATGTGATGAACATTTCCTGAAATTAAGAGATTTCAAGAAAACTGGCATCTCTCATAGAGTAAAACACCCGGATTAGTAATTTTAAAATGTGAACCCATGAATTATAAATGATTCCGAACAAGAATACCAAATTTTTTTAACATATAAAGCAACAACTCATAATGCTATGCTATTCATTCTAAATTGCTCTTAAAACCAAACATTGTTTATTTTTTCTTGTACAAAATGAATAACATTTTTGTAACATTTTTGTAACATTTCCAAACACTGCACTCATTTAGTCATTTGTTCACAACTGTACTGTCTATCATTTGCTTTAAATGCACAGAATACGTCATGCACAGGTAGTGCCATGCACAATAATTTCAAACATGCAAGGATAAAGCAAAGTATTCTCTTCTCAATACAAAACACCAGGATTGCTAACTTAGGCGACGACAAAACCACCCTGTTCTACAGGCCCGACTGACCCTTCTTTTTTTTTACAAAATTGTTTTGAAAATGTTTGCACATTTTGGGAACATTTTGAAGTGTTTAAAAAAATGTTTTAAAATTTCAATCATTGTTGAAATTAACCAACATTTTTAGGAATATTTTGGAAAAACAAAACAAAACAAAAAACGCCCGACCGACTGCTCCTACCCAAGATGGAGGTATGTTTGCCCGTAGATGGTTGGGTTGTTTTTTTGTCGCCTTTGTAAGTAAATGTCTAAGTAATGGGTTGATGACTAATTAGGTTATTGATTAATATAGTGACACTGACTAATTAAGGTTATTGATTAATATGGTAACACTGACTTATTTGGTAAATGATTAATTGGATAAATAAGGTGACGTTTACAATAAAGGTAGTTGGATAATTTGATAACATACTAGTAAAATAGTGGTTTTAATAAATGGCTATAATTAATGGTGTCATTGACTAATTAAGTCAGTGTTGCCAACTACACGGCTATGCTGCAGAATTAGACTACTTTGGACCCTTGCACCACAGCCCAAAAGATGGTTACCGCTGCCAAAACATCGGGCTACACTCTATTTGGCTTCCTCTGGACAGTGACATAACTTAACAGTATGTATCTTCCGTCTTTCAATGCTTGTGTGTATACGCAAGCGCCTCGAGTGGGCGCAAATAGTAGAATACGCAGTTACGTCACTGTGATGGTTAAATAAGCTATGCATTTTCAAATGAGCTCAATGAAAATTGGACTACTTTTTGTTGTGGGCGTTTGGGACAAATTTAAGTCGGCAACACTGAATTAATTAAACTAGGAAATTACTTGGGTTACAGGATATATTATATGGTTATAGAATTAAAACTAAATGTTTCCACTCTAATCGGGAGGTGAATTCAGTGCATATTCAAGTAATCAAAACATAACAAGCCTTTTGACACTGGTCGGTCCGAGGATCGTTCATCGCTAAAGTGGAGACTAATTCTGTTGTTTCAAAATGTGCAATCAATTTGATCGATCATCGGTCTTTGTATTCACACAGAAAAGTGGTCCATTTTTTTGGCGCTCGATCGTCATAGCAACTGTTATTGCAGACAGCGATGACTGACACCAGTTGTCCAACCATCGATCGTCAGGCCATTGTGAAACGGCTTAATATCACAGGTATAACTTGATGTGATTGTTTGTGTACAAGCTATATCAAAGACGAATGTCACTGTCAGCGCTGGTATGAATTTGCTGTTTAAAAAATATGACAAAATTCTAAACTGAAGTTACACCATAGTTTAGGTGGAAACAGTTTTGACATGATCAGCCAAAATAATCCATACAACCTACAGATTTTTGGAACCATAAAGAGCTAGTTACTCATAAACACTCTTAATGTGACTCAAATCAGAGGTATGCTACAGTGTATTGCATAACACCCACATATTTGAAAGTTGATTTATCTCAATATAGCATTTTTTTTAAAGTTAATGCCTTCTGGCTTTCAACCCTCTATATGTACTATCATTGTGACAAAGCAAGAGGAAAATTATACAAATGTTAACAAAATGTTTTAAAATATGTGACCAGTCGCATCAAAATGGACATGTTGTCGGCAAACACAGTTTTGAGATAGAGGCCAATATATTTAGTGAAATATAAAGGAAATAATAGAAAAACATATGCTTCTTCAAATCATATCTTGTGATTAAAAAAGTCCGATCACCTTCAACATGGTATCATTTTCAAGCTTAAGGGCAGTGTCAACCCGGCACTTGTTTCAAAAATTGAATTTCATATTTCTCTATTATTTAATACTTTTATATGTATTCTATCATTACCATCATAAGTAACTAATCGGAAGCGATTATTTCCCGTTCTTTTGGGTGATTTTAAATTGTTGTTTTGGTAAGTTTGAGTCAGGAAAAGGCGCATGGTTATTTGGCAGAAATTTAAGCGGAGTTCCGCGCTTTTCAAATGCTGCGACAGCTGTTCGATCATTGCGTCGCGCGCTGAAACTTCCCGCGCGTAATACTAGATGCGCCGCTTAATATCCGCGACGTAGACGCGAAAAACAAAAGAGCGCAAAACAATGTCTAAAAATGTAAACAAAGGCCAATCTTACGATCATTTAAATTTCAGTTTTCTTCCAATTTCTTCACATTGTGACAATATAAATTGAATCTGATAGTTTAATATAATTGTTCATAATAGTATACTCGCTTTTAGGTCACACGCCCGTGTATTCCGTGAACATTTAGCTTTAAATGGTGGAAAATGTCAATATTTTTACTAAATCGATGTTTTCTAGAAGTTCAAATTTGAAGGAATTTTACGAATTTTCAGACAACATAACTAAAAATATATCAAAGTATCAGGTAAGCTTTTACTACCATTGTGTAGAGGACTTTCAGCGCTAGGAGGCATTTTTTATTTTTTCGATTATGGATTTTAAACTCGAGATATGCATCCATTTCTAGCAAAATGTATGCAAAAAAACACGACTTTTATACTTTTCCAATGTTTTTAGCAATATTTCCAAACCAAGCTTTATTTTGGAAAAAGAAAAAATTGCCTCCTAGACAAAGTTGTTTTGTTTACAAAAACGTATATTTGAACAAATTACCATTTTTTATTTTATAGTTATGCTGTCTGAAAAATTTGGGTTAAAAAAATCACTTTTTGGTTCATTTCTCAAAATTTAGTTTATTTGGTATCACATTGATATCACCATCGGATTCCTTATCAAATATCCTTTCTAAAAATGTATACTTTTATGTACTTTTATTCAATATTCTCAAACTTAGAAGCAAAAGTTGATCATCAAAATAATAGGGTTGACACTTCCCTTAAAATGTGTTCTTCAAATTCATGACAATAACTCAAAATTGACTCATGCCACCAACATGTCCATTTTGATGTGACGAGTCACATATGATAAATATGTTTAATATTATTAGTTTTGTTATCCCTGAAATTGATTTTCCCCCTTATAGAGTGTTGTTTAGTCACTAAGTCAGACGGTAAATGTGGAAATGTTTGCCATTTACTTATTTTCACACATCATAACGGTTACAAAAATACAAATATACAAATATGTTCAGCTTAATATAAAGAAAACATATTACGGGTGAGTTTGATTCAAATTTGTTTTGTGCAAAAATATTAAGTGGGTGAAAATAACCACTTTAACCATATATAATTGGAATAACCCAACAATACCCTACACAAGTATTACACTGCAAATACATATAGAGCTAGACGTGTGACCCAATGTGTAGGGTATTCTACAGTTATGACCAAAGAAGATTTTAAGGTCTTCCCACAATGCATTGCGCGAACGCCAGCCAACTAAAGCTTTTTACACACGATGCATTTGTTGAGCTCTTTAGTTTTAGAAATAAGAAAAAGGAACACGAATGACTCGTTTATTCATTGATGTAAACTAGAACCTAAGAGCTCCAACAATGAACGTGCTATGAAGCCATGATAGATTGTGTGCATATGTTTACGGAAACCGAGATAAATTGGAGATTCCAAAAACGCAATGCATTGTGGTGGTATCATTAAAATCTTCTTTGAGTTATGACACTAGATTGACAAATACCTTGTGGTGGTGCGTCACTTCCTATGATCTCTGTAGCATAGGGGTAAGCATGCATGCACATATAGAAGAAGGAGAAAGGGGGCAAATAAAGCATATAACGTAAGCGATGGAACACGAAACCAGCATGTTTATAAATGCAGCAATATTTGCGGCAAGAAATTAAAATGGTTTGACTCAGCTTCCTCAAGTCAAAAACAGTGCTAAATTCTTTCTTTTCTCAAATGTTTAGGCCATGCAGTATGCAATTTTCATTTGATTCTGATGTAACTTAATAGACAATTACTGGATATGGGTGTATTTTCTGAATGTCCCAACTTCTTAAGTAATAAATAGCTACATTTTTTTTTCTTCAAATTTTTAGGCCATGCAGTATGCAATTTTCTTTTATGAACTGTACACACCTAACAGTATTTCCTTAGCAACAGAAATTGACACCTGTAAACGGACTAAGGACTGTGCACACCTAACAGTATTTCCTGTAAGCAACAGGTGTTGAGGCTTGTGATTTAAAATGCAATTCCTTAGCAACCGGAATTTATGACTGTGATAGTTTGATAAAACGACACACACAGATGTGGTCAAGTTCAGCGCTAAAGATTATGATACCGCCTATAGAAAGTATCATGCTAAGTTGGACTGACTTCTTCCGTTTTATTTAAAAGTTGTTTAGGATTAAAGGTCTTTTAAAAAGAGTTTGAAGATCACATAAGTGCATCAAACTTATGATTCATATGCACCAGAATGCAATGCAATAATCAGCGAGTTTAAATTTGCTGCTGTGTGCACTTGGAAAATGTTGTCTTTTATTTCAATCATATCGTCGCTGTTCTGACATACCGGCACATCACAACAGAATTAAGTAAAGTGATGTGCCGGTATGTCAGAACAGCGACGATATGCTTCCAACATATATAGACTCCACTTGAATTCAGAGAGATATTGTTTCTTTTTCAATACTTTACAACAATACATTCAATATCGTACAAGCCCTTTTTCACTGCCCTAGTAATCTTCCATTGAAGTCCCACAATGCAATCTGCATTGGGTAAAGGCCCACCCAATAGAGCATGCTGGGAAAATGAACAGCAGACATTGAAAAGGGTGCAAGTTGGGTGAAGAGGAAAATGTACAAGACCATGTCACATCTTTTGATCAACAGAGGCTAGCAGCCGTTCACAGGAGTCCTGTCTGATCACAAAAGGATTGACCACAACTCTACTACTGTCAATTTTACTTAACCCACTTGGAATGTTGTGCCAGAGGTACCCCAACATATCAGCAAAATAGAATAGATAGAATTGGGTTTTTGGGATTTCAATTAAGTAATTTTCCTAGGAAAAATGTAGCACAAAAATGTAAATTGTGGTCATCAGGATTGATTATAAATGGAAACAAGAGATGGGGACATTTGACAATAAAAATAAATATTCCAATTCCTCACACACACAATACTTTCAAGACTTTATTTATTTAAAAAAGACCGGGCTGACAAGATCAACATACATGTTGTCAACATGCAACTCTGTCAGCGTCGCAATGCTATGGACAAAATTTCACCAATGCATGCGTAGGTGTGTAAACCCTGAAGTGTGCACTGGAAGCTTTCATAAAATGAATGCGCATCCTGATTGGTCGAACGTGACATCACAATGCGCATAGTTGTTTGCGCATATCATGCATTTAAACGCAGCCCCGGGAACAATAACAAATCATGGTCGCATGAAATAGCTTGAGTTTTGTCCATAGCATTATGACAGTGACTTACAGGCAAAGATGCTCAAGATACTGATATAATAGTAAAGGTGTAATAGTTGGTACTTACTTGGCCTTGTGTCTATCTCAAAGGTATCACCTAGAGATTTGAAAGAATGGCCTACTTTTACAAATTCCCGCTTGAAAGCTGTGAATTAAAAACGAAAATCATATCAAAAACTTGTGAGATAGGCTTTTACGATGGGTATTCATAATATAGGCTAAGAGTTTAATGGGTTCGCCCTTAGGACCCGGCCTGCTTAGGACAAGTTTAAACGGCGAACCTGTTAAACTCTTAGGCCCGTATGCACAAAAAGTTAGACCGGGTCTAAAGTTAGACCGGGTCTAAAGTTAGACCTGGTCTAAGTGGATTTTAGTTTTTTTAAATGCCCACCTTTAATTTCATTTCCTTCTCAAATTAGCTAACAAATTGGAAAGATTTGGATGCAAGGTTTAAAAATAGCCCAAAATATCTCATCAAAATGCAAAGGAAAGCAGCTTTTGAGGCATGAATAAATTTCACTTAAACCAGGTTTAACTTTAGACCAGGTCTAACTTTTTTGTGCATACGAACCTTAACCTATATATCAAAAAGTTTCATATAATCAGTTTGGTCATGTTTTTTATACTGGGTACCCAAAAAAGGTGGATCTGTTACATTTGCACTACATATTATTACTTTGCATGCATATATTTTGGCTATTCTTTATCACACATACTTAAATTTGGTCTTATTTTGATGAGAAAGTATTTGGCCTTTATTTTAAAAAGAAAAATATAAACTACCATGGTTCTGTTAATTACAATAGTTCGTTAAACCTAATTAGTCAGGGGTGGAGGAGTATGTGGAGGAGGAGTATGTGGAGGAGGAGGAGTGCATAGTTGAACAAGTATGGTGCAATATACATTGGGCAAACATAAAATGCACTGGTTTCACTCTTGGTACAATTCTATATTGAAAACATAACATTATTGAAGTATATTTGAATTAAAAATATAATTAGTTAATTAAGGAATCATTAATTAGCATTAAATAAGAAGCTCAACAAATTGTTAAGAAACGTAAGTTGGTCGCAGTTTGCAAATGTATGCAAACATTTGCCTGCACCAAACTGTCCATTTTAAAAGTATAGAAAGGTTGAGGTACCCTTTTGAATAAATAAATTTAACTATTTAATTAAAAATTAAAAGACGATATGTAATTAACCTCATGTATTCTGTATTGTCTGGATGTTAATTAGCACATTTTGTTAAATGCGTTTGTGTGGTGTTATTACTTGATTTTAACTGTGTTACCAAATAAGTAAAAAACTGCTGGTTTTCATCAAGCTTGTAAACTCAGGAGAATTATTAAATTCTTAGGAATGCAACTGACCTGACCTAGTATAGGATGACCAGCATAAGCAGTTTGCCAATCAACATTGGATCACCCTATATGATGAATACAACTTAAAACGAAAACAATTATATTTCAAACTTAAATCAGACTCTTGAAATTTGAATACTGGGTTCAAACATTATGGAAACTAACCTAATTTGTTCATTTGAATGTGCTTTGCACATCATGAAGGTACAAGAAGGATGAACGCAATTAATTGTATGCCACTAAACCTAAACATGTGCCATTGGGAAAATTTGAGTCACCCTGTAGTTAAAGGGCCCCTTTTTATTGAACATTATTTGGAACTCATACCACTTTAAGCATTTGCCACATCAAATTGGAATGTAAAATCATGTTTCAGATGCAAATTTAAATTCATTCAATTTAATGATTTGTGGATAATCATGTAGGCCTATACCTAAATTAATGTTTTTACCACCCTATTATGTTAGAAAAGGGTGACTTTTAAAATCAATCAATGTTCATGTACATGTAATTGATGCATTTTTATTTGAAATCTACTTGAATGTTGTTAAAATACTAGTCTTTGTATGTATGTAGTAATAGAAGCATTTTTCCGGAACTAAATAAACAAATTTTTAGACACCCTGTATGTAGAATTTCAGA
The DNA here is from genome assembly GCA_035610835.1 of Ophiura sarsii. Lineage (NCBI taxonomy): Eukaryota > Metazoa > Echinodermata > Ophiuroidea > Amphilepidida > Ophiuridae > Ophiura > Ophiura sarsii. The sequence goes on along the minus strand of CM069443.1, from coordinate 65,037,445 downwards.
TTCGTAATGACATTTAATTTGCATATGTCTGGATGGGTATTTTATTAAACTACTTTAAATCTGTACTGAACTTTTCTCTCATCACTTCATATACATAGTGGAAGTAATTATTGTAACCCTTCTTTTTTAGAAGATTTTGCTTGTTACACCCTGTACAATTTCAGACCACCCTGTATAATCAACTTGATTGTATGCTATTTGCATCCGTTACAGTTTATGCTCTCAGAATATGTATACTTTTACCAACTTTAAATGTAAACTTTTTCAGATATAATGCATAAACTGAAAAAGGAACCTAATTTATGGAAAAAGGGACATGTAACACAAATTGTACCCAGTATAAAAAACATGACCGTATAGTTAACAAACAGTTGTATTTGTGTAATCTCTCTGAACCATTCCAAATTTAACTAATTTATCGCAAACACAAAAAGTGACCGAATTGTGTTTAGCACAATATTGAAGAGTGCTTTTCTTAGACCAATTGATTAAATAAGTGACTGGTATGACGGCTCGCTTGGTACAAAAGGATAAAATATTATTGATTGAGTATAAATCTCTGGGGTTTTGTCCAGTATAAACTTTGATTATTATGAACAAACGTGGTGCATAGACCTAATCGCAAATAGGTCAAAATCAATTGATTTTCCTTTTCTGATGCATTGTGGGATAGAAAAGTGGGACAAGATCTCTTACTTTTACTGAATGCTACTTACGCCCTATGTGCCTTTTTCTGCTCTCGTGACATGACTGTAGTATCACCACCATGCTTTCATTCATACTTTTTACAAATTTGTTGAAATTTTCATGTTGTTTTTCTCTGTGGTGCACCAACAAAAAAAGAATAGAAATGATAATAATTACATTACAATGTGTATTAAGGGGGGACTTAAGGAAGTTTTTGATTTAATTTTTTGAATTTTGTGAGTGCTGTAATTATTGAACTATTAATCAAATGCATATAAAAGTATACATTTTTGGAAAGGAAATGGATCAGGGAATCCAAATTTGGCGTCAATTTTGACCAAAAAAGTAGATTTTTTGAGAAAATCACAAAATTCACTTTTTTGACCCACATTTTTTTGAACAAAGCTTAACAAAAATAATTGTGAGAAAACAAATTCAAAATCACTTTATAATGATGTTAAGATACTAATGAAGGGACGATTTTTTTTTTTTAAAACCTAATCTAATATTTTTGAAAATTTTGACCAAAAAGTGCCAAAAAACGTTTTAAAAAAATGATTTTTTTTTTTTTACACTTTTTTGTCAAAATTTCAAAAAATAATGGATACGGTTTTTAAAAAAAAAAATTGTCCCTTCATTAGTGTCTTAACATCATCATCAAGTGATTTGGGCATTTTTAACTCAAAATTATGTTTGTTAGCTTTGTTCAAAAAAATTGGGTCAAAAAAGTGGTTTTTTGTGATTTTCTCAAAAAATCAACATTTATGGTCAAAATTGATGCCAAATTTGGATTCTCTGATCCATTTCCTTTCCAAAAAGGTATACTTTTATATACATTTGAGTCATGGTTCAATAATTACAGCACTAACAAAATTCAACAAAAAGTCCCCCCTTAATATTATGAACTATATATACAAAAGCTGGTTTGGGAAATGAGTCGGATCTTCTAACTGGACTCTCTCTCTCACTCCCACTATAGTTCAATCAGTTCCCACACTGGCGAGTAAGTGTACATGCACGCGGTTATGGCCATTCGCACACAGTTTTTGGTCACTCGCACGCGTCACGCATATGATGCACAGCGTACTTGTTGGTAGTTAGTCTATGCTTGTTGTCTTCATGCACGCCCAAGTCCTTCTGTAATCATTAGCTGTTGTAAGGAGGCTTCCCCAATTTGGAACTGATCAAACTATTATAATCAATGTTGAGTGACCCCTCAAGGGTGAAAATATTGCTTAGAGTAACATCGACCACTGCAGGCTGGGCGGATTATTTTAACCAGGTGCTCAAAAGTGTTATAAGGCAACAAAAGACACCTGTTCTACATGCAAACAGACCTCGCTTGTAGGGTCGGTAGTATAGGCGTTTTTTGTTGTTTTGGTGGTCGGGGGTAGCCAGGTGCTCAAAAGTGTTATAATTAGGCATGAGTTATCCCGTGTAATTTCTCTTGCATTACAAGTCATTCTATACGCGTGTAACATGTACCCATATCATACAGTGATCTCCGATAATTGTTTACTCTTTTTTCCCCCACGTGGCCATGGAGGGACTTTCTGTCTTGTTGATTGGTTATTACCGCAATGCTTCCGCTGGCTGATCCAATAACATACGCTGTTATATATTTAGGAATTTTAAACAATTTAATTCTAGAAATGTTATCATAATTTTGAAATCATCACCAGGTGGCTATTTGGCAGTGAAATGATCGATGTTTTATCGGCAATTTAAACTTCAAGCTTATTGTAAAAACTAGATCGTGTACACGTATACCGTGTTTTGCTTACGGGACACGGGTTATGCGTGCGTTACACGGTTGAACCGTGTAACGTGCGGCGCATGCCTAGTTTCTAAGGCAACAAAAACACCCTGTTCTACGGGCAAACAGACCTCGCTTGTAGGGTCGGTAGTATAGGCGTTTTTTGTTGTTTTGGTGGGAGGGGGGGGGTTCAAATTATCTGGAAAGTTTTTTTAATTTTTTTTAAACAATTCGAAATTTCAAAACATGTTTAAAAACAATCAATTTAAAAAAAACCATTTTCAAAAGTGTAAAAAAAAACCCCATTTTAGAAAATGTTCAAAAAGATTTTAACCAATTTTTTTTTTTTAAATGTGGAAAACAAATGGGTCGGTTGGGCCAGAAGAACAGTTTTTGTCACCTAACCGTAAACGTGTGTGTTCTGGTATACTTACACTTCTGCAACATCTAACGTTCTTTCAGGCGGAGTAATTGTCTGTAGAAATGATGCTCCAACTAGATCATCTTTCTCTGCTCTCCTTTTGCCAGTTTTCCATTGCTAAAAACCAATCAATAACAACAAAAAAGATATTACCAGGGATGTGGGTGATTGATCCATTTCCTGAACTTTTTACGCAAGCTTGGCCAGACGGCCCGAGCGTTTGCACACCGCATCAAACTTATAATTGGAGAATAGGCTACAGGGTATCACCAAAAAAAAACACCACCATATTTGCCTTTTTTTATGCTGAAATATCATTATCCGAAATGTAAAAATAAAATGACAAATTAAAAATAAAATAAAATCTTTCTTCCAAAAATCCAGATATTTTTTTTATGGCCTAATTTTCAGAATTCCGGATATTTCTGGAAGTCTTGCTTCCCTGTATTATTGTTAGTATTTGTCGAACTGTCCAGTTTCCTTTAGAAAGTGCATTTGTGACCCGTCATGTCAAAGGTGCTATGTTGAGATACTGGAATATTGTTTTAAGCGTCACACATGATTTAAAAACTATAAAAATCAAAATTATTTGTATATGCCCACTCCATATATTCAATGCAATGATTTATATTTCACAGTCAAAACCTTGTATGTTTTTCCAGCCCTTCAGCATGTATAAAGTAAGACTGCCCAACAGTTATGCATAGGAAGCGTTGCTTTATACATGTTCAGGGACAAGAGCACTTAGGGCTCATACCGATATACTCTATCACAGCTTTTCCCAGCTTTTCCGGGGAAAGCTGTGTTTCTTTGTTGTTATAACAATGAATTTCATTCATTGACACAGCTTTCCCCGGAAAAGCTGAGAAAAGCTGTGATAGAGTATATCGCTATGAGCCCTTACAAGGTTTTGACGATGTGTTTTTTGCCCCAAAGGTTATACATATGAAGTATTACTTTATAGATGCTGAAAAGACGGATGGAGATCCGAGGTTTTGACAGAACAGCGACAATATATAATACAAGCCTGCGAACAATTTCCTGTGGTTACGATATCCCTTGACATTGGGCGATGCTCAACAACTGGAGTGTGAACAGATCATAATAACCCTACATGCATTGTATACAGATCTGTGAACCATGTCCCATGTGTATGAGGCTGAATTATGATGCCAGAATACTGAAGGTCAACTACTGTCACTACACACAGGGCGAGTCAAAAAGATGTTGTACGGGAATGAATATTTTTCCCCCAAAAGATCCAAACAAATTTGACAAACCAATGAGGAACGTATTCAAAGGGCACATTCTTCTGCTCATATGAAAAAAAGAATCACTGAAATTGATCCTTGCTGTCAAGAGTTATGTCCGTTTTAATAAATGAACCCATTTTAGTAGCGGTCCATGAAATGCTAAATCCTTTGAAATTATCAGTCTATGTGAGGAGCAAAGAGTACAGATTTATTAAAATTCAAATGGTCATGATGGTGTTAATACCAGAGATACTCAGACAATAAAGCACGTATTCAAAGAACATATCATTTCACTCGTCTTAAAAAAATAATCACTGGAACTGCTCCTTGCTATCAAGAGTTATGTCTGTTTTATTAAACAGACCCCGTGTTGGTAACTGTCCGGGGAGGGCTAGCTAACTGCTTTGAAATGATCCGTTTAACTGAGGATCTTGCAAATAGTACAGATTTATTCAAATTCAAATTCAAAGAATATTTGTACCTGGGACATTCAAACACAGAAATGAACTACAGTATGGATAAAGTCAATACTTTTTGATACAAAGAGTTTTGCCTTTTTCTTGAAAATCCCAATTCTTGAGCTGTCAACGGAATTCTTAGTGAACAGAAACATTTACATTTTTATTCTCATTTCAGAGCGAAATTGATTTGCACCTGGATTAACATGTATTCCGCATAATATGAAACCCAAAATAAGACAAAAATGGAATTTATATGGATTTATACATAACAATAACATTCTACTGTATGTTTGAAACTCCCTGGTTTAAATCACATTTGATTATAATCCCTCTTTGTGAATATGAACTCTTTACTCCTGACTTACATTGATAATTTTAAAGGATTCAGTAAACCATGCCCCCTGGTTATGAGGCTTACCTTTTCGTCTGTACATGATATGAAATGCTGAAAGGTGTCACATTGACTAATGATAGGATGTGCTGTCATTCTGTTCATCCATCTCTGTAGACCGTCCATTCGTTTTTCTATGAAGGATTCCTCGTAACGACCTGATTGAACGAAAAGGATGGAATGGAAATGGAAACGATTGTTAAGGTATGCAATATTAAGTTTGATGATAAAAAAAGCATGGCTTTCGATACATGGGAGGGATCTAACAATACACCCACTACTTGGAGATGAGTGATGTGCATAATATTGACCTGTTATGCATTCACGTGATAAATACGGACAGATTGTGGGTCACTGTCATTTTAAATTACCTGCGCTATAGTCAGGGGCAAAGAAGTTCGGCACTTTTTTCTGTTACAATCGCGTACTAAACGTAATCACCAAAGTGCAGTTCCCATTGGAGGAATAGAATAGCACGACTTTGGGTGGACTACGCGCACATCGGAGTGGGCGAATGTTACCGCCCACACGCTCTTATTAAGCATGTGCGAGAGGGCTAGTGCTGAACCTCTCTGCCGGTGATTATGGTGTACACATATTCCCCAAATGTTGGCGTAGGAGCACACCTCGCATGAATATTTACAAGTTTTAAATTGCTGATATAAGCAGGTGAGGCTGTTAATCAGATTAAAGTATTTTTTAGATTCCCAAGCAAACATCCACGGATTACTATAGACAAATCTGATGAGCTAAGTGATGGTCAGAATAAATTTGGCCATTACAAGGGGTATCCAGACTGGCATTATGAGTGCCAATTGGGTGTATGTGTTGTGCAGCAGAACAACGCGGGACTCATGTTCATGAGTTCTAGCCCGCTGTGGCCAACTTGTTTGTGTCCTTGGGCAAGATACTGAGTCTCAATTGCCTCGTCAACCGAAGCAATATTTGGGGAGCTGTTAGAGAGTCACAATCTGAGTAGTGCTGATAAGCTGTGCACTGTTGGCCGGTAGCCGCCTAAGTGTAGCAATGAAAAGGGTTCCGATTCAAAATGGCAGCGATAATAATTGGAAAGCGCTATATAAAAACGGTGTATTATTTTATTATTATTTATAAAATTGGTTTTATAAATCAATATTGTATTGTGTTAAATTTAAAAGTCTGCTCATACTTATATAATTGGTAACATGGGTTACTGTTTGATACAGTTCATAATTCCTGCAATAAGTTTGCATCACTTGGGCCATTTCAAGTGGGATGCTGCCAGCAATGGCTGCCAGTGAGGTATAGCAGAGCTACCAACACCACAATCTAACAATCAGGAAGATTTGGCACAGGAATCGGGAAGATATTAAGAATTATAAGGAATCCTATGGGCAACCAACCAATTACGGAAATCAGAAGGATTAATAAATGTATTCATTTCAACAAGGGAATATCAGTTCATTATCAGGAAGTCTGCGGAATCAGACAGGGTTGGTAATGGTTAAGGCATCAGTGGCGGCGCTACAGGGGGGCAAGGGGGGCATTTGCTCCCCTAATTTATTTTTTTCCCCACTTTGTCTCCCCCAAAAAATATTTAAAAAATAGTTAAAATTAGAAAAAAAATGGACAAATTTAGCATAAAAAGGCAACATTTTTCTCGCTTCGCCCACATTTTTGTACCAAATTAGGTTCAACTAGACCAAATGTTGCCAATTTTAGCATAAAACAGCTCAATTTTGTACGCAAGCGTGCATTTTCATACCAAATAAGTTAGAATTATACCAAATTTGACCATTTTAGAGTAAAATGGCACAAAAAATGTGCTCGCTTCTCGCATCATTTTTATTCATGCCCCCCTAAAATAAATTCTTACCCCCCGTTTTTCCCAAAAGAAATATGTGGCTGGCGCAGCCACTGACAGGCATACATCAATATGATGAATTTGTGTATACTATAATACCTGTGACTTGTTTGTCTGGTAGCTGCGGTACACATAACAATGTGTACTTTTCTGCTAATCTTTCGTATAACCAGTCAAAATGCTTGTATCTCCTACTAACACGAATTCCAGTATTCTGTGAATATAAACGACAAGAAAATGGATGAAAAACAATGTTGAGATAGGACTGATTGAATTAATGCAATACTATGCTACTTTTTGATAATAATCCTTTCGTGTTAGATATATGCATGCTTTGTGGAAAAATAAAAGAGTGTTGGAAAAGACCAAAAGAAAAAGCAAGTTTGTCTCTGACAAAACCTGAAAAAATGCTATGCGAAATGCGGGTTTTATTTCTTCTTTTTCCTTTTTTACATGAGAGAGGCTCTTAAAAAAAAAATAGGGGAAAAAAGAAAAATATATGCGGTAAAATGTGAATATTTAAAACTATGCATGCAGTCTTCTGAGACAAACTTGTTTTTTTATTTGGCCAAACGAAAAATCTTGTTTTGTGTGTGTGTATCATTTATGTCACAACATAGCTTTTATAACAAATGTTTCTTATTTTTGTAAATACAATTACTATACTCTGTTCATCGACCATCATACACTCCCAACTGTATTCCACCGATCGATGCATCGTTTCATGTTTATTTTGTGTTAGACCAAAAAATGAAATACTTTGTCTCAGCACCTTTTGGCTACAAAGCTTGTGCTGTGCTATTTTCTTCAAAAAAAATTTTTTACCAAAATGAGCTATGTCCTGTGTGATTTATTTTTATATTGATCACTGTCAGTACAACTTTTAAATGTTGGGTTTGATTGTTAAACACTTCTGTATCGTTAACATTGACTGATAGATGAGGTATATATCACAATGTGTGAAAATAAAACATATTTCAATGTTTAAAATTGTTATACAAATAATAGTATTAAAAATTATAGTCATATTTGTAAGAGCTTAATGAGTATTTACAAAATGTCATTATAAAAACATGCACATTCATTGATCAAAACAGGCATGCACTTGAGTTGGACAAGTTCTACGGGCGGAGGAAAAATCACTTGATATTTCACACCCACCAGAATATTATATTTGCTATCGCCAATAGTTGTATTGTATTTGCTATCGCATTGCTTCTTCTACACTAGGACATTGAATAAAGTTACCATGTTGCTTTCCTTCAAATAACAACATTGCATTACAAAGATTGGCAATAAAGATAAAACACATTCATACACTCTTGGTAAGGTCGAACCAATCAGAAATTGTATTGTAAGTGTCTAACGTACTCCGCGTGTGCACCGTTCAATGGTGTACCACACCCTTTGTTTTGATTTGTTGTTCAGGCATCACGGGTTAGCCAATTTTCACTGCGGGTGTTAGCAAACTTGTTGACATGTTTTTATTCGTAATAACATAGAACAAAATTATGCTCAAATTGTGAATTTTGATTCGTATAGTGACGTGTATGAATTAGGTCAAAACATGCGCATGCTTTGTTTCTCAAAATATTAGACAAATCAATGCACTTGCGAAAATGTTGATTTGCTCACAATAGCACTCCCCCTGCAGGGTCATGCCATTATTCACACATCAACATCAGTGCGCATGCATTGATTTGTCTAATTTCTCTCGAAACAATACATTTATTGACCTATAATCAATGAATTCCACTTCAGATATGGCAAAGTTGCCTTTAATTAGTAGCTGCTAATTTTTTTAATCATTCAATTATTTTTATTTCAATAAGCTTTGAATTACGCAACAATAGAAGTAAAAGCATGTTTATATAACACAATGTATAGTTGTATATTCATGAAAATAATTTTTAAATGGAACAATATTCCAATAATGCATAGCATTTTCTACTGTTTCACCATCTCAAACTGTGCACATCTTAACTACGCAATGGGATACCATTGCAAAGATTTATTTGTGTCCAAGAAATTGTGATATAGAATATATATACTTCATGTCGCCCAAATGTTTCAAGGTGATGTCACTGTGCACTCTAGTTAGAGCATAACAATAGTGCTCTGGTACGCCAATGTTATGGCATTTGCATTAACGCTATAAAGGAGTGTAAGCCATGGTGCAGAAAAGTGCTGTACCTACGACTGAATTACTTACTATCGTCATCTCCTAACTCGAGGTGACACAAGAGTATATTAACACTTTCCAGGCGGCAATTAGTTTTACCATATACAAAACAGGTTTTCAGAAACCTTTCCCATTTTCAAAGTCTATCGTAAAGATTACTGAACCTATACTATAGGCATGTTTGTACTTATTTCAATGCATTTCTCATGGTGATTCCAAATATGGTAATGAAATTCAATAATTTTTGAAACATTTTGTGACATGTTTGAATATCGTCTGCAGACGCCTGCCACATGGAAAGTGTTAAGCTCTCACAATTAACCTGCCACCATCAGCTTAGACTAATGGAGACTATAAAAGCGAGTTATCAAGTGATTGGAATTCATTGACTAGTGCATAATCAAAAAGCAACCCTTAGGACTACTACACTCCATTATGTTTGCCTTCCTCTTTGCATTGACATCAGTGTATGTTCTAACTATTGCTACTTTATGCTATGCATATTTCTCTATGCAATGGCGCATGTACCAGAACAATCAAAGTTGAGTCGCAGCCATTCACATAACAATGATGCCTCTGTTGAGCACCACAACTGAACTACAATGTACCCAGCCCATATCAGATAGATATCATAGATGCTCAGGACATATCTTCCTGGCCACAGTCAAGCACATGTGGGCGCACTTACTATCACCTCGCTACGCATGTGTGAAATCTAACAAAACCAGGAACCAATCAGAACTGAGAGTTCAAGCTAATGCATAATCAGGGATATCCATTTGACCCTTTTTGGGTACGGTTGACCTTGCGTACTTTCATGTGATGCGATATTATTTACCGTAAACAACATTTGATACATTGACGGAATAAAGCGTATAGTATACATGATGAGACTGATAAAACATGTATACAGTGTTTGGCCAAATGTTGTTTACGGTTAATAAATTCGCGTCCAGTATGCACAAAGAATTGTGATAGTGACTGAAGCAATACAGAGAGGCATCATTTTCATGTTCTGGTACTAAATCAAGTGCAAATGGAATATGATGGTGCCCCTGCCCAGACTACATACTGAGGTCGCTACACAGAGGATGGCAAACATTGTACAGTATAGTAGCAATAATCCTACATACAAGCATAGTGAACATATATTAGTAATAAGGAGACAAAAGCATACTCACGAACTGCACCATTAAGGTACCGCAGAGAGGATGGCATACCGAGTTAATGAAACACACAAAACAAACCACCATGCATGCAGAGAAGAGAGGTATATAAAGCAAGAGAGAAAGAGATACAAAATAAAGGGAATGAGGTACGGTCGGATTAAATCTGCCATTTATTCTCTCCATTTTTAATTTATCATTGAATATTTTAAAGGATGTTTAACCTTTTGATGAATGTGTATACCACATTTATATGGCATCTTTCCGTAGGACACAATTTTGGAAAAAGACTGACATACACTTTTATAGTTTAATCAGCTCCAAATTGGCGAACAATCGCATTGTACATCAAATGCATTTGGCCAAAAAGTATGTATGTAAAGCGGCAAGCTCAAATTGTGCACGTTTGCTTGGATTCCTTTTACGCATGGAGAAATATAAAAACCGCATATTTCTCACCAATTTGGAACAGACTGAACTACAGGTTGGCAGTCGGGTTCAAGTTTTGTGTTGTGTTTGCAATCAGCAATCATATTAAGAGTTCATTCTTGAATAACCGGAGGAACTGAATTAAATAAATATTTAAAACAATACAATTGCCAGGTAAATGAGCCCCATCCATTAGAAAGCAAGTTTAGATTGAATGCGGTGCTTTCCTTCCGTCAAAGCTCTGAATATGGTTCTTCCTTTCTCTAGTCTAGAAGAAATTATTTTTCCCCTTTCAATTTTGACATATGTATTGGCTGTCGCCATTCAATGCCGCAGCATTCAAGCATTAAAAAATAAAGGATACCCCAGTCTTACACCGAGTTGCAAATGGCAATAATTTTTACAGACAGCTTGTCTCTGTCTGGTAAATTACATCCTGCAGTGTAACCAAATAACTAGAACGGATATGGTGATTATTTTGATATTTTGCTCTGATATTATTTCCATTTGTTTTGTGGGGTGACTGAAAGATACAGGCTGTATCAAAATGATTTGTACTCTGATATGTTCCATTTTCAAAAAAGCATTACAAATATAAAATCTCTGATAAATACAATATTTTTGATTTTAATAAATAGGGAATTATGTCAACTTATTGATCTGATAATCTGAAGATAATTGGCTGTTGTTTCTGACCGCTATTGTCATTCAAATGAAGATCGACGTAATCATGGTTTTACTCGCAGCAACGCAAATTTAATAGGTTCACTGCACAAACTCTTTATAAGTAGTGAATATATGAGTGCAGTCAGGAGGAACTTTGAATTGTGCGCTTCAGATCTAACGTTTCGATGAAAATGATAAAAACACCAATATTCCTTTAAAAGCTTGTAAATTCTGAAAAAAATGTTCGATTGTCGTAAATCAAAATTCTTAGAAAAGATGAAACTTCAATAATTTTGCATATAGAAGCAAAATGGTCTAAATGGTTCGTAACATATCAAAATAAATTCTGAAAAACTGATCAGACCACGGTACAAATCTTTTTGATACAGCCTGTATCTTTCACTAAAATCAATATTTTTTTAACAAGATGTTCCTTCCAAGGAATCACTTTATTGCCAAAGTTGAAACTTTCAAAATAAAACAGGGAAAAGGTAATTTTCAAGAAAACAATTTTCAAAATATTTCTCTACAGCAACATAAATCAAGATATTATTCTGATTTCCTTCTTCACACTAAACAATTTATGTGGCCAATTAGCCAAACTTATTATGGGGTGTTTTTTGTAGAATAACAGTGCTTATACAGGGCAAGTCAAAAAAAACTGCAATAGTGGAAAGAAGCCATCTTGTTTTCAAAACTTAGTTGAAGTTTAATTTTTTTTTAAACGTTATAAGAATAACATATTTGTTATCAATTTCATGTGAACAAATGACGTAAATCGCATTTTTCGTTTGCCTTTGGTGAACCTTTTTACCCACACACCCCTTTCACATGCTTGTCCACGAGACACCCAAAACATGCATAAGATTGCAAAATGAGTCTCTCATTAACATTTGAAAATTCGAGTTAATTTGTAACTAATTGGAATTTAATGCTTCCTTTCTTGTTTCATGGAAGATAAATAATTAATTTACATAACCCATGCTATGAATAGCTTATAATGTTCTAAATTTGAATAAAAATGATTATTCCACATTTCTGTTGGCGGGATATTCAAATGTGAACAGGAAATGTGTGCAATTTCAATTGAAAATTACTAGGCGCGTGGACAAACAAGTAAATTGGGTTATGCAGCAAAAAGGTTCACCATAAACAAGCGAAAAAATGTGATTTACTTAATTTTTTCACATCAAGTGGGGAACAAATACATAATTCTTGCAACGTTTAAAAAGTGTCAAACTTCAACTTGGTTTTGAAAACAAGATGGCTTCTTTCCACTATTGCAGTTTTTTTACTCACCCTGTAGGTCAAACATGGTAACAAACATTTTACAAATATGGAATATGTATTTGGACGGTTAGATAAGGGTATCAAGTTAGAGCTATAATTAAAAATTGAACGAACACCACGCACGCAGTACAAAGATGATCACGCCAGAAATGTTCGCGCTCATGGATGTGCGCGCTTCAGTTTGTTCGTTCAATTATAAATCTGACTATAGTAGTAAGCATTTAGGGAAGTATTTGGGATTAAAATGTATGCAACTAATTAAGGAATTTGAGTTAAAACTATTAAAAAGATGAGATTTTGGGATTTCAAATATAAAGCGTGTAAGTACTAAATGATTGATGATTAAGCCTGCAAATGAACAACAGTGTTTTTCATATCTCTACATTTGATTTCAAAACATGAAATAATCATATGGACTTTTTTTAGTAAAGCAGTATCACCACTAGCAATTTCCAAAGATCCAAAATTTGGATGACAAAATAAATTATTTTTTCTGTTGAAAGGAAGATCCAAAATGGGCTTTGATCGGGGTTTTCACTTGTAATTCTTTAGTGGAAATTTAATTGTTTTTGTTTGTTTTTGATTTTACCCCCATTCTCCATATTTAGCAGGTAGATATCAAGCAATGAAAATTAATTTGATTCGGCAAGAATCGGCATTAGTGGTTAATGTACAAGCAAAAAAAGAAAATTGATAAAATAATTATAGTCCTTGTAATGCAAGCAAACTATAACCCAATTGTGTCATGAACATTTTATTGTAAACCGTTATGACAAAATACTGTTACTATCAATCTTCAACAAAATAACAATAACAAAAGCAGCATCATAAAAGATTCCCAACCCTTAATGAGTTTCTAATGCTTCTAACGGCAACATTTTTACACATTTTTTTAAACCATTTTTACGGTCATTCTGAAGGTAAAAAATGGACAGGAAAAAAAAGATAGACCGACCCAACTGGAGGGTATTGTTTGCCCATAGAACAGGGTGGTGATTATTTCGCCTAGCAGCTAATTCTAATACTATATGATATAAAATGATAAAAATCTGGTTAGCTTGGCACTACATGCATGAAGATCAAAGTACTCAAATATATGGTATGATCTATACTAACTTGGCAAAGCCATACAATGTTACTCATGCAAAAAGCAAAAACCATAGCACTCAAGCTATACCCGCCCCAACCCCCCTGATTCAATGCTTAGGGTATTGAATTTGTAGCACACAGGGGAAGGGGTGGCAAATTGCTTCAGTTTTAATGTGTTATACAACTGTTTGCAGTCTATTTCTACCCAAGCTATAGTCTGTGATACTAGATGCATTATGTATCATGTAGCTGTTCTGTCAAAACCATGTATGTTTTTCCAGCCCCTTAACAAGTATAAAGCAAAATTGCCCAACAATTATGCATAGAAAGTGTGGCTTTATACTTGTTCAGGGCAAAGCACTTTCACAGTTTAATAGATGTTTTTTGGCTCTTGAACATGTTTAGAGCAGACTGACCAAAGGTTATACATAGGAAGTATTACTTTATACATGCTGAAGGACCAGATGGAGATATGAGGTTTTGACAGAACAGCAGCGATATGAGCTGACTGTAACCGATTTGGGAGGCATGAACATGTATACTCATATACTCTGAAATGTCCAAGACATTATAATTTGGTATGATAAATGGTATTTGTTGGGTTTTTTTGGGGGGAGGGGGTTAAGGGGGTTTATGGTTTTTTTTATGCAAAACACATCTTTTTACTATGACAAATATTGCATTCTTTCATATCAGATATATTTTGTAGCATCCAAACTGAAGCTGTTACTGGGGAATAACCTTTCTGGATAAGGAAGTACTTCAAAAATTTGGCAATTCTATCATTGCATTGCACACTACATCAAATGTAGGTCATGGCTGTCAAAACAGTCAAAGACCATAAAGGAGGTTAAGTCCATATCCTTTCATCGAGACAATGATGTCATCCTTTTGGAACGGCATAAACACAGGCTTTCCTTTCAAGTCAATACAGTATTAATATAGCCCCAATTTGCGGTGTTACCGTCATGTAAGAGAGTCAGTGTTAGTCTACGGTAAAGACTTCATTGAGAGATTATACAGAATAAAGCTTATAATCCCTGAATGAAGGTTTCACACTAGACTAGTTTTGTGAGTGACAACTTACATGAAGGTAGAACCAATTTTGCTTCTTCAAACAGTGATGTGACCTTATTAATTTCAGATTATTAGGGATACGTCTCTACACAACATCTTTGTACGCTTGTCTTAATGCGCTAGCTCTTTGGTTTGGCATACATGAATCAGTAAGTACACAACACAACAATCAGTCGATTACACACAGTGAAGTCATTGACTAGAGGAAGAGAAAAGAACTAAGTCAAGCGCAATATGAAATCAATGTCTTGAGGAAAGGATAAGTACTTAATAAGGGTCATGAGTGAAGGCACTGCAAACAAATCAGAACATAGAATTATAGCGAACATTTTACAGGTTGATCACAAGAAGGACTCATATGCAATGGCTACCATTTATGTATCTGTACTTTTACTATGAAAGCACACAGCAGCTATTGTACATTTATCAGGTAGCACAAGATGTAAACACAAACAGGCCTATCTGTTAAAGCTACCCTAAGATAAATCTAACTGAATGTAGCAAGACTGTACATACTTTGTTCATCTAATAACTCTGTGTAGAAACGGTAGAGAGCAGTTGAATATTCGAAGCAGCATTTACGCGTCAGTGCCAGGATTCTTCTTTGATTATGTGGGTGGATACATACGTCAGTGTGTTACAATCACATGCGCAATGCTAGGTTCCAATCATGGAATACACTCTGACGTCACTGCACAAAGTTAGATGAATGAAGTACAACAGTAGACAACATAACACTTGGCAGCTATTGCAGATAGAACCCAAAGAAGATTTTAAGGTCTTCCCACAATGCATTGCATGAACGCCAGCCAACTAAAGCTTTTTTTTACACAATGCATTTGCCGAGCTCTTAAGTTTTCGAAATAAGAAAAAGGAACACTGATAACTAATTTATTCAAACTAGAACCTAAGAGCTCCAACTATGAACGCGCTATGAAGCCATGATTGTGTGCATAATGTCTATGGGAACCGAGACAAATTGGATACCAGAATTAGGGCATTTTCATAAAAACGCAATGCATTGTGGTGGTGTCTTTAAAATCTTCTTTGGATAGAACCTTACGTCTCTTAACCCTCCAGTTGAATTTCATTTGACTTACTGATGGTGTGAGTTGATATGCGATGTAACTCTTCATTCCTTTTAGTTTACTTTCTTTCTTTGGATTGGTTATCTCACAGGAGAATCGCCATTGACCACCCGGATCCTCCCAGTTCGGACCATCGTCTATTTCCTGTCAAAAAAAATGACAATACATTGAAACGATTTGTTAAAATATTTGAATTATTAAAGACGAAAAGTCTGAAAGCTGTTAAGAACATTTCACAAAGCACTTTGATGAGTCTACTTCCTGTTAAAAGATGACAATACATTCCAACGATTTTGTTAAAATATTTGAATTCAAATTATCAAGACAAAAGTCTGAAAGCTGTTACGAACATTTCACAAAGCACTTTGATGATTTCTTTTCGAAACACCATGGAGTGTATGTTGGGTGCATTTCGAGTTGAACAATAGATAAGTACATTAGATGCATTCCTTTCTTTCTATGGCAACCCATTGGAATCACTGATTATTGAATAAATACCATTCCATACAATGGTATGCTTTAACGACTTTTCTGTGGATGATATTCATCGTGTTTAAAAAATTTGTTTTGTTAAACATCCTGTCTAAAAATAAACTTGTGTTTAACTTAAACATGAGTTTAGTTAGCGTGGTTAGCTAAAGCCGTGTTTAGAACAAAAATATGGCGCTCTGTGTCTAACTATAATCCATGGATTATTTGATGTATGATGTATATTAGGCCCTTCACAATTGATTTTGAGTTTCCTGTTGCAGCCCACGTTTGAAATGGAGAATTACAAAATATTAAGTGGGCATCAAATTAATCATACTTGGAAAATAATTTGATGCAGAGTCCTCAAGGAAAATTGGTTGCGACCACAAAATAATTAGTTTCGAAATAAAGAAAATAAAAGATAAATAATAATTAATAATTAAAAGCCACCTCATCCCTTTTTATACCTCTAACAAGAAACTCAAAATAATTGTGAAGGCCTTGGTAATCAAGATAGGCCTATGACTTATAGGATCATTTTATGATTTATAGTATACACCCCTTGGGGTAACATTGCACAACCACCACCCTAATGTCATGATAGAAACCAGATTATATTAAGAAAATAGAACTCTGAGGATGTTCCAGCATGATATATGATATTTTTAGTAATCTCGTCGCCGCCAACTCGATATAATAAGTATCATATAGTTTACCAATATTTTGTCCCAATATTTTGAGCAGAATGGTATAACAAATATGAGAGAATATTTTGTACGTTCCATATCACAAGACATAGTTGAGTGTAATTGTACTTTCATATTGTCTATATTACAGTTTTCCATGACTATGTAAGTAGCCAATGCTACACTGTAACAATAACACATACTCTCATGGCTCAAATTGTGTCAAAGGTTGTAACATTTATGATTTCTGTCAACATTTTGACAGTGCCACATCCTGCACACATGAATCATCAGTTATTATAAATAGGGCGTCCAAGATATACAAACATGAATATGAAACATATGTCAAGCCAAGACAAATTTTAACAAGTATTCATTAGGATTTCCTGTAAGAAATCTTAGTCTTGTGATAAGGTCTATTTTTAGAGCTCAGGCTAGTTGTCTGAACTATTCTAAATGGACAATCACGTTTGTATGTTAAGTAAACCTGGCAAACGGTCATCTACCATAATTATTTTAAGGACAAATGTCAATGTATCAACAACAACAAAATGATGATCATTTTTGCATGTTATGTTACACTTTGCAAATAAACTGTCAAGCCAAATTTTAACAAGTATTCATTAGGATTTCCTGTAAGAAATCTTGGTCTTGGATGAGGTCTATTTTTAGAGCTCAGGCTAGTTGTCTGAACTATTCTAAATGGACAATAACGTTTGTATGTTATGCAAACCTGGCAAACGGTCATCTACAGTAATTATTTTAAGGACAAATGTCAATGTATCAACAACAACAAAATGATAATAATTTTTGCAAGTTATGTTACACTTTGCAAATAAACTGTCAAGCCAAATTTTAACAAGTATTCATTAGAATTTCCTGTAAGAAATCTTGGTCTTGGATGAGGTCTATTTTTAGAGCTCAGGCTAGTTGTCTGAACTATTCTTAATGGACAATCACGTTTGTACGTTTGTATGTAACCTGGCAAACAAACGGTCATCTACCATAATTATTTTGAGGACAAATGTCAATGTATCAACAACAACAGAATGATGATCAATATTGCATGTGATGTTACACTTTGCAAATCAAGTGTCATCTACAGTAATTATTGTAAGGACAAATGTCAATGTATCAACAACAACAAAATGATGATCAATATTGCATGTGATGTTACACTTTGCAAATAGACTGTCATCTATAGTAATTATTTCAAGGAACAATTTTAAAGCATCAAAAACAAAAAATGACAATCACGTTTGTATGTTATGTAAACCATGCAAATAAACCGTCGTTTAGAAATTATTTCAAGGAACAATTCAATTTCAAAGTAGTAAAAACAAAATACAACGGTCATGTTTGTATGTTATGTAACCATGGCAAATAAACCATCGTCTACCGTAATTATTTCAAGGAACAAAAATAGAATTTTGATAAATTGCCACAAGAAGTAGAAAACCTGGCAAAGGTCAAATTTCAAGAAAGATTCAGACACGGCCGACATAAGCCCCATACTGATGTCATCAATGATAAAATGTTATTTTAAAAATTTGGTAATCACAAGTCACATAATAGATATCTGTGAAGCTCCTTCATCAACAGGTTGCAAACATTTAGCTGTGATTATTTATATAAGGTTGCAAGTAATTCCCGGGTATCGGGTACCAAATTGGGTACCGGGTACCAAATTGGGTACCGGGTACCAAATTGGGTACCCGGATTTTTTTTGATTTTTTTAAAAACATTTTTAACATTATTTTCCAAAGCCTTTTGAAGTATTGGATTACCCATATTTTACCAAAAAATGAACTATTACCTCAGGAAATATTTGGTTAATGTTTGTATAATGTATTTAAATTTTAAAAAATAATAACTAATTTTGAGTCGAATAAAATTATAAATGTTGTTTATATGCCTGTGATCTGGTAAAGAAAGATGTTTCATTTGTGTATGATGGATATAATGACAGATAGGTTTTGAATGCATTTCAAGTTCTTTAATACACAGATTTACCATTTTGTATTACAACATGCATTTTAACAACAGTAATCATTTTTTTAAACATGAATTTTTTTTAAATCAAAAAAAATTATACAGACAATAACAAATCTTGCTAGTGTTTTAATATGTTAACGGCAACACTTTTCTTCCCATATTAAATGATAAGTTACTGAATTAAGATATTTTTTTAATGTTAGAAATAATTTTAAAAATGTGTCTCTTGTTTAGAATTAATGTCTTTCGAATGAATGAAAACATTTCCAAATTATTACCGTTTAAATGACCAGTTTTTACTCTGAAAAAAAGAAAGAAAAATAGGTCAGGTACCCGGGAATCGAAATACACAAGTTCATAAGTGAGATGTGATCAAGGAAGTATGGAACTCAGAGGCCAATGATCTCTGTGTAGATATGCATTTGATTCCAGCTTCTTTTCTTTGTTTTGCCTCACATATCAATTTTTAGATGACAGAAAGCTTACAAGTGCCAGAACACCAACACATACTTGAAGTGTAATTTTATCATTTATACAGAGTGGTCAACAAAAAAAAAAGGTTTACATTTTTAAGAAGCATATCTCTCAAAATGGATGAGACATCTAATAATTGTTTTAATATTATCTTAAACGCCATTATCTTAGTGATTTATGGCGAAAACGGCGTGGAAAATGAAGCATAAATAAAAATATAGGGACAGCGGTCCCAAATAGGTTGTCCGTTTATATGGGTAGATTAACCCTTACAGCCCACACCCCATGAAATCCCATTTCCCAGCCTGTCGGTTCCACCTGCCGCTGAGGTTTTTGGGTGAAGTAATGGCCCCGGGCTACATAGCTGGGCGAATACACTCGCCCAGCATAGCTCCCCCGTGGCTCACTTGGTAGAGCGTTGGACTTGTAACCGAGAGGTCGTGGGTTCAAACCCCGGGGCGTGGCACCTCTTGTTGTTTGTGTTTTTTTTGCTTGAAAACATTTTCGTTGGAAAATCCACCGGGTGGTTTAGGGTTAAAAACAAGGTGGCTCTCAAACCACAGGCATCAGGCAACTAGAAAGAAAGAGGACATAGTATAGCCTCCCTGTTAAAGACATAATAAGTAAACATGATAATGTAAATAAATAAACATCCTGGAGTTTGGTTACAATTGTACTTCACCTGTTTAAATGTAATCAATCAATTTTACATATGCAGCCAATTTTACATCTTGACGTCAGATGACATTTGACCTTGGTATGTGACCTTTGACCTCAATAACATATGAAGGTTTTCATGTTGCATCTATGACTTGAGTTTGGTTGCAATTGGTCATTGTAAAAGAAATGGACAAATGTAATCAAATTTACATATGCAGCCACTTTTACATCTTGACCTCAGATGATCTTTGACCTTGGTATGTGACCTTTGACCTCATTAACGTATGAAGGTTTCCATGATGCATCCATGACCGAAGTTTGGTTGCAATTGGTTGCAATTGGTCATTGTATAGAAAAGAAATGGACAAATAAAATCAATTTTACATATGCAGCCACTTTTATATCTTGACCTCAGATGACCTTTGACCTTGATTAACCTTTGACCTCATTAATATATGAAGGTTTCCATGTTGCGTCTATGACCGAAGTTTGATTGCAATTGGACATTGTATGGAAAAGAAATGGACAAAACAAAAAGTGTATTCCAAATTGTTGACAGACAGACACAGACACAGACACAGACAAAGGATGCTGCCATAAGGTCTCTTCCTACGGACGACCTAAAAATAGCGACAGTTTAAACAAAAATGGTCAAAAAACCAGTTTGTCCACGTGTTACGCAAGTCTATGGGATATTGTCAACTCAATAGTACTGCGTTCACAATTTCCTGCAATAGTAAGTAGGCCCTAATTATACCTGTAAACAAAGGGAGGTACTCAGCCATGAAGCAAGTGATTGTTACAAAAGTGGTGTTATTTTAGAGAGGAGGAAATTAGCTAGTCCACAGATGCATAAAAGGATACAAACAGGTCTCAAATAAATGAGAAATAGGTGGATCAAAAAACATTCTAAACTTTTTTTGAGGAGTTTATAATGGAAACATCCATGACTGCCATAGACTTACGTGTGGACAAACTTGTATTTGACAAGTTTTCTTTAAATTGACTCTATTTCTTAAAGGTAGATGTTCCGATTTTCAACTTGAAGTTTTCTATTCTACATAAAAGGTCATCCTTAAAAAAGTCGTGTTCCAAAGTTTGAGTTGCATAGCTCTAATGGTTCTTATTTAATATTTACTCATGTATTTCGGCTGCTAGAGGCTTTCAACAAAAGACTTTGTATACATAAGTGCTCGTTCGTCTGGTATCCATGTAAGCACAGTCCCTGTGGTCTAGTGGATTAACCAATTGCCGTGATAGCGAGAGGGACCGGGTTCGAGGCTGTGTATTTTTAAGGTCTTTGTTAATTTAATTATCGCCAGTTTGTCCGAGTCTATATATTATTGGTTCTTATTTTAGATGCACAAGATGCTGTGAACTGCACCCATTGAGTAGTACACAAACTATATCGGTGGTTACCACCATTCGCGGTAATTCGATGTTATTTCATCGATTTCTCCGTAATTATACCGATTTAGGCCGTCAAATTTCAGTATGATGATGAGAAAAATATGAGCTTTCGTCTGATATAAAAATCTCCGTATGTTTGAAATAATTCTGTGTTACGAAAATGTGATTGGGTCATCTACCTTTAATTTGAGCTTTATTTTCAACGCCGTTTTCACCATATACCAAGATATTTTAGATTTAAACATGTTTCCCCAATTTTTTTCTATGTTTTTGAAAAAGGTAAGAATGTCATTGTTTTCATAATTGATTGTATGATCCAAAAGCATGATGTAACCAAAACACTTGAAATACAATACAAGCTTCAAGATCACTGAAGATTAATCTTTGCAAGACCCAGACAATTTCATAAGTTGCGTTTCTGCTACAGATGTTCTCTCTCTCTGTATTATTGTCCCAGATAAGCCAAACTTCTGAGAATGTCATCAATATCCATTTATAGTGCCAAGTCGATCATTAAACACACCAGCAATGTTCACTGTAATCCCTGTAATATTCCCAATTTCCACAACAGGTATATACAGCTCGTAGGTTTATTCCACAGTGCTAACATTAGCTGAATCTGAAACTGACTAAGCTCTTTGACAACATATCAAGTTGCTCTGAAACTATTTGGTGCTTTAGGTTGATAAGTACAGGGTGTCCCAAAAGTCTATGCACGACTTTGAAGCTTTGTATTTCACAAAATATAAGTCGTATTGAAAATATGACTACATATTTAGAAAGAGGAGATGTGGGAAATAATGTTGATACCAAACATTGGAGTAACATCTGTTTGTAATGCCACCCTAGAAGTAAAATATGTATTACTGCAAAAATGTAATTTTATACTTCGGAGGAATAAAGTTCATAAATCCATACCTATTGAGATTAACAAAAATACGGGTAGAGTTGGTTACACGGAAAGTGATCCGTCAATTGTAATATTCAAAATTTTACATTACAGTGATATCATCATAATAACAAACTATATCACACATAATTTTCGTTTCTATAGTGAAATCTAATTTAAATGTTTTCCATGTATACAAAAACACAGACCTAAACAATTGAATAACATAACAGAAAAGTGAACACACACATCACACAGCTGTCAAACATGTTAAAATTTAAACTTAGCGGATTATTTTAATGCTGCTTGAAGGCCTCATCGAAGGTTGTTTTACCCATTTAGAATATGTTCCTGTGTTCACAAATGTATCCACCAACTTCAGAATGGATATTCTTTTGTTGAGTAAGTTGAACTGAATGTGTTTCAGCGTAGAACCATACAATTTGTATTCGCTTATCTATGCTGTAAACCATATTGAATGAAGACTTTTGCTGAGCAATGTTGTCTAACTACGCTTATTTATGTTGTGAGTGACCGAGTTTGGTATTAAATAACATTAATGTTGCTTTCATACCGTTAATTTATGCGCACCTTTAGCAACAATGTGTTGTACTTGGTATGGGTTGGTCTGGCACACGGCCAATGACTTTCAACCAGTTTTATAATGTTGTGGGTTCACCAATAGAGTTGTGTTTGGTATCAAATTAATTTCCCAAATCTCGTCTATTAAAATATGGTTACATTTATACCATATGATTTATATTTTATGAGATATGACTCTTCAAAAACGTGCATAGACTTTTGGGACACCCTGTATAATTACAAGATGTTTGACGCTTAATAGGATGATTCCTATGACAGCTGTCAACAATTTTACAGGAATGCGGTAGTGCAGATGTGATGTTAGACAGCCACCGAAATAGGCGTCAAAGTCAAGTGGAAGGTTGAAACAAAAACTTCAGTGCACGATTTAGTCCATAGTGTCTGGCCTTGCATAACTCTAGTAAATTCATATCAGAGTGATGGCTTTCAAAACTCAGAGCCTATAAAACACTTGTTAAGGGGGCTGTTAACTCAAAAAGCATGCTAAAAGTTTCAAAAGCTAAGTGCTGCAATATGGACATATCAAGGGAAAGTCCATTTACTAATACCAGAGCCAGCTATTTGTCCTTTCTCCATGTCCATTTACTTCAACAAATGAAGAGGTATTTTGCAAAAGGGCTATGGTGCATTTTTTCAAAAAATAAGTTTGATATAGAAATGTATAGGGAAAAATCATATGTTTCAAGGAAACAAAGTCATTTTTTTCAAAAAGACCTACATCTCATTGTAAACAGCCATTGAAATTGTTGTTTTGTTGCAAAAGGGCCTGTATCCAGAATTAAATCGGGATACAGGCCCTTTTGCAAAATACCTCTTCAAATATAACAGAGTTTCATTCTGTGAAGTAGTTACTTCAATTCCAGTCAAACACAAAATGGCCGCCATATAAATCCAATCCAATGCTGTTTCATGTTTAGTTCATCCTTTACCTTAAAGAAATGTTTATATGAGTTTAGTACTTACAACTATTCTGACTTCATTATTTGCTGGTATGGATTTTTTGGTGTTGGCTGCCCCTAGCAGATAAGCTTCACCTCCGGACTTGGCAAAGACTGAGAACCGGCTGCAAATAAACAACAAATAAGAAACCACATGTATTAAGTAGGACTGTGATGCCTGGACAAATCATACATTTATGAACTAATATTGCATTAGGTGACAAAAAAGAAACCCTGTTCTACGGGCCCGACTAACCCATTTTTTAAATTTTATAATTCTTAATTTACTGCTTGTTTTCAACATAATACGCTCTTCTTAGGAATTGACCACTTTTGATACGGGCAGTGCATCATTTTGATAATTTTATTATTATATATATTATTTTATAACTAATAGATAATATTTTATATTTTAATAACTAATAGATAATATATATATTTAATATACACTCGTCAAAAGAAGTTCCTGGACACTCATTGAAGTTCAAATATTTCACATAAATATTTAATATAAATTAAACAATTGCATGTCAAAATAAGCAGACAATAATTCTCTATCATGTCTGTATGAAATTAAGATGTACGCATTCATGCATGGCTGAGCACATTCATTAAGCAATGGTAAGGTGCGTAAAAGGAAATTGCAAGAAATTAGCGTTTTCAGTCATTTGAATGGAGGGATTATCCAATTTGTTGCAATCTTCTTGCCATTGTCAAGTGAATGGGATCTGCCATGCATGAGTGATCATGTCTAAATTCCATGTTAAGCTGTTAGAGGATTACTTTCTGCTTATTTTGATATACAATTATATATATATAATCATATATATAATTATATATATTCTATTAAATATTAATTTAATTTAAGTGTCCAAGAACTTCTTTTGCCGAGTGTATATATCATTTTGATAATTTTATTATTATATATATTATTTTATAACTAATAGATAATATTTTATATTTTAATAACTAATAGATAATATATATATTTTAATATATATATTTTAATAGATAATATAATATATTTAAATAACTAATAAATAATATTTTATTTTATTAATTTTGTTGTGTTTTGTGGTGTTTTTTTTGGGGGGGGGATTTAATGTGCAAATGAATACTGACCCAAAAATTGTTTTAGTTTGTTAAAAAAACAGCATTTTTTCCCCAGATTTTTGTCATTTTTGTGTCATTTTAAGGGGGCTGTCAAGTGTCAGAAATAGCTTCCGTAAAACTGCCGTAACTACGTAATTATTCATATATTCCATATACAAGTATACATTTTTTTGAAGGAAAGGGTTCAATAAATCTAACCATGAACATAAAATTGCTCTAAAAAGAACCATTTTGGAGAAAATCATAAAAAACAAGAATTTTGACCAGTCTTCAATTCGGACAAGGTAACCAAAAAATTATTTTCTGAAAATCTGTCCTTTTACGATTTTTGTAATCTTAAGAAAATTACCCGGGTTCCATTTTTTTGTTTTTTGATATCTGAGATATTTTTTTATTTATTGACCAAATAAGGCAACAAAATGGGATTTTTAAATACAACAAACGTGAATTTCCACAAAATGATCCGAAAAATCGGGAAATAGGCCTAAAACAAAAAACAAAAAAAATGGAACCTGGGGAAGATCATGGTTGTTGCGTTAAACTTACTTGCTGTCCATCAGATGCAGTTTGTATTGAGTTATCGTGTCTGTAAATCGTATTTTTACTCAAAAATGAACATAAAGAAATCAACCGATGAATGTGAAAAGTGACAATACCGCCGTTTGATCATGGTTTACGGGGAAATACACGTATTTCAAATCCTGTTCTTTAGATATTGTGGGAAACATATAAATCCCCAACTTCGTGCAAAGTTTCATTACAAACCGTTCTTTTCTTGGTATCAAAATAACCTCAAATGTGTGTTAAAAAACACCTTTTTCATGATGTCGAGTTTGAAAAAGAAGCCATACCATTTTATGCGCATTCGAAGTGCGTTCACAATTTCCGGGAAGCGTAACGCATTCAAGCGCGTGCGTTAATCGACAATGAGCGCAGACGCGCGCGGAATGTTTTGAGTTGGCAAAATAAATGGTGACGCGTGCGCGTTGAACCGGTTGACAAAGATTTAGACGCTCGTGTATTAATTTCTGTGCGCAACACTCTGCGGCTAATCATCAGAGTTTATCATTATAGGCCAGTGTAGTCGAGTCTTTATCAATGTGATCATTTAAAAATGCACCGTGGCGGGATTAGTGAGTAGTCTGGGTGTAAAAATCAATCCTAGATAAAGGACTTAGTAAAGGAGAGAGAAAAATTGGAAACAGAGAGAAAGCAAGAAATGGGATGAAGATTTAATTTAAGACCTGTCGTTTGGTGGCTCTAGGCCTACATGTTTTCTCTTCTCCTACCTCAGATATTTAAAGAGACGGAATCGGGTAAGCTTCTGATTAACATGATTAATATGAGTCACGTCACGAATTGTAATTTCATCATAAATAGTAAAAGGCCACAACATGCCACCTGAACTTGATCCTCGTTATGCCAGCGCCACCGAAAAAGAAACTGAAATATATGTCCGATAGGTCTAATGTTTAATGAAGCAGGAAAATAAATTTAACGGTTTGTAAAATGACTATATGAATTGTCTATGGGTAAACTGTCAAGCGAACGAGTAACAGTAGCGTATCAGCAGAGTGTCCCCCCTCGACGGATTTGACCGGGTAGAACAGCTCAAACTACCGGGCTAAAACTTAAAAGGTTTTATTTTCTGTAAATACAGTGGGTTGGGGGAGCAAGGGCCCCAATTTGAATCGGATGGGGTGGATTTTGAGAACACCCCCACCCTCCCCGTTTTCAAATGTCGGACTCGGCGGCGGCGGCAATCCTCAGCCTGTAAAATTAAAGCCTATACCGGGAAGATACCATTTCCCCCTCTGAAGAGCGATCTCATCAGATACGCCACTGGCGGGTAATGGAGCACATTTCACAGTAGTTAAATGATGAGTATTTTCCATTAGAATGGACTTGGATCCTTTTAAAATTGATTTGAATTGCTATCTACCAAAGATAATTATTAAATAGTGATTGTTCAGTGTTATAACAATAGCTCTATTAAGCATTTCGGTTGGATCTCTTATAAAAGTAGTTTGCTATCTACTGAAGATAACAATGATAACGTTGAAAACACGGTCATTATTTAACAATTAGCTCTAGTGCTAGGCCTATATACAGTATTCGGTATTTCCATTACTGCATGGTTTTATTATTTATTGGCTATCCCTATGAATTGCCTTGTCACCTATACCTAGATTGAATTTTTTTTATTGAGAGGACACAAAAGTACAAGGATATCAAAGGTGCAACCACACATTTAATTAATCAGGCCTATTGTTTACATCTCATAACTTCGTGATAAACCAAACCGATGTTACCCTATTTTTTTTATTGGGGTGGGTCCGAGGGGCAGAAATATAGAGCATCCTCTCCCACCATAATCCCATCCCTTCCACCTTTGCTTTCAGTCTAGAACATTCGGACGTTTCATTGATTCAAAATATGAATGATGGGCATTTAGCGATCGAAATGGGAAGATCTCTGTTCTTTGTTCAGTCCGAATTTCATTTGGAGTGTTCCAGAATTTTATATTATTCAATTTAACTATGACATTTTAGGAGGATTTTATAGAAACATGACTTGTTTGGCCGTATAGGCCTACTTCTGGTTATCTTGGAACTTATTTTGTCTTATATGGCATATGTCACCAACCAAACCGTAGGCCTAACAGAGGGGCCTTAGACCCGAACGCAACTGAATAAATGAGCTTATAATGGATAGTATATTAAAATACATGCCAGGAGAGGCTGTCCATCCCTGCTCTCCATGGCCCTATAATACACCCCCCAACTCCACATGTCGTGTGTTTGATTGCCGCGTGTGCAAATACATGTACTATACAAAGTTAGACTATTATGAGATAACCATGTGAACCATTTGATAGCATCGGCTCATCGGCCCGAGGATGCTTCTCCGATCATGCCCATGTAGGCCTAGGTAAAACGGCACTTATAATTGATATTATGTTTGATATAACTGAATGACAAATTAGTACACCGAGTTGAACTAACTGAGAACTAGCTTACTTAACAACGATACGAAGTAATAGGCCTACCATATTCAGTAATGACAATAAATAGATAAACAGGTAGGCCTATTGGATGGACGGGCGGGTGGAACGGACTTGTACAACATCGAAAGGCCAAACAAAAACAAAACATTAACGTCTTCGGATAAAACCCGGTGTAAGTTTTTTTGATCTCCTTACAATGTTTCACTCCGATCATGGATTCAAAATCTTTCTCTGTCCTTTTTTTAAAATCTTTTTTCCTTCTCTCTTTCCAAACTCCTTGACACTAACGCTTGTGCTAAAGCCTTGTTTTACCTGAGACTAATATACCTATTAGTCTCAGGTTTTACTAATAGGCCTACTTGCTTTCAGGCTCAGCCACACCCCGGCAAAAATGACGGTTTGATAAGTCGGGCCTCCGATGCGTAAACAATGCGTATGAACAAGCCCTCAAACGCGGCAAAACATAGCGGGTAACGCAGCACGCACTGACGGCTTTCGAAATAACAGCGTCGCGTATTTTAAGCGAACTGGCGCGTGCCAATTTGCGTGAAAAACAAAACACGGGATACGCGGCGCATGGGAGTTTCGCTGATCCCCTGCGGGCAGACTTTTCCATTCTATTTTGTCAATGATCACAATAAGGGATTTAAATCCTTCTAAATAGGCTTTTGGAATTTCAAAATTGAAAATTTCTTTGCATGTACTGATAGATAACACTCTGAAGTTTTGAAAAATGAAGAAAAGTGAAATTCCTGGAAAATACGAAATGACACTTGACAGCCCCCTTAAAGGGGGGAAGCCAGACTGATTTGCCCATAAAGCAGGGTTGTTGTTTGTTGTCGCCTCAGGGATGAAAAAAAATAGTAAACATAAATGCTCTCTTTATCAACAGCTCCCCAATACCTTAAGTACAGTACTAGCAAAGCGTTGTCGATTTGAGTTAAGCAACGCTACTATGGGCAACCATTGTGCCAATCGATCCGCACTACGCGGATACTGTATTCACGCGATACGCGATCGCAATATGTGTTGTTTTTGAAATGACCATGCCAACTGTTTTCATCGAGTTTTGAAACTTACAGGAACTTAATTATACAGGGTGAGTCAAAAATAAAGTTTACCCTAATTGAAAAAATCAACAACAAAAATTCTGACCACAAAATCAAGGCAAACAAAACTTTAAATGATTGCGCCATTTCTTTGCTATCATTTGGAGAATAAAATCACGCTATTTGATGATACCGTTAAAATATGACTATTTCTGTACAGGAGCTGTTTTTTCACCAAAAACACGGTTTTTAATTTCAAGCTTAACTAACGAGCTTAATAATGTTTACTAGGATTATGATGTAAAGCATTACACATCTTGTTTATTAAAAGAATTAAGTAGACAAAAGACTTGTTCAAAATTGTATCACCACTGTCAGTTAATAAATAATAATTGCAAGGATTAAATAGTCTGCAAGGGATATTTATAAACATGATAAACTAGATGAGGATATTGAATAAAAATTGTCACCAGTGACTATCTGATAATGTGAATAATAAACTATATAGTATTTTGATAAAATCAATAAACATAATATTGCACATATTTTTCGTAAATATATACGTAAACATTATCTTTGAACCAATCAAAAATTGTCAATGTCCACAGTAAGACTAGTAAGTAATAGTCTATCCCTCTCTTTCTCTCTCTACATGTAAAATTTATTCCTGAAAACAATAAAGTTTAAGCCATGAAGCTTAAAACTCTTTTAGCCAATGAAGCGGAAATTGTGTTTGCTAGTTTGCTGGTCTCTGTAGCAACCTTCTGACCACTCATGTTCCACTTCCGGGAGCCCGCGAACTCTTCCCTTTGTTTTTGCGTTTTTGCTCGTCTTCCCTATCTGTTTATCTCATTCGCTTTTCTGTTCCGTACCAAGTAGGTTGATTTCTAAAATAAAACCTCTCCCACAGTTGTTGCTCTTTGCATCCTTACCCTCCTGCTCTAGGCCTTTGTTCCTTGATTATCCTAGGCCTTATTTGACTGCAAGTAGCAGTAAAATTGTACTTATTTATATTTATATAAGTTGTGATTTGAGGGAGTAAAATTTGAAGAAACAGGGATTTAAATCCCAATTATTGAATCTTAATATAAGAAATATTTATAAATGGTAAATGAAAGTTTATTATTAGGCCAAATGTAAATTATTACCTCATTGTATAATTGGTAATCTATCAATTAGGCCCACTGGTTTCTACTCATCAAGTAGTTATTTAATCTATTTACCATTCAGGAAATCAATTATTTTGTAAATTATCACTTGAGGAATTCATCGGTGGTAGATTGGATTGTCGTATTTCAATTGGCGCATTTACAAATTTAATAAAATTGATTTTGAGAGAAAGCATTGATAATTCAAGGTTAGGACCATCTTTTAAAAATTGAAGCTCTTTATGAGCGTCTCTCTAAAAAGTTTAGGCCTTAGGTATATTCACTCGGACCTTTCCAATTTTATTTGGATAATATTGTAGTCTTTACAAAAAATTAACCTTGACTGTACTTGTCTAGTAGGACGACCAAAAATATGAATATTTATCAATGTATTATATATAAGGTATCATAGTACCCTTGATTATGCGTAATGCATGTCGTGTAAAATTGCGAAATTAAATCGTCTTGGTACGGAGCTGATTTGCTCTTATCCTATTTTGTCTCCTCTGCATATATAATGTCCGATGTCTACGGGTAATAATATGAATAGAAACCCACTTGATAATCCAGCATCTTGTTTGGTCTTTCTCCTGATCTTTGAGAGTGTGCTTAGCATGGTTGCACTGAGGGACAATAGACGGCTTCAAGGCCTATTTATGACACAATTACCACACTTTAATCATTTCATAACAAAGGAATTGATCCTTTCGCTGTCGGTATTGTAATTTTTTTATTGGTCGTATCTTATGAAATATAATGGTCAAGATCTGGAAGCGTGTTCGGACGTTAAATTGGTCACTTTTATTCAAAACAGCGTAAAATAAGTTTCCCTCAACCAATCTAAACCAGATAAAATTCATATTAAAGCTAATTGATTGGTCTTTATACCGTACTACATTGTTTTGAAAACAAACGAATACTTTTTTCTACAAAATTGCTGAAGTTGAGTAAACATTTTTTTGGCTCACCCTGTACGTAGGTTAGTTTGGTCATTTCAGTTTTTTTATAATTGAATGAAATTGTTAATAATGAAGTAGGCCTGCATTAATATAATGTTCTTATTTGCATTGTCTATTTATGAAATGGCGTTCAAATCCCTAGTCGTTGTTGAACGGAATTAAATCAAGTTTCAGCGCATGTGCATCACCATTCGACAACTCGCGTTCTGCACGTGCTGCGTGTTTATTTCACTCTCGCGTTGCCCTCGTGAAATAAACCACGCAGACGCACGAACACCGTTGTCGATTGGTGAGGCACAACGCTGAAACATGATTTCATAATGCATGATTTCATAATGTATGTTATGCGCCTCGGGGTTGTGTTCACAATGTGAGGCGCATTATAAATGCCCTTTTATTTATTATTATTATTTATTTTATTATTGAATCCCTTATTAAACCCATGATTTGAATTAACAACATTGTCTATCTCAAAATATGTATTGAGATGGTAAAATCGGGTATTAAAATCACACAAAACCATTATAAATGACTTTATAATGTTTTGTATCTTTGTTCATATTTTGTACTTTTTTGTTCAGCGCACTGGGGTCTTGCGACGGAGTGCGCTTAATAAGCATGGTTTATTATTATTATAATATTCTTGGTGATAAATCAAATGAAATGTTTCCACATTTTAAAATATTTCTGAATCATTTCAGAGAGCATGGGTGTCTCCCCTATATGGGCCAATTACAATTGTCAACAAGAGTTAATTAAACCTATTTCCTCTGTGAGTAATTTAATGAGTACCAGCCTATGCAATGGTATTGACAGTTCAAAATGGCCAACATGCCTGCAGACCAATCTATCTCTGTTATTTTACATTCAAATATTTATTAATCTGTCATTTCAGACAGTGAGATCGCAATCGCAAGCAAACAGGTTGTCAAATTGCACCAAGGATTACTGAAGCACTCTCGGCAGAAATAACTTGTATAATTGGCATCGTGTTGAAAAGAGTTGTTGACTCCCGAACAAAAAAAAGTGTTTATCCAGACATAACTGGTTGAAATACGGCCAACAGACACTGACGACGATGGACAAAACTGCATTCATCAGAATTGCACAAAATGTTGAGTTAAATTACAATACACCTTACCCAGGTTATGGCCCTGTCACAGTGTTGCAAAAAGAGCTAACGTGTGCCCGACGTTTATGGACATTTGGGTGTACGTTTGTGGAAGTTGTCATTCGTTTATGACACGTTTGGCATAAGTTGAATTCATCAGCCGTTCGTAGAGGGGTTCGTAGAGGTGCCCTGGGGTATAGGAATTTTTTGAACATTGGGTATAGGTTGCTTCTTGGTCAGCAGTTTGGCTGTAAATTCAGTACGCTACTTTGTGACAGGCGTTAAGCTAACAGGTTGATTTATCAAAACGAACAGATGGGCTGGACGTATACTAATGGCCGAACTGCTGACGAACACGAACAAATGAAAACTTACACAAACGTACACCCAATTGCCAAATACGTCAGGCAGATGTTAGCTCTATTTGCAACGGTGTGACAGGGCCTTTACAGATAACACAAATGATATAAACAAATACACTATATACCCATCGATAGTGGCAGCTTTGACGTTGCGACCACGGTGATCAAACTCCCCAACGATCACATCTATTATCTGGTCCATGGATAACGCCCGCATCATTTTGAACCACAGCGCTGGGTCAAGAGGACGGGTGGGCGGCACTCACAAACAATAAATATATTCCACAAATTGAGAGCGTCAAAGCCTCTAGTACTGTTAGCTATATAAGAGTATGCATGTAGACTTATTCGTTTCACGTTCACCCCATCATCGATGCACTACGACGACTCCTTGTGTTATACAGTCAGACCCACCGGACTGGACTCGCTAAGTAGCGAGACTTAAGTGATAAACAGAGGGCTAGAATAGATCTGTTCCATGCTAAAATACTCCTGCCAATACCCCGAATTCAGTGGTCACACACAAATCATGCAGGGGTTCCTGTATCAATGTTCTTTAGGATGCAGATAATTAGGTTAACACTTTCCATGCAGCTTTTAGTTTTACCATATATACAAAACAGATTTGTCAGAAACCTTTCCCAACTTTCAAAGACTATCTCAAGAAATACTGAACCAATACTAGACATGTTTGTACTTAATTTAATGCATATCTCATGGTGATTCCAAATATGGTGAAGAAATTTAAGAATGTTGACATTTTTGAAGAATTTTGTGAAATTTTGGAACTGTCGTCTGCAGACGACTGCCGCATGGAAAGTGTTAACGTGGACTGACTTGCGTGTCATTATCACCTGGTATAAACCAGAATAGAACAGTTACATTGTATAGCGCCACCCTATCCTATCTTTAATAGCTGCCATGTGTTAATTTCAATGAGTTGAATAGAACGAACAAATGCAACAGCATCTGGCAGCTATCGCTTAACACCTGTAGAGTTATTGGTGCAACAATTCATATCTGCTATAGCTGCTTCTGGTTGTTTTCAATTTATATCAATGCCTCAATATACACACTCCCATAAACATTACACTTGGCAGCTATCACAGATACGTCTTATGGTACTATCCGGTCCATATTTATATTTAGCAGTTAAATTTATATTTAGATTTCATGCAGTAAGACGTTGTTGATATTTTGCTTTTTAATTGTTTCTTTAAATATACAGCCTTGTAGGCACCAGGAACAATGTCTGATCTTGCAATAAAATATAAAATCATGCATAAAAACGACACACAATTGGGTCTTTTAGACGTAAAATTATTTCTAGATTTAAAATGATCAACATAGACCAGGAGCGCTCCACTCGTGGTGCTTGAAGGTTCTAAGTGGCGCGTAAGCGCACTTAGGGTTACATTTCAAACGAATCTTAGTCCAAAACATGACCTTAGATGACCCATATTTGACCTTAAATAACCCACATAATACCTCTTGATCCACACCTTAGGAATAGTAACTCATAACTCATAAATAAGTGCCAGAAGAGCCCTTCCAGGGCCTTCTAAACAGCTATAATACAGGAGCTTTGGGCCCCTGGACCCCACCCGTTAGGGCACTTTAGCACTTTTCAATTTTGGAAGTGGCACTTCACCAAAATCATTTGAGACAAACATGGGTTCAAAGAAACTTAAACTATAACAACAGATGTCAGAGCCCGGGAGGGGTACTCGCCTAAGACGGTATACGGGGGTGTGCCGCTCTAATGGGTAGGTTTTTGGGCACAAAATCCCTAAACATGGGGTATGATTTTGTGCTGGAAATCCCTAATAATGGGGTCACTTTTTACAAATTAGTCTATTTTCACGAAATTTTTGTCTATTTTCGCGAAAATTTGCCAAAATTAGGTCTATTTTCGCGAAAATTTGCAAAAATTAGGTATATTTTCCCGATAATTTGCGAAAATTTGGTCTAAAATGAAGCAAAACCCCTAAAAATGGGTACCGATTTTTCCAAAATCACCCCTAAAAATGGGTTTTGAATCTCCAGCGGCACACCCCCGACCAAACCAAATCCGAGTACCCCCCCCCCCCGGGTGTCAGAGAAGGAAACGTTATCCAAATGACATACAGAGCAAGGGATTATGTAATTTAATAAAGACCCATTGATTTCCGCATTAAATAAGTGTGTTTGTATTATGAAAAAAACAGTATGCCAAGTTGCGTTGGTTAAATATCCTGTGTTAGTAAACTGTTTTTCCATAAATAAAATGTTTCTCTATAGTTCAATCAGTTCCAAATTGGCGAGAAATATGCGGTTTTTATCTCCCTGCGCGTAAAAGTGATCCAAACGTACGCGCACAATTTTTGCCATACGCACAAAATTTATTTCCGAACGCACAAGTCACGCATTCAATCCACAGTGCGTTTGTTGTCATGTGCGTCTAAATCCTTCTGTATTAATTCTCTGCTGTAATGAGGCTCGCCAATTTAGAACTGATCAAACTCTAGAACTTAGAAGCACCAAATCAACTCTGGCTTGATTGCTTTTGTAATTGTAGTACTTTTTAAAACACTTGAGTACACAACGGCTCTTGAATTGAGTTCTGAAATTGAGTTCTGGATGAAGCAATGGTGTTTGGTCCAAGAAAGGGGCATGCAGAACTAGAAGACTCTCTTTTTCACCCAATCTACTAGTTTTTAAGACCAGTGTTATATGAATTTGCCATCCTGACGAGCCATCCCCACAACCCCTTTATAACCCCAGACCCAAGATTGCAAACCCTTATAAAAATGTGAGTGCCTCACCTACCCCCTACATATTTACTACACAGCAAACAGAACAGGCTTACCAGTTTCTTGGATACTTTTTGGTGCCCCCACATGTCGGAGTGTGCCGTTTCTTTTTTGTTGCTATAAATATATAAGACTGGGTCACCTAATGGCTAAAACTAATCCACC
Source organism: Ophiura sarsii (assembly GCA_035610835.1). NCBI lineage: Eukaryota > Metazoa > Echinodermata > Ophiuroidea > Amphilepidida > Ophiuridae > Ophiura > Ophiura sarsii. Next base: position 65,001,814 of record CM069443.1, on the reverse strand, counting down.
CACGTACATATTACGGAACAACACGTCAATTGTACTGGATCCTAATTAAAGGTGACATAGTGACAGAGCAAATTAACCCTAACGATAGAGATACTAACAGTTCTGAATGCTAAAAAAAACCTACTTTACTAGGATAGTGAAAGAGCAAATTAACCCTAACCATCAAATATAACAAATCTTCTTGTTCTATATCAACCTGTCCGTGCCCTTCGATCTTCTGATAAACATTTGCTCGCCGTTCCTAGAATGTCTTCTACACTTTGTGAGATTGTGCATTTTCAGTTGCTGCACCTACTCTTTGGAATTTATTCATTACCTCTAAATATCAGATGTTGTGACTCTGTTCAATCTTTTAAAATCTTGTCAAAGACCCACCTATTTAAAAAGGTGTATAACGGATACTACAGGCTGTCCCAAAATGATTAGTACCCATCGATGCCAAAAGTTCAATAATTTTTGTCATCATCAAAATCGATGAGATTAGGTCTGTTGTTTTTACATCATCTTTGTCATACTGTACGTTTTCATAAGAATTTTAGATCATGAATATCAGATTTATCAAACTCAAGATACACTCCATTATGTAAAACATGGTGATTTCACTTTTTCGGCAAAGTGCTAAAAAATGTGTGTCTATTACAGCTTGTTTGAAAGAAATTTATGTATTCTCATAATCTCTTGTCTACTCAATTATAATATTGTGTGTCTTTCTGTTTGTAACTGTCATTAGTTATGGTGTTCAAATCATTAATTAATCTTCTCCTTAATTCAATTTAATGGGTAAAAGAAGTTTTTCACACCTGAGTGACCCCATGCATTGTTTTATTTGACAAGGGTTTAGGGACTTCTAAATAAAGTGGTATTTGGTGAATCACCAGTGGCTTAGATTTTATTTTCACATTGGAGAATGGATTTTGTGAGGTTAAACTCCAAGGGACTATATTAATTTTAACAAGTTTGTAGGAAATTGCATCCACAATATGAAAAAGAAGTCTAAGCTACTGCTAATTACCCATGACTACGACTTTATCTGTTTAAATGTCCCTGAAGTTTAGCCTCAAAACTAGCCCATTATAGAAACAAAGCTTGGGGTCGCTCATGCGTGACGATCCATTTTTACTCTTCAAATTGAATCAAAATATAGAAGTATTAATGGTGTGAACAACAATATGATACAACAGTTTTAAATAGAAAGGAACCAAATATATTAGCAGACAAGAGATTAAGAGAATGTATTAGTTTCTTTCAAACAAGCTGTTTAAAAACACATTTTTTTGCACTTTGCCAAAAAGGTGAAATCACCATATCTTACTCAATGGAGTGTAACTTCATTAAAATAAGTCCGATATACATGATCTTCTGAAAGGGTACAGTATAAAAAATATGATAGAAAAACAACGGGTCTAATATCATTGATTTTGATGATGAAAAAAATGTATTGAACTGTGGGCATCGATGGGTACTAATCATTTTGGGACAGCCTGTATGTCCATGCACCTTTTAACCTTATGTATATGTATTTGTATCATGTTCAATTGTATTATTTTTTTCATGTATGTTCTCGTTTGCGCCTCGCAATAGTTCATCTAGATTGATGGCGCATTACAAATGCCTTTATTATCTATTATTATTATAGATCCTAACCAATACTACTAGGTGCTGGTAGTGCACGGTTCCCCTGTCACACCCAGGTGGGCTACCATATGCGCAGATCCTAAGATTTTACATGCTGACTCCTAAGCTCAGTTAGATAGGGGCTAGACTATCTTGGTAGTTCCTAGAAAATCCTCAAACTCTATCCGTTGGAAGTAAGGTGAAAAGAGGAGACCTTATTGAAGTCTTCAAAATCCTCAAAGGACTGAAAGACATAAGCCCAGAGGAGCTTTTCACCATTTCTCACGACACCGGAACAAGGGGGCACAGGTTCAAACTTGGATTGGAATTACGGAAGCATTTCTTCTCACAGCGTGTCGTGAACGTATGGAACAAACTCCCTCCATTAGTTGTCAATGCAAAATATACAATGGTCCGAAAATATGGATATGGGATCTAAGAGGTTTACGCCTATAATTTTTTACCCATCAAATCTTAAGTGTAAGTGTAAGACTGCTAGACAATTTTCAACAACAAAAATCAAATCAAATTAATCATTTTAACGTTTTTAAATATTTTCAAAAAACATTCGAACAATTTGTAAACAAATATGTTTTGTTGACTTCAGCCAACTATGAATAAACTATAGGCCTGATTGTGTTAATTGGAAAACCTACTGGAGTCATCCCAACCCGATTAAGCAGAAAACCTATTGGAGTCATCCCAACCCGATTAAGCAGAAAACATATTGAATACATCCACCAGCATGAGTTGAAACAAGGTAACAGCGTGTTGGTTATTGACAATTAACACCTGTCTTGTACGGTGGATGAGACACACATTGATTGCCATCCGATCCACTTGGCTGCTTTTAGTGTGATATGTTGCAAGGTTTCAATTGCACACCTCATATCAAGGTGTAAATAGCAGTGGCGCTGTAGCCCTGAGTGAGTGAACCAATTGCTTGGCCTATCAGAGCTCTTTGCAGAGATGTTACCAGTTTGATTTATAATCAATCAGTTCATTAACATAGTTAATTATCTGATGGGCTATTGGTCACATTTGCTCTTTTTGTACAATTAACAGTTAGTATTATAATAGCACTAACCTGATTCTTAGTGTCAGTTTAAACCTTAAAGTCAAATTCAGGGTCTCATAGAGCTTCATTTCAATAATGGTTATGGTTTGAAATCCTTAACACACCCCTAACCTTTATTTTTGGTAGGGGGTATACCATTATGGTTCTCAAAAGGGAAGGGGGGCTGATGTTTGCCAAAAATACAAGCTAATGAACCTTTCAACGTTTGATAATTATTAGGTCTAACAGAATTGATGTTTGATACAAATGTGTGTGATAAGAACACACATTATTTTCAAATGCATGGTCATTTGTCAGGCATATGTACACTGTAAAATTCGGAACGTCTCACTCCCCCCCCCCCCCCCCCCCACTCCACCTCTTGTGGTTTAACAAGTGCACCACACATGTATGTGTCACACACCACTAATGACGCACTGATGAGAATACTTGTCATTTTAGTATTAAATCTGGTCTAGCTCAACCCTATACAGACAGGTCAACAATTAATTACGTAAGTCTAACAATCTGTGACGTTATTCTGTGACGTACTTCTGCTCTATGGTTAAGGTGTCATTTGGGCTACTTAGGCTAAGATTTGGAATACCCTACCATTCGTATTACTCACTGCGTAAGTGTATGGGTCGTTATTTAAAAATCCCCATTGAAGACATGCAGTGCCAGTTGGGTATACTGAAGAAACGCCGCTACTTATTTCAAATTATCCGTAAGAATAATGGTTTACAGATCTTAATTTGGATAGTTGGCGTTACCTACGGGGTTACCTATATGGGTAAGATATTCATGAACAGATAAAAGCTCATAACTGCTCACAACACCAATATTGAATTGTGTCTTTTAAATAGGTTTAATATTGGTGATTTTATAAATATCTTACTCAGAGGTAGAACCCGATATTTGCTTCATGAATTAAAGCGGCTTTAGGACACCTTCTCGGCAACGCCAACGCCGGATTGTAATAGCAAACATTTTACCTTGCAAATTTCTTTGAAACTGTTCCAGTTTTGACCGCTGCTTCACTATTTCTCTTGTTGAAACCTCTGCTGGGTCCATGGAGACCATAACTACCTTGACCATTCAGACCAGAATCCTATAACAAAGTAAAGAACACAAAATTAGACCAACAAGAACAAACTCCAAGATAGGGTAAAAGTGGAAATCTTCGCGCTCTGTTTATTTGTGTACTTTTTACGCTTGAAGCAGCTGTAACAGCCCTGGGGCTGTTAGGATTATTACACACGAATATATTTCTTTCGCGTATAGGTCTATGTGATGAATCTACAAATTGCGAATTTAAAAACATGCAGAAACAGTTAAAAATTAACGCAAATTTACCACTTTTACAGTTAGTGAGTTTTCCAAGAAGTGACAGGAAAAAAGATTTGGCTATCGTGTAGTATACCCCACCATTTGGATCTACTGTGTGCAAGTCCACACTAAAACACTATGTGGGTAGGGTATGATATAAGATAAAGAAAAGATTCACCAACATCAAAGATACAATCATTGGGTACCTTCAATTCATAGCATGTAACACCAACACTCAAAATAAACAAAAATGTGTGTGCAAACTTGAGGCGACTAGGAAAAAACGCAATCTTGTTATTTTCCTAGCCCTATGTACTACATAGGGCTAGGACAAAAATGCAATCTCGTTATTTTCCTAGCCCTAGGTATAGTACAAGGAAATATACTGGCCCTGTGCATGGGCATTTGTCAAGGACCCATTTCATTTTGGGCCTCAGTGGAACGATCCTTTCTGGCACGTACATTCACAGTTTCATTATAAACAGCGCTATCTTCCGGTTTACCCATCCTGAAACCATATAAAGTATGGCTATACTCCGTTCCAAATCAAGTTGAAGGTGACCTCAATGCATAATGTGATATGAACGTGTGCAATTGCAATGCATTTTGATGCGCTATAAACATAAATGTTGGCACTATAGGGCCAAAAAGCTCATTAATTTAAACAGCAGCATTTAAGCACCAGTGTCAATATCAGTTTGACTGCAGTACGCTGTAACATCACCCCTGGACTTGATCAGAACCGAGTATAGCAAATATTTTAAAAATATTCATTACAAAACGGGTGAAAAGGTTACTTGTAATATTAGTTACCTAAAATAGAAGATAGGGCTGTGCAAAGCAGTGGAATCACACATGGTAGGTCTCTCATTGTTTCCAATTGTTTGAGACATTGTGAGATTAACATTATTTCAATATGAAACCCATGCTTTAATTTGATCTTGTCCTTGACCACAGAGATGTGAGAAAATTAGTAGTAAAGTTTACCTAAACACACAACTTGTACAAACATAACAAAACTTTAAACAGTTGTTAACCCTAAACCCCCTGAGTACTACAAAATGTTACTTCCAAGCAGCCTATCTCCAAATCTCCAAGAGCATGTGCTTTCGAGAGTTGTGGCTTGCCTATGGAGGCCAGTGTTTTTGGTCCGGAGGGTCCCCGGTTCAATCCCCGGTCGGGGAGAGGCGATTTGTTTGTTGATTTCTCTTCCAAAATTGGGATCCTAGTTAGGGGTTAGGGTTATCATCACAAATTGGAAAACAGGATTCCTGGCATCACATGTATTGCTATATATATAAAATAAGAAATGGGAACAGACTCAGTACTGGCTTAAACTATGGAATCCCTCAGCTACCATCCTGCACTGTGAGGGTGTCAACATCCTTTTTTGAAAGTCTCCAATTGAAAACATGTAGGAATAGTTTAAAAGTGGTCATTTTCGCGCTTCGCCAGTTTTAACCATCTCACATGTTTTTAAATTCACCATTTGTAGCTTCATCATATAGACCTATTACGCAAAAGAAGTATATTCGTGTGTTATTGTTTTTGCGGTAGCTGCTTCGCGCGTGAAAAGCGTGGAAATAAATGTAGCGTGAAAATGTCCACTTTTATTGCTATTCGGTAACTTTAATTCACTCAGATATGACCTTTTTTTTAACATGCGATGTCATCTTTGTTTAAGAATAACAATTTATTTATAGCTCGTACGTACGTAGCCACTAAAAATAATTTGTTTCCCTTTTCCTGATTTGGTATGTTTAACTCAGGGGAGCCTTAGTCATCATGCCTCAGTTTAGTGTAAAGATGATAAAAATGGATTTTGGATTATTAATACGATTGATGCTATAGGCTAAATCCGTTGAACAGAACAATAAACTGATGTTTAGGCCACTTACAAAAAAAACCTGTTCTACGGGCCAAATATACACATAACCTTTTTTTTAGCAAATTTTAAAAATTGTGTTAAATTTGTGAAATATTTTAAAACAACCAAATTAAAACAATAAACTCAATTATTTTTGTGTGTGCGCCGGTTTTGAGAACATCGACAACTCCCCCCCCCCCTCCCCCTATTCCCATCCCCTCTCTCTCAAATTTCTGATTCGGTGGCACACTTCCCAACAATTTTTTTTTTGGGGGGGGGGGGAACACCTGTCGACAGACCTACTGGAGAGGTTCGTTTACACGTAGAACAGGGTGGGTATTTTCGTAGCCTTATGCACAATTTAGTTGAGTTTCAGCCTTCAAGATGACCATACGTCTGTTAATATGGTCAAGTGATTTTATATAACATCAAAGTCCTCCTATTATTTCGAACACCCTGTAGAGATCTCATGTTCTAGATATGTACATTGTATGATACAAGTTAGTTTATGTAGCAAATTGATGAGTTCAATTTATGTACGAACACAAGCGGTATTGCGTAGCCACTATTTACCTATGCAAAGCGAGTACAATAATCATGCATACTTTCAAGCAGGCAATTGATTAAGGAAACAATCAAGCAGGCTACTAGCAAGCGATCCATCACCATAAATTGAAATAGGTCAAAGTATCGACTTCGGGCAAATAATAATCGGTCATTATTAAACAGACTCATCGTGACCAGATGAAAGTTCATCATTGGTGTCCTAAAAATATATTCAGATTAGACGATGAAAAAAAAAATCATCTTTTGATTTGTGCTTTTGAGGTAGATTGGAATTGAAAATGATGGAATATAAATGCTGTTAAAGGCATAGTATGTGATCTTTTCCCGGAGGCGCCCTCATTTCATGATTTTTTTTTAGAAAGTAGATTTTCTTGCAGATTTACACTCCCTAGAAACAGATATTGATGATCTTAAATGGACTATAGTTCAATCAGTTCCAAATTGGCGAGAAAATATGCTGACTTTATCCGTGCACAAAAGTAATCAAAGCGAGCATTTTGGCCATCTGCACACGATTTTGGCTAAACACACGCACCCCACATTTGATGAACAGTGCGCTTGTTGCATTCATATACGCCTACACATTTCTGTATTCATTCGCTGCTGTAAGAAAGCTCGCCATTTACAACTGGTCAAACTATAGGCATGACCAGGGTTGTAGCCAGAGCATTTTGAGTGCCGAGCTCAATATTTCGCTATTTGGTTACATAATTCTCGCGGCTCAGGGGCCGGGATGTTTTTAGGCTTTTTTAATGCACTTTGAGGGTTCCTGCCACATAATTTCTTGTTTTATGAGGCAGTTTAATGATTTTATCCACAAATTGTAAAAAAAATTAAAAAATCAGTTTGACCACTGACCACACACAAGTCTTGTGAATATTGTCTACATTAGTATGATGGTTGAAATGGTGAAAACATGTGAGGACAAATTAACCAACATTTTCTAAAATTCCAAACACACAAAAAGTTAGAAGAAAATGTGCATAAGAAAAAGGTTATTAAATTACACTAAGACTAATTCTGATTGTATTAGTTACTTTAAAAGTATGGAAATGTGAACGTTGGTTCTACTATAATAGAGACAAGAGTAGAATTCTCGAGAAAATTCTTACTAATCACATCCAAACAAGGGGCGAAAATGTATGTGTGGGGGAAAAAAGGGTGAATTACAATGAGACAACAAATGGCTAAATAAGCTTTGGAGTCCAACTGTATGTGTAAATTCTTTTAAAGAGAATACTACGATTAAGAGGTGCAAAGAACTTCATATTTACTGTAACCTTTTTAGCAAGAAATAAAACACACATTTTGAATGCAGAGAGCTTATGAGTCCAGAACCCTGTGTACTATAAATAAGAAACCCACTCCAACTTCAGGGGGAATCACTTGTATACAAACATGGTTATCATGATATGGTAACTTCATAAAAATAAACAAATGTGTAAAAAGGGTATTTTTATGAGATAGCAATATGAGCATTCATTGCTTATTAGGGTGCCAAAACTGTAAAATCAGGATCAAGTATATGATTTTGAGCATAAATTTGGAAATACTTTGAAAAGGGTCATACAAATTAGGGGAAAAAGGGGAAAAGTATGTAAAATACTTGTTTGGTTGTTTAGCATATCTGTAGGTCACAGAAAAGAAGAAAAAAGTTTAGAGACCATTCTCAAGTCTGTACCTAAACAAGATAACCGCCTTTGTATTCATGTGGTTCCCCCTGGGCAATGACCAGTGTTCAGCGTGCAAAGAATGGTTTTTATTTGTTTGCGTTGTATTTCCTTATTTTTTACTAGCTTTTTAATTTCACTTGTTTTTCAGAAAATATTATGAATGCAAAGCGTATAATTCCAGAGCCCCCTGGTACCAAAGAAGAAAAACCACAACACCGATATTCAGTACCCTGGACCTACCGAATTCATGGTACCGGTATCGGAGACGGAAGACGCATCTGAAGAAAGTCGCTGTCGCGAGTTTATTCTCTGGTTCCGTTTTGCCTGAGCATTTGTTAAGATTTGATATTCGGTGCATATCAAGATCGGGAGGGATAATGATTGACCGTGAAGTCATCAAAGGAAGGAGGAGGAGGAAGGGGGAGAAATCAAATTAAAATAAGAAATCAAATATCAACTTTGGACAAATAAAAGATGTTTCAATTTTTTTTAAATAAATCACAATTCTGCAAACATATTTGGTAATCGGATAGCTATACAAAGCACAAAATGCAATCATGCTTCAAGGGAAAAACAGCAAGGGTGATGAATGCTGAAGAAAAAAACCCTTAACAGGTACTCATAATCCTTAAAATTAATAATAAATGTGTTAGAATACTATAAAATTCAAGACAAACAGGAAAAAATTAAATGAGATCAACCACTGACACTACACTACAACAAAGTGGATGTTTCTTTCAAAACAAGCACTAGATCTGATAACATAAACAAAATCACACACAATGTTAAAATAAAATAAACAGCAACAACAAAGCAACAACTAAAAGGGAACATTGCAACTTATAGTTGTTGAATTCACAGACAACAGACCAATCTTTGGTCGTCCTATATAATTTCAACAGCCCTAAATAACCAAACCAAATTAAAATTTGATTGTAAATTAATTTAGATCGATTGATTACTTAAAGGTTGATCTCTAACCTTATTAACCATTCTTATATAGTAGGTGTGGTTTTGGATGTCAACAAGGACAATCACACATTTTTTTTTGCCTAACAATTAGTTCATCCCTGTCACTCAAGTTGTTTGGCGTGCATCAGATGCTTACACTGCATTCAAACTCATACTATAGTTTATATTAATATAATCAGTTCCAAATTGGCAAGAAATGTTCAGTTTTTATTGCTCTGCGTTTTATCTCTCTTTAATTCAAGCGTATGCGCACGATTATGGCCACACACACACACATTTGGTTGCATGCACGCGTCACACATTTAATGCACTAGTGCATTTGTTGTCTTCAGCGCACCCCCGTCCTTCTGTATTCATTCGCTGATGTAAGGAGGCTTCACCAATTAGGAACTGATCAAACTATAGACTATTCTTTGATGTCAAAAATGTTTCCTTGATTATAAATCTCCATTGTTCTGTCTTGCGCTAGGCACTTAACCCGCATCAGACTTATATCGGTCTATTTCTTGATGTCCAAAATGTTACGCATTAGGCCTCATTCATCTGTATGATTGGCTGCTGAACGTTAACATGTCTGTATCATAAATCTCCATTGTTCTGTCTTGAACTAGACACTTAACCTGCATCAAACTAACATCGGTCTATTCCTTGATGTCCAAAATGTTACCTTGCATTCAGCGTGCAATATATCCGGTATCGCATAGCGAAATGCTACACAATTTTGAAGAATTGCTAAATCAATTTCCCAATTGTATCGCATACAGATGTGATGAAATGCTACGCAATATTTGAATTGCTACACAAATCAAATTGTATATATTGCACACTGCTTGTATTAGGCCTCATACATCTGTATGATTGGCTGCTGAACGTTAACATCTCTGTATAATAAATCTCCATTGTTCTGTCTTGGGCTAGACACTTAACCCCCATCAGACTTATACCGGTCTATTCCTTGATGTCCAAAATGTTACCTTGCATTAGGCCTCATTCATTTGTGATGATTAGCTGCTGAACGTTAACATCTCCGTATCATAAATCTCCATTGTTCTGTCCTGCGCGAGACATTTAATCTGCATCAAACTTATAACCGGTCTATAGATGAGGTGACCGTTGTTTACATTTAGGACGCCCTCTGTTGATTTGAGACAAAACACACCGGGCAAGAGTTCCTATAGTTTACATAGGCCAGATCAGGTTTTCTAACTAGATTGTGGTGTCACAGCAAATTGTTATCAAAACTGTCTTTAAACTTGCTTAGGAATGCTATAAGCTATCGCATTTCACAAAAAAAAATAAAAATAAATGAGTTTTACAATTCATTAGAAAGAAATTTCATGTTGTCTTCATTAACTTTACTGTATATTCTGCCTGGGGGGAATCAACAGAGGGTGTCCCATTTGTAAATACATGACGTCACCGGTCACACCATCTATTCCTTGATGTCCAAAATGTTACCTTGCATTAGCCCTCATTCATCAGTGTTGATTGGCTGCTGAACGTTAACATGTCCGTATTATAAATCTCCATTATTCTGTCTTGCACTAGACACTTAACATGCATCAGACTTATAACCGGTGTATTCCTTGTTGTCCAAAATGTTACCTTGCATTAGGCCTCATTCATCTGTGTTGATTGGCTGCTGAACGTTAACATGTCCGTATTATAAATCTCCATTATTCTGTCTTGCACTAGACACTTAACATGCATCAGACTTATAACCGGTGTATTCCTTGTTGTCCAAAATGTTACCTTGCATTAGGCCTCATTCATCTGTGTTGATTGGCTGCTGAACGTTAACATGTCCGTATTATAAATCTCCATTATTCTGTCTTGCGCTAGACACTTAACCCCCATCAGACTTATACCGGTCTATTCCTTGATGTCCAAAATGTTACCTTGCATTAGGCCTCATTCGTTTGTGATGATATTGATACAATCCATATATATGATTTTAATACCTCTTATTGTTAGATTGTGGTCAGTCCTAGAGTTCTACGATCCTTCCCTTGGTCATTCGAATTCTAACTTTGATATGCCTAATCGATATGATTATTGAGTTGTATTTGGCTTTTCTTAACACTTAGTAAATCAATATCTTCAATGTCAAGGATTTGAACATAAGAGGTAAGATTATATGTGACGGGATCAAGCGAAATGAGTCACTTGTCGGCAGTTTCAATGTTTATATTTTTCCATTATTTAAAAGCTGGTGGACAATGCTACAGTATAGTCAAAATCTCACCAACATTGAACTTTTATTTAGTTTTTAAGTTACAAACAATTTACCAACTGAGAAAACAAAGTAAAACATAAGAATTTGTCACTTTTTTACCTATAACTCAAAATCAATATTCCTGATATCTGTCTCATTTCGTTTAATCACGTCACATATTTATGTCTAATATACTACACAGAAATGAGATGTTCAAATACGATTGTTCAGAGTGTCTTTGAAAGTTACAATACCTTTGTCAAACATCAACTCTCCAGTATATACAATTGTAATGTCAAAACACGTATAAGGTAGACAGAGGCTGCGAACAATTCTCTGACATGATGGAGATTTCTTTTTTGATATATGCACCCCTACTTGTTATTACCTGCTAACAAGGACCAGACGTGGTACTACCCAAAAGAGGACACACCAACCTGGATACACACCAACACACCGAGGACCAAAATGGCAGTAAAAAAAGAAAAATTGTCAACTAGACTGTGTGCTATCCAACCGAGACCTAAGGGGAGTACCACATACGATAGCATTTTTAAGTTGTTTGCAATATTTTGCACACATCAACTGAGGACGTCCTCAGTTGCAGGTGTGTCCACAGTCGGAATGTAAAAAACAGGTGTGTGTCCTCGTTTGCAGATAATAACAAACACACATGTCACACATATGATACACAAATGCACCTGTAGTGTTATATTCATTCATGCATGCCTACACTCTTGTATAAATTCGCTGCTGTAAGAAGGCTTGCCAATTTGGAACCGATTAAACCATAGTGTAAATCTTGCCACGCCACCAATATACCCAAATATTTCTACATGTGTTTTCAATCCAAATCAGGTTTCATGTTATAACGCAACAATTTGTATTGGAGATGTGATGCTTTGAAAAGGTACCATATAGTAACATTTAGGACACCCAGTGCATGGTCTAAAGGAGGTAAACTTAAGTGTAGTATTAGTAATAGATGCGATCTCCAGTCAACACAATAAATAACTGACCAGGTAATAAATGTGCTGATAACTCTTGATGTATTTATAACTCCTACATAAACATATTAAATTATAAAGTCGTTGAGAAATGTCTCCTCTTTAATTTGAGATATCGCACGCTAAGAATGGTTGATTATTGAGGAAGTTACAATCCCAATGTACTGTCAGGGCAGGAAGAAGAATCTTGCCTGGTTTACAACTGGAAATAGTTTACGGAGTCAAGCGCGTAAATCTACGCAAATCTATCAAATTTGTATCAGACTTGACCATACATTTGGGATTGTAACTTCCTCAATAACCAACCATTCCTAGCGTGCAATATCTTAAATTAAAGATGAGATATGTTTATGTAGGAGTTATACCTTAAGAGTTATCATCACATTTATTACCTGGTCAGTTACTTATTGTGTTGACTGTATATATAGGAACGGTGACAATGAATTGTAGTAATAAATTGTTACTAAAACAGCTCAAAAGTGAGCATCAACAAGGTGAAACTGATTCAATTTCTTTAAAGAATAGAAAGTGAATTTGACAACACACATGTGAAATGGTTTTGCTATGTTAATGTACGGTGAAGAAAAATATTATAGTACACCTTAACACATTCCATGCGGCAGATGTCTGCAGACGACAGTTCCAAAATTTCACAGAAAGTTTCAAAAATGTTAAACTTATTGAATTCATCGCCATATTTGGAATCACCATGAGAAATGCATTAAAATACTTACAAACATGTCTAGTATTGGTTCAGTAATCCTTGAGATAGACTTTGAAAGTTCAGGATTCTGACAAATCTGTTTTGTATATATGGTAAAACTAATAGCCACGTGGAAAGCGTTAAGGTTTGAGTTCTTGTATAAAAAGAACTATGAGTCAAACTTGTTCGTATTCCCTAGGAAACATCTAGAGACATTTTAAACAACAAAAATTGTCCAGATACAAATAAATCTTATTTTTATAATGAAGAGGGAGCACTGACACGTTAACATCCAGAGATATATGTTTCAAAGCATAAGAATTAATGATTTAATAGCAGGAGAGGATTTAATGGTAGTATTTGTGGTGGTTTTTCTGGTTTTTAAGCATTATACTTGTTAAAGATGTATCTAATCAGCATATAACAGCTTCTCGTGAAGGTTAAGTATGGTAAATGTTATAATTTTGTTTTGGTAAAGCTACTTATGGTTAGGTTCAACATTACAAACAAGCTCTCAGCGTATTAGACTTCACATTTCGTTTTATCCTTATTTTATATTTTATAATAATGCTACAGATAGATTTATGATTAATGATCAATCAATCAACCATGGGCTTTGTGATCGATCCAAGCAAGTGTTTTTGCACTGAGTTGACATTCCTTTTTGCTCTGCATTGGGTTGACATTCCTTTTGATGTGTTCATGCACACACTCATGGCAATGAATGAAAACAGGGTGTTACACAGCCACACACAACAGTATGAAGTGAGAGAGATGGACAACAAACGACAAACGGAGGGGCTCTAGCCATAACCTACCGTGGAGGATACCGAGGACTGTGATACTTGGGATTGTTGGCGCGTGACCGCTGATTTCTGCTCTGGCTATGGATTGTTGGGGGAGAACAGAAAGGGTGAAAAGGGTTAGCAGGAACAAGATGGCCTGATCATGGGAATTATGGGTAATAGAGGGAATTGTGGGTAATATGGGGAATTGTGGGTAATATAGGGAATTATGGCTAAATATGGGGAATTGTGGCTAAATATGGGGAATTGAGGGTAATATGGAGATGTAGGCGGAGCTTGGGACGGAGGGGGACCTATGATGGAAGATTTATTCTCTGCATCATGGCTGAAAATGTTGTGGTAAACAGGATGGGTTTGGGAAATGGATTGTCTTTGTTCAATATCTTATCTGAAATAAATGGCATGGGCATGGAGAAACATGTTTCTTTTAATTACAGTTAATTGGAAAGTGATGGAAGATGGACGTGTCTATTCAATCATTCAAGGATATGGCAATTATTTATAATTATAAATCAATTTCCAAAACTCACATTTGAATTGTACGATATGATTAACTTTAAAATATAAATATAATTCATCAGAAAAAATCAGAATCATGTTCATATACATGGGATACGTTTTTTACTTTTGAAAAAAACACTAGAATTATACTGTTTGGTAACAGTTATATACTTAATTCTTTATAGTTTACGCAACCAAGGCTACAGTATCTTAAAGCTGTTCTACAGCCATACATCTTAGCTACAATACTTAAAACGTGTCATAGATCATTGTGAAGCTTGGTCAGTAGTTTATCACAGGTTGTGAGAATCTGTAAAGATTCCTGCAAAGAATTTGTGAATATCTCTGTATTCTCTTCTATTCAAAACATTAATCTTTAAAAAATCTTGCGTCGTTTCTCATTGGTTAAAAATAATCTAACAAATATATGCAATTGCTGCAAGTCTACACTGGAACTATAAAATTAGGCCAGTATTATACCTATCAGATACACATACACAGGTCAAATAAGCAACTTAACACTTTCCACACGGCTATTACTAGTTTTACCATACAAAACAGATTTTTCACAAACCTTTCCCAACTTTAAAATGATATCTCAAGAATTACTGAACCAATACTAGGAATGTTAGTACTTATTTTAATGCATTTCTCATAGCGATGCCAAATATGGTGATGAAATACAATAATTCTGACATTTTTGAAACATTTTGTGAAATTTTTGAACCAGACGACTGCCGCGTGGAAAGTGTTAACGAGATAAATAAGCAACTGATACGAGGTAATCGGACAAATAACAACAGGTGGAACGGAACATTGAGACACTTGGTGGTGATACACGTACAACAAAAACAAGTCAAAATAACTTACAAACATGACGACAGCACAACAGAAATATCAGACTTGTCAACGTATAGGACACAACACAACAGAAGAACAAGTAAACCCTTATATAATGAGTAACTAAATTCTAATTATAAGTCATCAGATTTTAATCTTGACTTTTTTATTTTGTCAAGATGACAAAAAAGGTCATGGGGAAACCATGCATCTGCAATTATCTGTTGGACATAAAGAAAAAATAGAAATTGGGGTTCGGTTTTGGATAAAAATGCAAATCTTAATCCTTTTAATGCATTAATCTCTAGGATTTCAAAACAGCAAGCAGAATTATATCACTACACTATGCCCACAATTCAATGACCTATATACACTGATGCTAAGTGGCAATGACCTTTTGGTTTCTGGATATGAGTATATACTCAAATTTGCAATGGAAATGAAGGATCACTTCAAGCTTCAATGCTTTACCACAACTTCCATATTTGGGCACAAAAGAGTGCACATTAGGCCAAATTAAATTAATTGTTTGTCTCAAAGCTCCCGTGCGCGTTAGTTTATTGGTGCGCATTAGGGGTTTCAATTTTTTTTTTCCCAAAAAAAACCAACAAAAATCCAAAATTTCACAGATTTTCATTGATCACATCATCTTAAATACAAAAGTTCACTTTTACAAGGATTTCAATATTTTATATTTAAAAAAAATAAAAATAAAAAAATGAAAATAAAACCGCATTCCGCATTAGTTTTACAACAGGAGAGGAGCTTTGAGACAAACAATTAATTTAATTTGGCCTTATGTGAGCAATAACTGTCATCAACGATGAATTGATTTGAGTACAGTTTGAACCTGTAATCATTTTAGGGGTACGGTGTCTCAATTCAGAACCTACCTCGTAACTAGTATATTAATAGGTAAGGCAAAAAAAGTCCGTCTCATATACATTTTTTTATTGTGTTTTTGGCCAACTTTTATTTTAATTTTTCCTCTTTCGGAGCCAAATCTTTTTGAACTAAAAAGAAGAAAAGCCAAAAATTGGGCTCATTGCGTAGGGTTATGCTGCAAAAGTGACTCCACATACTTATGTGCGCGGGGGTATATGAGACAGATCTTTTTTCTTTCTTGGCGTAAGTGTACATAAGTCACTGAACTGTGTGCCCATTGAGTAATATTAACCATACAGGGTAGGGTGCCCAAAGAGATGGGATAAAAATGTCTCTCTTTTTTTCTATTTCTTCTGGAACACCCTAAGGATTATAAAGTCAAGCACCATGCATTCTCATCATCCTCATCAGCAGTAGCATTAGCATGGGACTCACAGACACACGACGCCGGGATATAGACCCCTCGGTACCGTCCCCGTCTGATTCATGACCCCAGCCGCCGCCGCCGCCACCGCCGCCGCCACCGTACTCCTCCCGGACAGCCGACATGGGTCTGTTTGGCAAGGTAGCATGAGTACCGTGCATGCTCTGGGCGAGGCTTCTCTGTAAGGGTGATAACTTGGGATCGTTTGAGGGCCCCTGGAAAGAATTGCTTTTGGTAAGAGGGCCTCGCTTGCCATTCTGCTTCTGCTTCGACTTCCGACCGTGCTGCCTCTATTCGGGGGGTAAGGTGTATATCACAAGGAGTCAATTTTGACTGCGTTACAAAATTGTTTTTTCTGAACTTTTCCAATCTTTATCTGAAATGGTCTATATGAATAAACTCTTACGCATACTTTATGACTTAATCCAGACCTTTGTGACATGAAAACAATTCAACTTTTACAGTACTACATTGCCAAGTAGATCATAGTGTTAGCTCTGCTAAAACATCGCAAATAATACTAAAAGCAGCATTCTACTTAGCCACTACCTAGAAAAAGTACACAGTGCGTATTCTACAGAGTGGTAAAAAAGGGGTACAATTTTCAGAGGGAGATTTCTCAAAACGTTATAGTTTGATCAGTTCCAAATTGGCGAGAAATATGTGTCTTCTATCTCTCCACGCACAAAAGTAATCCAAGCTATGTGCGCTAATTTGGCATACGCGTCACGCATACAATTTGCAATGCGCCAGTTGCGCTATGTGAGCATTCTGCGCAACCACACTCTTCTGAATTCATTCGCTGCTGTAAGCAGGTTCGCCAATTTGGAACTGACTGAACTACAGAAACAAAACATTATTTTTACATATTCTTTAAATTGCAATATCTTAGGCATCTAAGGTGGAAATGGTGTTGAAATTGAAGCTCTAATTACAAAAATAGTAGCCTGTCAAAGGAAAATGGTTAAAACCAGTTTGTCTACACGCAAGCCAATGAAATGTACATAATTGAACAAATTGATGTTTACGCTTGTTTTATTTCGGTTTTTTGAGCCAGCTGCTGTTGAAAAGATGGAAAACCGGATGGAAAGTAAGGCCTAAAAAAAAAAGAAGTTTGATTGGCGTAACCCGACCGACCCTAAATACATCGCCGACCCTGAATATTTTTTATTATTTTGAGGGGGAAAACAAAAAATATATATATATATATTTATAAAATTTGAACAAAGTATTAAAGTATTTGACTGTTTGCTTTCAATTTCGGCTATTTTAAGTCCCCATCGAAATGATATATTGTTGAACACAAATATACATTTTTGCCCGGCAATTAAATACGCTAGAGCTATGATTTGTGTGTACTGCTGTCTTTCAAGTGTTCAAAAGTAGGTGATTTGAAAAATAAAAAATAATAATTTAAAAAAAACAAAATCCCGACCGACCTACCCTATTTGTTTTGGTCATGTTACGCCAATCAATTTTTTTTTTTTTAGGCCTAATGATGACGTCACTGTCAAGGCTGGAACTTCAGATTTTTATTCAACCAGCCAATCAGTCAGGTAACTCACAAAAATAACTGCCCGACAGAGATTTTACCAGCCAGTGTAACACTGTGAGTTTAAAAAACTTAACCTGCCAGGTGGGCGGGTACTTTTGTATCTTCATCCGCCCGACGCAAAAGTTACCCGCTAAGGGCAGGCGGGCGGTTGCTATTTCCAGGCCTGGTTACGGTATCAGGTATGGCTATCCCATCAGTATTTTCGGCACAAACCACCTGGCGTGCAAATTTCAAATAATCACAGGTTGATGATGTGCAGTTTAAATTCATTTTATTGTATAGTGTTGTTCTGGTTTAGATCAAACTGGTCAATATGCGTTCAATAATCATTTCCTACCATATAATGCTTAGTTTTATGACTAAGTCAGAGCATGAAGCAGCTTCATGGTCTGAGATGACAGTCAGTACAACTCAAAAAACCTGAAAGTTGTAAAAAAACCTGACATATCACGTAAAATGTTACTAAAATGCCCCAAAACTGGAGTATTACCTTCATGTAAGGGAGGCAGAGTTAGTCTAGGGTAAAGACTTCATTGAGGGATTATACTGAATAAAGCTTATAATAATCCCAGAATGAAGTTTTCACACTAGACTAGTTTCGTGATTCCCATACATGGAGGTAGAACCCAAAAACGGGCTGAAAACAAAAAGAGCGGAAATTGGGAGTGACAAAAACCTGAAAAAAACCAGGAAAAACTGCCGCTTCTGCTAGTACTGCTCTCCATTAAAGAGTCTTTGACTTACTTGTGCCTGATCATCATCCCAATCATCATCCCAGTCGTCTTCTTGTGCCGGTACACTGTCTTGCCTGTCAAAACCAGGAGATACGGATGAGTCGGGTGAATCGGGTGATGTGGCATTGTTGTGCACGATCTGTACAGGACAACAACAAAAAATTGAAATGGATGATGAATCTATTTGTTTTGTGTATGATTGCTTTATTCAAGTAACATCTATTGTTAAAGCCTCTGGGCACTACTACCTGCCTATTAAACAATGTTTACGATTGGTTAATTTTAAGACATACTCATTTGAATAGCTAATTAAAATGCAGCTTGTACAATATTTTACTCCAATCTTTATCAGGGATACAATTATTGTAACAATGTTTCTGATTGGTGCAATAAATGCTGTATCTAACTTTCTGACCAATCAGCATGTAGTTCTCAGGGGTTTATCTTTTGCTTTGGAATCTTCATACAAGATACATACATTATTGAAAAATAACATGGCTGAATATATGGGCTTAATCCCTGAGTACTTTGGGTTGTTGATTTTTCAATGGCGCTATGGCCATCACCAAACAGGGAACACCAGAACTAAGAAAGCAGTACACATCCTATACATTTTTCCACCTGAAGTGCAAATGTGACATCATGGTCTTTTCTTCAGCCTTACAGCCTAAATATCAGTCATGATACTCTCATGTAACCAGATTTGAAGCCATGGTAAAACAATCACAAGATTTTGAACCTGTTTTGAACCAATATTTCAAGAGATTAAATAAACATTTCAATTCTGTTATAGATGCTATGTTATTCCATTCAGAGATTTCAATTAATTCCAGTCCTCCGTAAATCATTATCTCTATGCTTAAATTAATTGGCATCGTCTCAAGATAGTTGTTAATCAAGGGGCATCTCTCAAAAAAACATTTGATTATAATAATGAACAGAAGTCACTCCCATGCTATCAGAGTTAATTCCTATTTAGAGACGAAATTGGATGCATGTTATAGTTTGTTCAGTTCCAAATTGGCGAGAAATATTTGGTTTTTATCTTTCCGCACATCAAAAGTAATCCAAGCGTACCCGCGCGATTATGGTAACACGCACACAGTTTTGGCCGCACGCACGAGTCATATGAGGCACAGTGCAATTGTTGCCTGCGTTCTTCTGTATTCATTCGCTGTTGTAAGGAGGCTTCGCCAATTTGGAACTAATCAAACTATAGGAAAGGTGGTAACTACCGGAGCAGAGGAGTTTGGTGACTCCGATGATATTTTTCTAAAGATATATTTGTTAACAATAGTTAACTGAAGTCACTCCCATGCTATCAGAGTTTGTTTGTTTGTTTGTTTACACAGTCGGTCCATACGGACACACGCTTGGGTCCTGAAGGGACCATGCTCAAGCAAAATGCTCAGGCCAGGCTTAAAAAGCCTATATGTGACGCGATCAAGAGGAATGAGTCGGATGTCGGGGAATCCCAAATTGAGATATGGCCAATTCAAAATGGCGGCTTACATAAGTTTTGATGGAAATTCATGTATACAATTTGACATAACTTTGAGACAAAACGTCGTATCGACATGGGGTTTTCAGTTTCTCTAGTTGTCTTCTTTAAAACTGTATTAAAAACTCATTTTCGACCAGGGTCGACATCCGACTCATTCCTCTTGATCGCGTCACATATAAGCATGCTGGCTGAATGAAATGAAAGTTAGAAAAGATGGAAGAAAAGAATGAAGTAAAAAGAGTCACTTCCAACAAATAAAATTAACAATTTTGCTGTCAGCCTTGGCTTGGACAAGAGAAAAGAATTAGTCTTAATCCAATCTCATTTTCCACACAGGCTTATTAATTCCTATTCAGAGAGTAAATGGAAGGATGCATGTTAGGAAAGGTAACTACCGGAGTAGAGGAGTCCGGTGATGTTTGGCCATGATCTGGCGAGGGTGTTTGACCGTCTGTCTCTCCCATTATCTGAGAATAACAAAAAAGTCATCAATCATCTTGCAATTATATAGACAGCCAACCGATGGTTTTGAATGATCAATATATTTCACAACCAGTATTTTTTTGCTGGGACAAAATCTTTCTCATGACAATAATATAGTATGCTCATAGTTATTTCTTTAGGCTAGTCAGGAAGGGTATGAATCTAGATAATTATTATATATTTCGATACAAATTAGCAGTGATCTTTAAAATGTAACAACTATGTAATATATATGCATGTGTGAACAGGGTTCTAGCTACGGTGGGCGGCACTGGGCAGGGCCGCCTAGCTACGGTGGGCGGCACTGGGCAGGGCCGCCCGGCACTGACAATATCCGCCCAGCACTCTAAAAATAAATTTAAAATGTACATGTAAAATATGGTCATGAGAAACTTGTAAGTCATTGTTTGCTTACAGAAGTGCAGCTTAATTTAGCCCCACCAGACCTATGGCTATAACTATTATATGGTCAGTGCCTAATAGGTATTTAAGAAATATGCGTTTGTTGTATCTCCGCGCGCTCAAGCGCACGCGCAAGATTTTGACAAACGCATGACACACAAATCATGCAGAGTGTGCCGGGTTGCGTTATGCAAGCATTGTATTGTATGCGCCAGGTTATATGATCCCACGCTCTTCTGTATTTATTCGCTGCGGTGAGGAGGTTTGCGAATTTGAAACTGAATGAACTATTATTATTATAGTGGTGTGACAAGACATTTTGAAATGAGAGGGTACAGAGGGGTGAACCTTTAGTTGTTTGCGCCATCATCAATTCCCCCATGCTGGTTATATTAAATGTATACAATCCTCAAAATAAGTAACTGACCCGGTTATAAATATTCTCTTAACTCCAAAACTATAGCTCCTACGTAAGATATTAAATTTTAAAGTTGTAAAGAAATTTCATTTGAGACATATTGTTCACGAAGATCGGTTAATAATTAAGAACGCTACATTGCAAAGGATAGAACAAAGTGCCGTTTACATTTTCACACTTGGGTTTTGAACACGGAGGACAGTGTGACAGGTATGTGTATGGACTGCATTGATCAATTGAAGCATCCCCAATCTTCATCTTACTGTCTACCTGTGACTTGTCGCTACCATTTAACCAATGATCCGCCTGTTGCTAGTCCGAGGCTGCGTGTAGAAGTACAAAATGTTAAAATGAAAAACGGACTTTGTTCTGGTTTTGGGCACATAACTGAGTTAATATTCATTCAATCTTCACGCGTATTATCTCAAATTAAGGAGAAGAAATTTCCTTACAGCTTAATTATTTAATATTGGGAGTTGAGAGCATATTTATTACCGGGTCAGTTACTATTTTGAGGGTTACATACCGATTATCAGTGAAAACCTGATATTATATACGTCATTCATATATTCTTGTTCATTGATTGGTTAAAAGTGGGTCACATGATCAAAAATAAACACGCTATTTTGCCAAAAGTACTATTTACGGCTCCCAAAAGTACTATTTACGGCTCCCCAAAAGACTATTTACGGCGCACCAGTGCGTTGGTAGTTTCACGCGGCGTTGTACTCCGCGTGACGCGAGAGAGCGCACGATTTGCATCCACCGGCACAGCGTGACGATCGTTCGATGCACTGCCTTTGAATTTAACTTTTAAAACTTTTTAACTGATGAAGATTGGAATTTACCGGATGATTTTTGAATTTGAACTTTATGGAACTAGAAATATATGAATGACGTATATAAAACAAATATATACTGCCTTTATTCGAGTCTCTGGATTAAAACTATGGGCCCGAGGTGACTGCAATAGTGCTATTTTGCTGAGGGGCACAGTCTCTCATGGCAGTATATATTTGTATATTGACACTACATGCAGTCGGATAGCAAATTGAGGTGATTTATATCTTGTTCTTACTCATGCATATCGATTGCTATCTGGTTGAGGTGACATCAATGGAAACTTGTTGCATGGTCAATTTGTATTGGAATGCATAATCCAAATAGGAAGTAATACTATTGATTTTGATCAATAATAAAATATATGACTGCAATTGTCACAATCATATCCTTGCTCCTACGGCTGACTTCACATAGGAGTATACTATTCGGGTATACGGTGCACGTTTTGCAGGGCATGTGGATAGCTTAAATCGCACAATGTAATTTCAATAATACCGGGTAACATAAGAGGACACTATTCGAAAAGGCCGTATACCTGCGTATAGTATAGTATAGTATAGTATAGTATAGTATAGTATAGTATAGTATAGTATAGTATAGTATAGTATAGTATAGTATAGTATAGTATAGTATAGTATAGTATACAAATATTGAATGCCGGAGAGTGTGATAGTAAAAACTATATCACGAGGTCAAATTTGGATTTTTCCATTACACGAGGCGCAGCGGAGTGTGATGGAACAATCAAAATTGGACAGAGTGATATAGTTTTACTATTGCACGAGCAAAAGGCATTCAATATTTGTTTTATATAATGATATCACAAATTTAATACCTAGCCATAATGATAGTAAAAACTATCACATGGCTGAAATCAGGCCTATCATTATATAATATAGTATAGTATAGTATAGTGGGAATCGTGCGCGTTCGATTTTCGTGCAGTGTATACCATCCTGTTTGGGTGTGGCAGCTGCAATTCGTGTGTACAGGCATTCTGAATTTCCCCTATCACAATTTATAAACAATTTATTGCGCAGAATAGGGTAAGTTAGAAACAATCGGACTCCTTTGTACTCATTTTATTGCAATTTAATAGGAGTAGAGCCAAATCTTCTTCGTCCGAAGTGTCCATTTGATCGGCGCCAAAAGACCGAGTAGGGCACGCGTGCTACCCTATGTGACTCGCCGTGCCCGTATAGCGTATAGCGAATACCGAATAGCGTATAGCGAATACCGTATACTCCTATGTGAACTCAGCCTAATGCACCACCAACCAGTCAGTGCAGAAAATAAACACTGTTTTAGTTCCTATTATTTAATCCATCCCCCGCTTTCTTCTTTCCACTTTCTGAACTCCAAATACTATTCAAAGAGTACTCAATACATTTCAAATCTAGTATCAATGTGTCATTAATGTAGTTATCGCAGCTTGTTTATTTTCTTGTGTCTCTCTATTTCATTGGGGAAGGGGGGCTAGGTTTCCATTCAAATTGACAAATGTACCAAGTTTAGAGGAGTGAAAATCTCAAATGAGCTTCCCTTTCCATATTGCATCACAATTTCCACCCAATAATAATTATGTCTACTGCCAAATATCTCTCTATGTTTGGTGCAACATTGTGATATATGAGAGCAGGGCTCAAAATACACGGGCGAATAGCAATTAGCCCCCAGTTTTTACAAAATAGCCCCCTGAGAAAATGTTGGCCTATGGTAAAATGTACTAAAGACAAAAAGGTATTTGAACCCCTGTATATGAGTGTTTGTTGTTCAAGTTGTTGCATTAAAAAGGAATAAAAAGAACAGGGGAACTGAGGACTGAATGTATCCCTTCCTAAGATAGTCCTACACTATCTGAGCCAAAGAACTGCATTCAATCCAAGAATTGCTATCAACCGAGAATCGCCCGTAAATAGTTCTACACTATCTGAGCTCAAGAACTTATCTCAATCCAAGCCACTATCAACCGAGAACCGCCCTTAAATAGTTCTACACTATCTGAGCCCAAGAACTTATCTCAATCCAAGCCACTATCAACCGAGAACCGCCCTTAAATAGTTCTACACTATCTGAGCCCAAGAACTTATCTCAATCCAAGTACCGCTATCAACCGAGAACCGCCCTTAAATAGTTCTACACTATCTGAGCCCAAGAACTTCTCTCAATCCAAGCCACTATCAACCGAGAACCGCCTTTAAATAGTTCTACACTATCTGAGCCCAAGAACTTATCTCAATCCAAGCCACTATCAACCGAGAACCGCCCTTAAATAGTTCTACACTATCTGAGCCCAAGAACTTATCTCAATCCAAGCCACTATCAACCGAGAACCACCCTTAAATAGTTCTACCCTATCTGAGCCCAAGAACTTATCTCAATCCAAGCCACTATCAACCGAGAACCGCCCTTAAATAGTTCTACACTATCTGAGCCCAAGAACTTCTCTCAATCCAAGCCACTATCAACCGAGAACCGCCCTTAAATAGTTCTACACTATCTGAGCCCAAGAACTTATCTCAATCCAAGCCACTATCAACCGAGAACCGCCCTTAAATAGTTCTACACTATCTGAGCCCAAGAACTTCTCTCAATCCAAGCCACTATCAACCGAGAACCGCCCTTAAATAGTTCTACACTATCTGAGCCCAAGAACTTATCTCAATCCAAGCCACTATCAACCGAGAACCGCCCTTAAATAGTTCTACACTATCTGAGCCCAAGAACTTCTCTCAATCCAAGCCACTATCAACCGAGAACCGCCCTTAAATAGTTCTACACTATCTGAGCCCAAGAACTTCTCTCAATCCAAGCCACTATCAACCGAGAACCGCCCTTAAATAGTTCTACACTATCTGAGCCCAAGAACTTCTCTCAATCCAAGCCACTATCAACCGAGAACCGCCCTTAAATAGTTCTACACTATCTGAGCCCAAGAACTTATCTCAATCCAAGCCACTATCAACCGAGAACCGCCCTTAAATAGTTCTACACTATCTGAGCCCAAGAACTTCTCTCAATCCAAGCCACTATCAACTGAGAACCGCCCTTAAATAGTTCTACACTATCTGAGCCCAAGAACTTATCTCAATCCAAGCCACTATCAACCGAGAACCGCCCTTAAATAGTTCTACACTATCTGAGCCCAAGAACTTATCTCAATCCAAGCCACTATCAACCGAGAACCGCCCTTAAATAGTTCTACCCTATCTGAGCCCAAGAACTCATCTCAATCCAAGCCACTATCAACCGAGAACCGCCCTTAAATAGTTCTACACTATCTGAGCCCAAGAACTTCTCTCAATCCAAGCCACTATCAACCGAGAACCGCCCTTAAATAGTTCTACACTATCTGAGCCCAAGAACTTATCTCAATCCAAGCCACTTTCAACCGAGAACCGCCCTTAAATAGTTCTACACTATCTGAGCCCAAGAACTCATCTCAATCCAAGCCACTATCAACCGAGAACCGCCCTTAAATAGTTCTACACTATCTGAGCCCAAGAACTTCTCTCAATCCAAGTACCGCTATCAACCGAGAACCGCCTGTAAATAGTCCTAATCCTATCTGAACCCAAGAACTGCTCCCAATCCGAGAACTGCTATCAACCGAAAACCACATTTCCCTGGATAGGCTGATTTCTCGGGGGGGGGGGGGGGGGGGGGGGGGGGCAGTCAGGTATAATATTGAATAATCCGCGTGAACGAAAAACGCTGAATAAGGGTGCTGAATAAGGGCCCGTGTTAAGGGTATCAAAATCGCCAATTTCTGAGAATAGGGGTGTCTTTTTCAACCTGAATCCGCGCTAAGGGTTGCTGGGCCGATAGTCACATGTCATCATTGTTAAATAGCTGCAAAAAATGGTAAGGCCTCAGACAAATTTATAACAGAACTGAATTTAAAATCCTTCATACATTGTTTTGTCTTATGGACCTATATCCTTTGCTATGAGTATGATTTGTCGAACTATAATCCTTGTTAAGGGTCAATTCTTTCTATGAGCATCTGCGTTAAGAGTAGTTTTTTAGAGTGGATTCATACGGATGATTACAACTATTATACATGCCTGCCCCCCCCCCGGCTGATTTGTTTGAATAGAGGAGGGCTATACCAAGATATCCAAGAGTTCCATTTAATGTATGACACATATATTTCCACCTTATTTCACTGTGGTAATAAACCACCTTGATAATGACAGGAAGTCATACGGGGACACTATGTCAGTTTCATTTCCCTATACTTATTACACTTTGTAACTAAAGATCTCTACTGTAACTATAACCTATTTTAACACCAGATTTACCAGGTAATGACTGAATGGTGGTCTAAAGGAGAAATTAAAACTCCCATTCCAATAAAATGCAGAACTAAGATTTTGAATGAAAAGTAATGAAATGATAACAAAAAAACTAAAAAATTCATGTCTAATCATAATCTTCATGTATATAAGTCGCATCTGCGGTACATAACAATAAAAAACAAATTGAGGGGTCAAAAGGGCCCAAAAAGTGATATTTGTGCCTGTTTTGCAATAAATATTGCCAAATTTAATGCAGAAAACCCTTGCTTGCTCAAGTTGAATCAACAGACATGACACAAATACTGTAATTCTTGCATTCATTTAGATACCTTTTCGAGCCATTGCTCTTGAGCTCTGTAGTGTTGATTAAACATTTTTCCTGTTTTACAATTCCAAATTGTTAAAGTTAATAACGTATATTTTGTTTGTTAGAGAGAAAAAATCACATGTTTTTATATTCTTGGGAGCTGCTCTAAGCGCAAAAAGTGCCAATAATAATAATGTATTAAAGAGAAATAAATTCACATGTTTTTAATATTCTTGGTTGGTTTTTAAAGCAAAGTGCACAAAATTAATGTAATGAAAAATGTTCCATATTTCAAGTATTGCTCCTATCTCTCTCTGTAATCATGATACAGATCTCCTCTATGCAGCTCATGATATCCTACACATGATCAATGTGGTCATCACAGTAAGTACATACAGCAAATATTTCTTTTAATAGAACTCCTAAAATAGCACCCCCATCCCATTTTAGACATCCGATCTGATGTACGTAAACTCATTATAAACAGGTAAATCCATTGAGGAGGATTTTGGATAGTCAAGCTGTGCTGTATGTGTCATCGTATAGCGCCATCACTGTTACTGTGTGAGATTTTGACCTACTTCCATGATCCTGGTGCTTGGTATCAACCCTAACGTACCTGGAACCTACAAAACCCGACAGTGCTACAATCTTGTACCACGCGACGGCCTGTAAATCTCGTACCATGCTCAGCGCGGCATTCAACATGTGAAAAGAACCTTACCTGTGTAGCTCAGTCTTGCACGCACGCAGCCCGGGTTCAATCCGCGGCGCATACACTGATTTTCCCCTGAAATTTGACCCGTTTATCTCCCCTGATAGTTAAATTCACAAAAACATGCCCGGGAGTTAGGGTTAATGATATAAATTACAAACAGCAGCTATCAGGGTGACCCAGAAAATGTTGAACCCAAAAATCACAAAATTCAATATTTCTTTTTACCATTAAAATAACAAAATATTGCATAACTCGTTCACCAGCTATGTGTACCATACATTTAAATTTCTGAAACATTTAAGATCATAAAAATAGGCCACACGAAACTTAAAATACGTGTAATTTTGTAAGAAGTGTTGTTTTGTAGTGTAAGTGAAGTGCAAAAAAAAATGGTTTCATGCTACATGAGCAGAACAAGTGCCTGTTTGAAACTATTTCTGCACTCTATCTCATTAATATTCATTTATTATGTAAATCAATATTATTATTATATAAGAGACTTTGAAAACAAAAACCTTGACTTCATTTGAAAATGTTAATTTGATAAATACAGATCAAAAGAAAAGATTACTTAACTCACCGTACTTAGAACATAATTAAGTTTCTATCTGAACCAAGTTACAATTTTTTCCGTACTTAGAACATAATTAAGTTTCTATCTGAACCAAGTTACAATTTTTTTCACTTTTACAAAAGGGCGAAAACACCCCCTCTCACACAATCAAGTGTATCTTTAGTTTGGTAAGGCCAATTTACATTATCTAAAGTTCTCCAGAAAGCTGAATAAATTGTTCACATAATTGTTGAAAACAGAATGCCATATTTATTTATTTTCATTTTTAATTATTTTTTTTAAGTTTGTGATTTTTGGGTTCAGCATTTTCTGGGTCACCCTGTATTTACTACTTAAATAAGATTTAATTTATTAATTTTGTGTGTTCATAATAATAATACTTCTCCTTTCTCTATCCTTTTGCATACCAAGCCTTGAATTATGGATCTTTATAATCTGAACTACTATATCACATACTGTAAAAGTGGACATTTTTGTGCTACATTTATTTTCACGCCTTTTACACTAAAATCAGCAAGAGCGAAAATAAAAACGCACAGATATATTAATTTTGTATGTAGGTCTATGTAAGGAAACTCAAAATAGCGAAAATAAAAACAAGTACAACTGTTCAAAATGTGCAAAGCGCGAAAAATTACACGGACAAACATTTCCACTTTTACAGCAGTTCAAGCTTCCAGGAAGTTGTTATTTTCAATTACTGACAAGTGTATGACTGTCAAATAGTAATACATTTCTGTTCATGATAATGTAATAACACAGGTCTGCTATCAAGGAGTAGTACCAACAATATTGTGGGTTAATTTAGTTTTACAATCATAGAATCCTACAGTATTTATGTTATGACACAATGGGAAAAAATTCAAAGTTATGTTCAAAGTTCTATACCAAAACTTAAATTTAGAAAGCGTGGGTGTGTATATGTACACTGCATTCAAATTCAAAACTAAAGGTTTCAAAGTTGTAAAACCTTTTATTAACATTGATGACTAAGAATGATCGTAGTTCATTAGCCATGCCCCACACAAGCCACGATAGAAATATCCAACAGAAGAATTATTTGGCTTTACAGATTTAACTAAATTCAAAAGGTTATACATTTGCTGTTACTGGTTGTTTGGTTCGTTGATTGGTTCATTGATTGGTTCGTTGATTGGTTCGTTGATTGGTTCGTTGATTGGTTCGTTGATTGATTTTGATTGATTGATTGATTGATTGATTGATTGATTGATTGATTGATTGATTGATTGATTGATTGATTGATTGATTGATTGATTGATTGATTGATTGATTGATTGATTGATTGATTGATTGATCGATCGATCGATTGATTGATCGAACTTTGGCTTGCTGAATCACTGAAATAATATAGAAACATTAGATCAGATGAGACTATCTCAAACAAAACTTGAAAAGCCCAATGTAAGTAATCTCTACAATGTGACAATTACAGGAAATCTTAATAGTAACAGACTACAGGAAGCTTATCAAGACTCTATACATTTCTTATTGAGGGGTCAATCACAGGACATACATGGCACGTCAGTCAGTCAGTCATCCATAGATGTAAAATCACAATAGGTAGTATCGTGCCATTTGGTTTGAACCCATGTTGTCTATAAATAGCCATGATCTGGGTTTTTTTTGTATTGTATAGTGCGGTGATCCAAATGAAGCACTTTATAAATCTTGATGTCATGTTGATGTCATGTTATGTATCAACATGCATATCCATTTCATTGTTTAGTACTTGTCACAATAACAATGGTTTTGTTTTTTGACCGCCCCCCCCCCCCCCCCCCCCCCCCCCCCCCCCCCCCCCCCTCTCTCTCTCTCTCTCTTTTATACATTTTCCAGTATTTTAGGTTAAGACCGTTCAGGTTTAGGTTATGGTATAAAGTGAAGGTTAGGGTTACGGTCAGGGTTCAAACCAGTGACCGACCACCTGGTTACCAAGTAGACGTTCAACACTATACCACGCTTGTTTGAGAGAATTATTTCAAAGTCTCATCTACCAAGAGTATATAAATCAAACATGCTTGATGATTTCATTATGTATTTATGATATTAACAACTGAAAATACAGTTTTGACTGTGATTAATTCCTTTGACGAAGCGGCAGCCAAAGTTCTCTTGTGGCAACCCAAACATGGAAGAAGATCCAGAGGACAACCCAGAAAAGACTACATCAGGATTATTACAGAGGACACCGGCTTATTAAGTGGATAAGATCTGAAAAATTGCATGAATGATAGAGCAGTGTGGAAGGCCATCACAAAAGTCCGACCTTTTGAGTCACCATAAGCAAGCAAGCAATTCCTTTGAAAATGATTTTTTTTTAAAAATCCTAATCAATGTTGCAAAGCGTGAAAATAGACACATTGTCTATGTCCATGTGCATTCAACTTTACAATGTTATATCTGTAATAAAAACAATGCACATTTCTAGACAGCCAAGAATCAACATAAGGAAATAACATCGCTCACTTCAGACAACATTGTCCCGGCAACAATGGTAGAAGTGGGTGGCAACAGCACGCAATGTCAAAGTCGCTCCTATGAATGGTTGCTTCAAGGTCTGTGCACAACAATAAAACTTCTATGAGTTCACAGCACGGAGGGAATCCCCCGTAGCCTGCAAGGGTGTGAACTGGTAATCTTCCTTTTTGTTTGGTTATGCGTTGTGTGGTGCTATAGTCTGATTAGTAGCAAATATTAGAACTGTGGAGGGGTGGGGGAGGGGTAAGCTACCCCTGTCTGCTGCCACAGTGGCACTATCATATGTGGAAGTTGGATATGTGCAATATCTTTTAACTCAATCGAGCACAACATCTTATATAAATTTATATAACCAATATAAGAATCACGCTTTCACATATTTTCTGGCTACTTACACATCCAGTTTATATAGTTAGGTATGATGGGTGTCATACTCATGCATCAGAGAAGGCACAATCACCGTTTTGGGCAGATTGGCTTGGTATCAAAGGGCAGATTTGACCAGTAAGATGTTAATAAGGGTCCCCTTTAATAGTATAAATATTTTTTATTATATTAATTTTTTCTTTTTTTGACAGGTAAAAACAGCCAGGGGCAAATTAACAATCCTACACACACCCTCCTCTGCGATAGTAAGAGCTATATCATTGCTGTTCTGTCAAAACCTCATGTGTTTTCTGGCCCTTCAGCATGTATAAAATAAACTGCCTAATGGTTATGAATAAGAAGTGTTGCTTTATACACGTTCAGGGGCAAAAGCGCAAGGTTTTAATAGAGGTATTTTTTGCCCCTTGAACATGTGTTAGAGCATACTACCCAACGGTTGTACATAGAAAGAATGACTTTATACATGCTGAAGGGCTGGATAGAGATACAATGTTTTGACAGAGAGCAGCAACGATACCATATGGAAGTTGAATGTGCAACTTCCTTTTAACGCTGCTCAAGCACACACAGATTGGAATGTCCCATATGTCATACTTTGCAATGGCATGTTTCTAACCCTGCGGCTACAGGCTCTTCAAAGTTGACGTCAACATAATGTTGTTATGTAAATAAAAAATTATGGAATAAGATATCTAAATAAACAAATAGTAGTATTTATAAATAGATTAGAATGTCCAATGTCTTGTTTAGTGATTTGGATGAATGAATTCCCACCTATATTAAGCATGTTAAGAATAGCGAAGCATAAGTACACATGTATCAACTCACTAATGTACAGAGCTCAAATCTTAGCAGAGATTTGGTAGTAACGCTTGCATACCCACACAAAGGAGGAAGCAAGGATTACTAATTATAGTCTTCTTATTATAGGTTATATGACTGGTATGGTAATAACATAGCTTGGCTTTAATTGATGCACGTCATATGGGGTTGACCTCGCCTAAGTACATGATGTCAACCTCGCCCAAAAAACCTGGGCAACGGACATCCGTGGTGCGCAATACCTAAGCTCAACCTAGCTCTGATTGGTTAGCGGCATTTTGTGTGTTTTCATGCATGCTCTCAGTAAGCTGGTCGAAGTATAGCCTTGATCAGGCTTCTAATTATTTGAATCAGGTAGTAGTCCGGGCTAAAGTAATATTTAATAATAAATGTCCAAGGGACTCCATAATCTTATTTATATTTTTAGTGTGATTAAATAAACATCCAAAATAAAGCAAACATTTCTTCCCCCACCCTTTGCCGACCCTCAAACTGGCCCACATACCACCGCCCATCTCTCGCCCGCTACTCACTGAACACGCCCAGCTGGTGAAAACATCCTAGTGATCGCCATTGAGATATCATCCACGGAGAACGGAGAACGAAGTTCGACTGATAGGGCACTTGCGCCCGAAGCCTTGTACAAATTGTAATCGACTGAAAAACGTGCTAAAATCATTAATATTTACATACGATGTCACTGATTGGTACAGTCAGTACGCAGGTATCGTTTTTAATGAGTGACCTCGCCGATTTCTAACCCACGCAAAGATCGATTTCAGGATGTCAACCTTGCGCTAAAACATTAAGGGAAGTTTGTTTTCCCTGAATTAATTGAGGTAGGGTTAGCTGGCAGCAATGATGGCGAAGTAGGTGGATTGTTCGTAATTTTCTCTATAATATGATGCCAAATCTGACACAATTGGTCCACAAACAGTGATTTTATCGTTAATTTTAGAATTTAACAACTTTCGTGACTTTGCTTCTTGTATCTATTCACTTGACCGGACTAAAATGCGTACGATATTTTAAGAGCAATTTCCGTACTAACGGAATCTTAAGCTTTAATTTCATATCAAAAACATTGATGCCCGACTTCTTTTTTGATAAGAAAAACCGAGTTTGATTTTCACCGATTTTCGGTCAGAAAACGAAACTTTACGATCCCCCGTTAGGCCTCGCCAACTTGATTTTTAGCCTCCCGTAACACGCCCGCGTTTCATTTTCATGCCCGCGTTTGAATTCATTATTGACATTTTGGAAAAAAAATACCATTTTTCCAATGAAAACGTCCGAATTCATGCATTTTGTGGGATGAAATTGTGAAATGTTTATTCATTTTGACCAGAATAGCCTTTCTGTAAAAAAATAATATAGCGCAGAAGGATCGATTTCGAACCCCGGACCTCTCGCTCTCAGAGCGAGCTCTCTACCATCTGAGCTATCTAGCAAATCTGAATATAATCGTGAGATTTAAACACTTGATCAACAACCCGTCGACGCTACAAAATGAATTTAGATCGAGACAAGATTCGAGGAGCTATTTTATAAGCATTCACTTGACCGGACTAAATAATTTTATAAAATTGTAAGCATGTTTCTAGTTACAAAAGACTATGAATATTATGATACGATGGATAAAATTGATGCCTAATTCTTCAGAAGCGACTTTTTTACCATGAATTTGGCTTTAGTTTCTTCAAGTTTTTCTTGAATTCGGGTTTGTCGGATTGCAATAATTTGCACCGAAAATACAACATGTCATGAAGTTCACAGAAAATATTAGATAATATTATTTGCATAATATGCCTTTTTACTATACAATTTCATGGCCAATGTGTTTGAAACGTGTGATTATAATCATGAAAAGAGCTCATTTACATCGTGCTATTACGAGGTCAACTATGACTGCGAAGCGGTTTCGCTACGGGTGAGTACTTCCGGGTTGCTTTGCTGGGTTAGAAAAGGAACGACTTTTCGCGTGCTTGCGAATTGACTGGGTACATGTTTTACAATTGACCAACCTCCACGATAGGTAAATTAATAATTGAACGAACACAACTAAGCAGCGTATCACGTACATTGCGTGAAGCGCACACAACCATTCGCGTGATCATCTTTGTACTGCGTTCGCGTTGTTCGTTCAATTATTAATTTACCTATAGTGTCGTTGTGCAATTGGATGTTATGCCTCATGAATAATTACTATTCGCCATATTTGGTAATATTAACCCCCTGCGAAAAACCGCTGGAAAAAATAGATCAGCATTACAATTTGTACAAGGCTTCGCTGCTACACAGCTATTAGCTCGTAAATCCTACGTCATTTGTCTTTTAACACACTGTATTCAGCTCTATGTGAAGGGTGGGATTTCCGTGTTAGAAACACCAGATGGCTATACTGACTCTGGTACTGCCTTATTTTAAATAATTTTAGAAGTTTGATCAAGGCTAGTTGAAGTGTGCCCCCGTATGTAGTGCGCCCCCGTATGTAGTGCGCCCTGTATGTAGTGCGCCCCCGTATGTAGTGCGCCCCCGTATGTAGTGCGCCCCCGTATGTAGTGCGCCCCCCCCCCCCCCCCCCCCCCGTATGTAGTGCGCCCCCGTATATCGGACTGTGGCCAGGAGAATATGTACCGTAGGTCCATTGCAAATAAACATATACCACACTTTCACTAGAGTATGATTGAACATATATTCTAATAACAAAAATTTTGTTGGAAACTGGGGTAAAGAGTCGACAAACTCTTTGAAAGTGACAAAATCCTGGGGAAGCACTTGAGAATGTTGGAAAGTATGGTCAGTGTTATTTGAACAATTTACCCCTCCTTAACAAAAATTATTATTATTAAATGAAATTACAAAGGTTTACTGTTTCTTTCTATCTTTGAAATATAATGGCCAGTGGTGCATACGAATGTGTGGTGGCTGGCCATGGGTGATCAGGCAATTTCATTTTTCACATTTAAAGATGCGCATTCAATGAATGATATGTAATACATTATGTTCCCACTCCCTTAACACTTTTGGACCTATGATTTTTGTCTATTTCCAGGACATAAACTAACCTTCATAATCCTGAAAGTGGACCACATAGTCAGCCGTTGACAAAATATTAGATGATTTATTACCGGCGAATTGTCAAAATCACAGGTCCAAAAAGGTTAAGGGAGTGAGAACATAATGTATGCAATGAACTAATTATCTTATTTGACTCCTTTACTTGGGTATTCCATGTATCATTGCAGAAACAACAAGTGGCAGGTTTTGTTGGTAGCTGCTTGTTTTGTTGATTGCTGCTACTTGTTGTGTTGCCGTCAGCTACCGACCCTAAAATCTCAAAAATCAGGGTAGCAATTTCTTTCTTTTTTTAAAGATTTAATTTTACTCAAATAGTCAAAATATTTCATTCTTGTTCTTGAGATGAATAAGATTGCTTGAATAAATAGATATTAAAACTGTTATCACACTAGAAACATTTTTAAGTAAAATTGACATTAACCAATGTTACTAACAATTTTAGACCAACCGACTGGACTTCAAGATTTTTGGCACTTGAGGGCAACACAACAAAAAAGTAAACCTAAATTCTGATGGAGCTTAGGCCAAAAAAAAAAAGAAGGTTTGTCTCAGATGACCCGCGCGCATTCCCGAAACCGCCCGCGTAAGCTTTTTTTTTTCAATTTTTTTTTTTTTTTTCAATTTTTTTTTTTTTTTCCAATTTTTTTTTCTTTTTCAATTTTCTCAAAATAATCTTGCAAAATCCAACTTTTTGACCAAACAAATGACGATCAGGTCTAAATTGAAAAAAAAAAAAAAAAAAATCCGCGGACCGCATTAGATTTTCAGTCTCTCATGTCATCTGAGACAAACCTTCTTTTTTTTTTGGCCTTAGGAGAGGTCGGTCATTCACCTTTTGGTTCAATAATATAAGTGGTCATGAGCAATGTCACATATGGATGGTTTGTTGGATTGTTATTGTGAAAAGTCTTGGGCATTTTATCCAATACTTAAGGGGGTGTTAACATAAAAAATATGCAATTTATCAAGCGCTGTAACTTTTGAACTATTAATGTGATGTACATGTATATATTAAGAGTATACATTTTTGGGAAGGAAATGAGTCGGATCCATTTTTGGTCTCAAATTTCACTAAAAATGCTGATTTTTAAAATTTTGACACAACAAATCACCTTTTAGGCTCAAATATTTCAGGACAACATAGCAAAATGTTACCTCAAAAATGTGCATTTTCAGTGAAATTTGATACCAAAATTGGCTCTTTATAAATATATACTTTTATATACATCACAAATTTCACATTTTTTTGGTTAACACCCACCCCCTTAAGATAAGAAATATCTGTCGACAGAACCTAACGAGTGAACTCCATTGTGGAGCAACAATTCAAAAAACATTCAACAACTCCCCCATACCTTGAGTACAGTAGCGAAGCGTTGTCGATTTGAGTTAAACAATGCTGCTATGGGCAAACATCGCGCCGATATCCGCACCACGCGGATGTTTTCACGCGATAAGCGATCACAGTCGCAATGTGTGCTATTTTTGGAATGACCATGCCAACTGTTTTCATCAAGTTTTTAAACTTACAGGAACTTAGTTATAGGTTAGTTTGGTCATTTTAGTTTTTCACAAATTGACGGAAATTGTTAATAATGAAGTACCGCAGGCCTGCATTAAAATATGTTCTTATTTGCATTGTCTATTTATGAAATGGCGTTTAAATCCCTAGTCGTTGTTGAACAGGATTAGGAGTAATTCTGTTATACCCTTCACAGAAGTATTCATAGTGCATGATTTTTAAGAACGACGCATTCTACCGATGGAGGTGTGTAGGGTATAACAGAATTATGCCCAGGATGAAATCATGTTTCAGCGTTGTGCATCACCACTTGACAATGGTGTTTGTGCGTCTGCGTGGTTTATTTCACGAGGGCAACGCCCGAGTGAAATAAACACGCAGCACGCGCAGAACGCAACGCTGAAACAAGATTTAATCCCTTAAGGGGGACTTAAGGAAGTTTTTGATTTGATTTTTTGAATTTTGTGAGTGCTGTAATTATTGAACTATTAATCAAATGCATATAAAAGTATACATTTTTGGAAAGGAAATGGATCAGAGAATCCAAATTTGGCGTCAATTTTGACCAAAAAAGTAGATTTTTTGAGAAAAATCACAAAATTCACTTTTTTGACCCAAATTTTTTTGAACAAAGCTTTGTGGTTTATTGTGATTTTCTC
This sequence comes from Ophiura sarsii, assembly GCA_035610835.1. Classification (NCBI taxonomy): domain Eukaryota; kingdom Metazoa; phylum Echinodermata; class Ophiuroidea; order Amphilepidida; family Ophiuridae; genus Ophiura; species Ophiura sarsii. The sequence continues at coordinate 64,964,545 of CM069443.1, read as the reverse complement.
AAAAAATCAACATTTTTGGTCAAAATTGATGCCAAATTTGGATTCTCTGATCCATTTCCTTTCCTTATACTTTTATATCCATTTGAGTCATGGTTCAATAATTACAACACTAACAAAATTCAACAAAAAACTTCCTTAAGTCCCCCCTTAAACAAAAAATCTGTTATCAATGTTTCTTACCTCTAAATATCCTTCAGGAACCAGCCCCCTGACACCTTCTGTGTTCTGTGCCTCCCACCATCCATCACCAACATCTTGACGTAATATGTTGAGTACTTCGCCTTCTTTTATTACCAGCTCTCCATTACTGGTCTCTCCTTCAAACTCGTACAGGACTTTTGCCTGGAAAATATGTAACATAAATAAATGAAATAGAATTTAAAACATTGGAATCGATAATTTAGTTGTGTGATGTTATGTAGACTTTTACATCACCCAACATGCTTGGTTGTTCCTCAAATCTGAAAATAAACATTTTTACTTCAAAGTGTAGGAAGTTTTTGAAAATAAATAAAAATTTACCTACTGATGAGTTACAACAACAAAATACCACCTTTGCCCACCCAGCTCAATATAAAGGTACATATTAATTTAATAAAAAAATTGCTGTCTTCGGCAGAATTTCCTACTACCCCCCCCCCCCCCCTTGAAATCTTATGGTGCATCCCTAACTCCCCAATGTGCTTTTTTCTTTATCGTATGATAAATGAGTCATCAAGAAGTCAATGAATGATAAGTATCATTAATTAAAGACGCCACACATCACCAACATCATTTGATTGAAACGATTGCAGACACAGTGTAAACAAGGGCACCGGTTGATGCATTTTTTTTAACTCAAGATATTAATTAACCTCAAGCTAATGGGGTAAGTTTATGATTTTCACAGCATCGAAATTTATGATTTTCACACCATCTAACCAAAGGTGGTAATCTAACCCACTACCCATTTACTCCTCATTGACCGTTTCAGATCCACAGAACGCCCGAGCATTCCTAGCAAATAAAGAAATATTTTCAAATACATTCAAAGAATCTCAAAAATGAAGCAACACATATATGATTAAGTTTGGCATGTTCCTTGTAACTTACAAGCAGAAAGCAAGGATATTACATATTTAGGTACAATTATTATAACAGTCTGAGATAATCTCAAAGGTCAAAAGTTAAAATTGAAACCCTAAAATTAGTTCGGATCCGAAAGGGTTTTAAATTTAAGCCAAAGCAAAGAAAACTGTGAATCATGACAAGAGCGGGGACAAGAGTCCAACATTCCAATAGCCCACTTGCCCAAGAATGACAACTACCCCCTCTTGGTTCCCCTTGTCAACAGTGATGCCAATCCCACAAATAAACCACAGGATTGGGCTACCTAGAGTTTTGCTAAAGGTTAGGCTGCTAGTGGGTTTTTCAAGCTTACAAACAATATAGGCTACTTCTGGTCAGGCCTCAAAATAAGAAATGAAGAGGGCATGCAATTTAAGGCAATTTGAGAGGGGCACCAACTTTCTCCAAGGCAAATTATGTACTTTTGAATGGAGTGAAAACAGCCAGAAATTGAGGGCATCAAGGCAACTAGGTGGGGCATTTGAGCCCTGCTTTTGGTTGTAAGCCATGGTCTAGTAGACTACATCCCCCAGCCGTCAATATCACCATCAGGTCACTGGCTGCAAAGATAGCGACGTAAGAGGGCGACAGAAGGAGAGTCTCAGTCTACATGGCCTAGACTGCACTTGAACTGCATTGGGAGACATTTCAGTTGGCAACACTGAATAGTGTCTGGCATTCTGCCTGGGATCCGGGGATCAAGGAAAGAGGCAATTTTCTACAAAATCTGACAACTGCGGGATTTCCCATTAGACAGTTGCAGAGGAGGTAAACATTTAAACCTTGTTAGACAAATACTGTAAAAGCTGAAAAAAAGTTGAAATATTCGCGGTGGTTTTGTTTTCACGCTTTTCGCGCAAAATCTTTTTCCGCGAAAATTATAACACACAAAAATATTGTTTTCAACATTCATGCAGTGCATCCAGAAGGTCGCCAGCGAAAAAAGCAAATAGCAAAAATGTCTATGATATCAAACTCTGCGAAAATATCTGTACGCGAAAATATTGGCTTTTACAGTAACAAATTATTTCTGTGACACATAATCCAAAGTCCAAAATGTAAAACGCCAATGTACATAATGTCACATACCGTACAAAAAATACAAAAAATACATTTAAAACAAAGGGGGAAAACCATTCTTGAAAAAAAATCACCACTCAAACAAAACTAATATCCAACATTGGTTTCTTCCAACTGTTTTAACAATTGAAATCCGCTATTATTTAAACAAACCTAACAATAACATACCTACATATAGGTACAATTTGCAGTGTCATTTTCTATATTAGTTTAGTGGGTGGAATTCGGTAGGGATGTATCCCATTTACATCGTTTCCTGAACAGACAAGTAAATAATACAGCACCATAAAACAGTTGGATAATTGGCATATTATTTATTTCCATTCATATTTGTAACCCAAAATATTTTAAATGTTCTACATCATATCAACAAAGCAGTGCAGCAACAACAAAACAAGTTTGTTTCCAGTAGTGCCCGCGCATTTCACTGAGACGCTTAATTCTTGCAAATAAATGTTTATATATAGAAAAAACGAAAATATTGTTAGGGCGCCATCTTTTGTCGAAACATTACTCAAAATGGTGATTGGCCACATACGGCAAACACAAAAGTGAAAATTTGCGGCGAATATCACATTTTAGCGAGCATAAAAGAAACAGAAATGCAAGGATTTGACTAAATAAAACCAATTCAAGTGAATCTCCACTATTAATTTGAGCAAAAAAATAAAAATAAAAACACTTATTTCGCATTTGACTTTTCAGGCTTACTACTGGAAACAAACTTCTTATTTTTTTGGCCTTAAACTGGTCTGCAAAAACAAACAAAAATTACGCTATATGTTTCTATTCTTAATCCTCTTTCTCTCACCGCCCCCCCCCCCCCCCCCATCTAACCCCCTTATTACACATTAGTTCCACAGCTCACCCCTATATATGAAAAAGGTAATCACCTAACCCCTTGACCTAATTCAGCTTTCATGACTATTGATTTCTGAAAAGCCAGACAAAATTGTTCAAACATAGCCAATTTGGTTATGGTCTTGCATGCCACATTAATACTCTAACAGTATTATTAATTAGAGAATTCAATCAATCTCACGGCTATCATCATTAGGCACAGTCATATCCGCATTTGACGCGTCTCAATCAAAGCAATGTTATCAACCTCATACATGTCATGGTTATATTAGTATTGACAAGTAATGAATTTCATTGCCCAACATCTGGAATTCATACGGCTATTAAATATTAAATGCGCAATTTGTACTCATAAAAATGACGAGCTTTTTCTGTCTGCCCGTCTGTAACACTGTCTGTCTCCATCGTCATCCAGCTTTAAATGCCATTATGGGTTCATGTTGTAATTTGACATTTGAAGCGCTGGTTTTGTGCCCCGCCATTTTAACATAAACCCTGGTTTAAATTTCAAGGGCTGGAACTTCAGATTTTTTTAAAACCAGCCAGTCGGGCAGGTAACTCACAAGATATACCTGCCCAACAGAAATCCACCAGCCAGTGTAACACACATACACTGTGAGTTCGATTTTTTTTTTACCCACCAGTTGGGCGGGTACTTTTGTATCTTCACCCAGCCCGATGCAAAAGTTACCCGCTATTGGGCAGGCAGTTGGGTGCTATTTCCAGGGCCTGTTTAAATAACCACCCACACTCATCCTACCGACCCACATCCATCCATCTACCACCAGCCAAAGGTGAGGTGTACAAAAGACAGAATTACTACCAGAAACAATTCCTAGCCGTTATCTATTGCTTTAATTTGGCATATAGTGGGGGCACAAAACCAAGACAGGCTAATCTAGACAAGGAGTGTGGAGTGACTGACTGCACAGTAACAAAATTGTTTAAAACAATTGTTTTATTATGAAAAACATGTCTATGGGAGTGCTTCCAAAATAAACTTTTCACCTGAATTTATCATCCAAAACAACAAAAATCTTGGTTTTTGTTGCCCAATTTTGCAAGCCCAAGGCTTCATGAAAATTACTTCTTTTATCAACATTTTGGAGAATAACCTTTTCCAAAACTAGATATGTAGTGTAGGAAAGCCAAGAGGATTAATTTTAAAATAGTCTCAAACAAACAATTGATCCTATCTTAAATATGTCTGATTTATACTATTCGGTAGCATTGACTTCTATTTTAATAATTAACAAGGAAATGATTGAATTGTCCAATATAAATGTATGGTATAGGAACAAATCTTCTAGTGGCTGTACCTTAATACTTTTTTATTGCTACAATCTATTGCTCTAATGCTTGGAATGCATATGGATGCAAATTTTCTATCCAAATATTGTTTTATTGTTACATTAACATTTTGGGCACCCTATACAGGTGTGTATGAGGAAATACGCTCAGTTATTTATTATATATAGCAATAGTCTGTGACAGTACATGTTTCAATTAGACCTGATCATCAAGTGTGTAGTTAACACAATCAAATGTACAGCTACGATCTATTGCTACAATGATTTGATGCATAGATGCATTTTCTATCCAAATATTGTTTTATTTTTTCAGGGTTAGAAGTTCCTGAAAGGTTGCAAGAATCCATTTAGATTGCAGAAGAAGAAGAAAAAAATTTGAGAATCTGTAGATTCACCTCCACTTGAATAAATAGCGTGTTAAAACACAATTTTTCTTAGTAGAATGAACTTTCTACAAGAATCTTTGGAAAATGGATTCTCGGATTCTCCTTAAACTTTTTGGGGCATCCTGTACAGGTGAGTGAAGAAAATATGCTCAGTTAATTATACAGCAATAGTGTGTTGACAATCCAAGGCTTTAAGTTCAAATAAATAAATAAATAAAATAGAAAATAAATAAATAAATAAATAAATAAAATAAATAAAAATATATATTAAAAAATAATAATAATAATAATAATACTAACAATAAATAAATAAATAAATAAATAAATAAATAAAATAAATAAATAAAAAATAAATAAATATATAAATAAATAATAAAAAATAATAATAATAAATAAATAAATAAACAAATACATTTTAATTAGTTAATAAATAAATAAATTAATTTAAAAATATTAAAAAAAATTAAAAATAACAGTTCGAGACAACAATAGAAAACAGAATTAGACCGAACTTGGTCAACTCCAAGTTCAAATATTTACCATCATCAATGGTCTACCAATGTACACAATGACAAGTGACCACAAATGACTCATTAAGAATTCTGAAACTAGCCTACACCAACCACCATGGCTATATTTATCCAATTGTCTCGGTCCAAAATTGTGCATATCATTATTTTGTTCCCAATAAACATTTCAGAGGCTATGTTTTATACTTTCTGGGATAGGCTAGAGCATTATTCAAAATGCTAATGATTTTATTTTGTAGGTCAAATAAAAACATTTTTTTAATTAGATTTTAATTGAATAACCTAGAAGTTTTTGAAAATACCAAGCGTATTTCATATTGGACCAAGTAAGCCAAAACAATCTACCATAAGGCGCCAACAAATAGTTCTGCTGGTGTCAAGACCTATAGGATAGGTCGGGTCAGTCAGGCTTTCTTTTCCTCCAAAATTACACAGAAAATCATAAATATCTGATATATGTTTGCAATTTTGGACAATTTTTAAATTATTTTAAACTGTTCATTTGAACAGGAAAAGAAGTATTCTTTCCCAATTTAAAAAAAATCTGGGTCAGTCGGGCTAAAAAGGGGTGGTTTTTTTTGGGGGGAGGTAATCTTTTACAATCTGTTTACATACAGTAGTGTGAATGGTTGTTGCCTTACAATTTTATTAGAATCCTTACAATGGACATAAATCTGTACTATTCATATTCATAAATCACAAATAATAGCCCATCTCCACCATAATACACAAGTTAAGGGCTACTACTCAGGCCTGCTACTACTAACATGTAGTAAATAAAATGGTAATTACTACAGTAAATAATAAAAATGGTAATTTTCACAGCAATAAAGAGTCCTCATTCTACAATACATGTGATATCTAAATAAAATTGCCCATTGATTATGGCAGTTTTCACAATCCTTTCCAATCTGTACACTTTTGATGTGTTTATGTATTTTCATTTTCACGCTGTTGAAGTTTTCTTAAAGCACAATAATTACTGAAGGGTGCAAATGTATACTTTTATAGCAAAAAGAGAGAAAAACCAGGAAAGTGATCCTCTATCTATGAGGATAACTCATCCCCCATCATCAGTACGTTCATCACCATGGTTACCTAATCTTGCCAATATGCATGCACTCGAAGACGGTAATGCACTGGTCACAGGGAGGTCTGATTCATTCATTCCTAGGATTTGTCCTATTCTAAGAAACGATGGATGCCTTTAACTTAAATGATGAATCTCTTGATACCGAATACGTATGGATGAACAAAGGCATTGCACAGGGTTTCAAACCAGTGACAAGTAGCGTGGTGGTAATAATAGATTGGTTTGAGTAATAGCGCAAAGTGATTCATCGTTTGTTGTCGTTATCTGTCCAAGATTTTCATATCCTAACAAACACTACTTGGGAGTATACATTGTAAATAGCTATAAATCTGCTAAATTGTATACATGACAATATACATGAGATTTTTGAATGATTTATCATGCAAATTTGGCATATAATAAATGCTTAACCTACTTTTTTAATAGCTATAAATCTGCTAAATTGTATACATGACAATATACATGAGATTTTTGAATGATTTATCATGCAAATAATAAATGCTTAACATACTTTTTTATAATTTTTCATTTAATCAAGGCAGCCAAAAACAGCTAAATGTTGGTTTAGTATAGCGCATCCCACAATGTAAGTTTTTACAGCCATTTTAATAATAACATTTTATTTTTTAATATTTGAAGAAGAAAAAAAGGAAAATATTTTTCTCCGCCAATGCAGTGTTTTACCTCATTTTTAATTTTCACCTTTAAAAGATTTTACTCAAGAGTGAAAAATGTTGACAATTTAATACATTGTTTTACTGTTGAAAATTTTCCCCATTGACATATATGTATCAATAAATTAATCAATTTTCAAAAATACTTACATCCTTAGTCAAATTTATGGAACTAAAATTATCTTGAAATTATTTTGTTTGAAATAAATACTTTTGAAAATTCATCTTGACGATTAAGGGGTCGTCCATAATTTTCGCCATTTACAGATACGTACAAAGGGAGGGAGGGGGTACATAACTTAAATGGTGATCTTGAGAGGCGGGCATTTTTTATCAAGCCATGAAATTTTCGCCATTTATTGCATACGTAACTCGAGGGGGAGGTGTAAAAAGTTATGTACGCTCTGTAAGTATGTGAAAATGACAATCATTTTGGACGACCCCTAAGGTCTATTTGTTGTCTTTCTTAAATGTATGTCACCTTTTAGTCGTTCTTGATCCTAGAAATTGAAAACAAAACAAATACATTTTGTGTTTTAGTTATTTCTTTTAGCCTTCAAACTAGTAGTGATGCAAACCCTGTATCACATCACACTTGGTATAGAAGTTCGTTTTTTGATGTTGCGTTCCTTTTCCATCTTGCGTTTTAACGCAATTTTCACTCACTTTCTACTGGTCAAATAATTTGTACTTAGAAATGTACATGAAGCGCATACAGCCGTTGAATTTCAACAATGGCTTTAACTTTCCAAACAAATTAATCTAATAATAATTATTAACTTTTTCTCAGTAAAGAAAAATCTCAATTTCACTCTTTTGTATGTACATTTTGTACACACAGGTCTCAGGCACCCAAATTGCAAACAAAATCTAATTTTTATAACAATGTAATAATACAAAATGCACACATTTACTCTTCTAATTCTACCCTTGACCACTAGGATCGATTGCAATTCCATACCATGTTAGAAAGTTATATCGCCACTCCATAGTCAAGATCAAGTTAAGAACATTATTTCCTTAATCACACAAACTGATAGAACTGTAAACTATGAACCCAAATTCAGCATAGGCCAGAGAACAAAGATGTTTAAGATTTGTTTATATGTTTGAAGACGATGAAAAAACACCTGTTCATGCGCCCGACCGACCCCTTTTTTCCTCTTCAAATTTTCCACAATTGTTGTTACGCTTTTTGCATTACCGACCTTTTTTTCTTCTTCAAATTTAAAAAATTGTGATTTTGGTGCAATTTTTTTTTGCTTTTTGCATTTTTTTTCAAAATATGTGGAAAGGTTTTGAAAATTCCCGCAAATGTTTGTAAAAAAACCCGCCTGACCGACAGACCCTACATGAGAGGTCCATTTGCCTGTAGAATAGGGGTTGGGTTTTTTCATCGCCTAGTGGGAAATAGTGATGAGAAAATAACAGCTGAATGTAAAACAAAGCATATTAATAACCCTAACCCTCTAACCGAGTTTTTCACTGGGATCACAATTTTGGAAGAGAAAATGCCAACTAAATCGCCGGGGACCCTCAGCTACTCGTTTGCACAGTATACCACCCTCACTTTACGTTAACATGATTGAAAACCGTCCGCACATGCACTTAGGCCTAGAAGTAGTATTTCTTAGCATTTGGGGGAGGGGGGCGGTAGGGTTAATAAATATGTGTTGTGTGCAAACATGTACAGGTTAAAAATGTTTTTAAATGGAGGCATTTATTAGAAATAATTTCACTTTTGGTGAAAAATGTGGTGAAAAATATGATACCTAATAGATTAATATACGGATGGGTGTCAGGATGTCCAGGAAATAATTAAGACCTTGTCATCCATTATGACAGAACAAAATAGTAGTAAGACCATCGATACCAAATACAACGTGTCATCATAACCACTAGATTAACCACTACCTGCTATAGAGGAATGTAAAAGTGGACATTTTTGCGCTACATTTATTTTCACGCTTTTGTGCTTGACACAGCTACCGCGAAAATAATACCACACAAATATATTTCTTCCGGTATATGTTTATGTGATTAAGCTACAAATGGTGAATTCAAAAATACGCAAAACAGTTCAAAGTCGGTAAAGCGCGAAAAACTGATCGTGCGAAAATGATCACTTTTATAGTATCACGTTTTGAGGGCACATATTGCCATATTAGGTCAACCGTTAAATGTGTGCCATGTATCTGCTTAGAAATCTGGACAACAAAGTGGGAAAGACAAAATGTCGATAAAGAGGGGTCAACCTATGAATCAAACAAACGGTATGACTGGATCCAACTATACAGATCTTGACCTAAATACAACTGAATAGTTCCTTAAGGTCAAAGTCTGACTGGCAAGACTTAAATAGACAATTCCAGCCAGCAAATGAACAACAAAACAACTCATTTCTCTGCACTGAGCAAGTTTGCCAATGTCTTTTCGGTTCAAATTAAAAATATTAAAGGGCTAAAATATATGATATTCATGAATTACACTACCAGTTCACAAAATGGGACTTGAAAATGGATACTCATTTAGGATCCATACAACCTACAAATTCCTACCCAAATATGATATTTTCAATGACACCCCTCCCCTCCCAACTGCCCGCCCACCCTCCCAACTGCCCCCCTTCCCCATCCCTCAAACCCCACAAAATAGCTACATGTCACTGTTCAAACTTTTTTCTCCCTCCCTGCCAAGAACACCCCCAACAAATATTGAGCAAAAGCGGACATGGTGAAATGAGACACCGGTTTCTAAATCCAACATGCCGTTTGATCTCGTACTACGGAAATAGTAATAGTAGACACTAAATATGTCATCAATAATTGCCTACGTCATCTTATGTGTCACTGCCTAATTGCCATTCCCATGGCGATCTAATTGGTAAACAAGGGATTCCTACCGTGCGGCCATCGGTCAAATTACTGACGTCCATTACAACAGGATGGATCAAATAACAACAATTGGGAAACACCCATAACAATTAAATACTGTAGAAGTGGTAGTGTTCGCCGATTTTCAGGCATTTCGCTTGTTTTTAAATTCATGATTTGAAAGTTCATTACATAAGACTTATAAGTTATATACCCAAAATAAATATGTTTGCATGTTTGAATTTTCACGGTAGCTGCTTAGTAGAGTGCGGAAAGCGTGAAACTGAATGTACATGTAGCGCGAAAAAGCGTGAAAATTAAAACAATCTGAATCAGCAGTAATTACAGTTGGTGTACCCAGACTAATCCTGCCCCTGTTAAAGAATTCAAGGTATATCATGTAATATTTTCCAGGAGGTGCCCTCAATCCACACACAAAAAATGGAAGCAAATTTTCTTACAGATTTATATTTCTGATTATGATAAATCATAAATATATTCCGAATTGAAGATTCCTAATAACCTCAAAAGCATGGTTTTAGAGTGAATTAAGAGTGAATTTAGACTAGAGTGAAAATATAAACTGTCAGGTTAACAGTTTATTTTCCCTCTTAAATTGTATCGCCCTGTAACCTGAACTGTATTTACGATTTATGATCAGAAATGTAAGTCAGCAAGAAAATCTAATTCAATTTTTTTCTCTCGAGGATTGAGGGCGTTCCCTGAAAAAGATCGCATAATATACCTTTAATTTAATGGTTTCTTTTGGTAAATTGTACCTTCATTTGAAAATAGATATCTTTCTGTCTTTTTCCCTCAGAAACATTTTTTATGACAAAAAGGGGCTATAAGTCCAAATGTTCTGCAGCTCTTTAATGTCTCACGGCATGTTTTCTAGGGTAGAGGTGGGCTGTCACATTTTTAAAAGACAGTAACCTTATCTTTCAACAGGTAGTACATATGACCATTGACACACACATATTGTGCCATTGTGAACCCTGCTGTCTGTTCGTCACACACCACTAATATTCGTCATAATACTATCCAACAATGTTTACATATTATTTATCATGCATGACATCATAATATTGAGGTCAACCAATTATGCATGTCAGTAAATATACATTTACTGTAAAAGTGGGAATTTGTGTGTTGGTAATATTTGTTTGTTTTCATTTTTGTAAATTGGAGCTTCCTTACAATAGACTTACATACAAAATGAATATATGTGCGCATATTTATTTTTGCGATTGCTGATTTTAGCGCGAAAAGTGTGAAAATAAATGTAGCGCGAACATTTCAACTTTTATAGTATGACAGCAGATGTCATATACCTGTCACATAGCTCAAGCTATTTTGGTTAAATTTAGACTTTGTCATATCAAGTAGCAGATGAACAATACCAACTATTTCACAGGGAGTTGTTAGTCTCAACTGACTTGAAATTTTTAAACATGTTGATGACAGTGTGGGTAAACATCTCCTTTTTCGCTCTTTAAAAAAAAAAAAAAAAAAAAATTAAAACCTGATAAACAGTTACCATAGCAACCTCAAACATGGCACAAATCAAAACAGTCATGTCATAATGAAAGAGTGAAATCTGCATTAAACCTGTATATTAAACATTGATGGTGAATTTACGCATATATGCAAAATGTGATATGTCACATGACATGCGACATTCTTTAGATTTGACACGTGTCAAGACACAAGAGCGGACAGCCATAAGGCACATACCCACGCGAAGCATCTGTCCCATACCAGCTTAGCTTGTCTGATCACGCCACTGTCATCACCAGCATAAACAACAAACCAACAGGTTATATTACCAACTCACCCGGACATGCATCCTTAATTACAAGACACACACACGGCGCTCCGCAATCGCAACTCCAATCCCAACAACCTGTTTCGCTATGTGGCCGGTTTCAAATTCAACAACTGCTTAATTCCAATATTATACATATAATCCAATTCTTGATTCCACCATATGCTGCCAAGCTCTCGAGTGCTATATTACAATCCTCGGATTTAAAAATCAGTTAATTCTTCATGGATAAATTGTATTCCTGTCTACATATGTACACAAACGTCTAGGCATGTAATATATTAGTGGGCGATTTCATTGGAAATCACATGTAGCCATGTGTGAGTGGTGTACACTCATGCCGACATCATACCAGGAAAATATCAGGCATCGATAAAACTCAGTCATGATTGGTCAGTTAGGCTATGGTTTGGCGGATGACTGTATGAGGGGAGACTAGACCATTTTAGGGATAGGGGTGGAGCTCACTTCCTATGATGTTGTTATTATTTTCATGAAGTGACATCATAATTACAATCATAATAATATACCATTGTTGTTCTGAGATTGTATTCTAATCAATTACTTCCCGATTCAATTCAAATTTCATTTCTTAGAATTAAAGGTATTAAGAAGGAGCACATTCAGTATTGAAAGGTAACTAACAAGTGGTGGTTTTATTTATCCAACAGATATCTTGGATCACTAACCATCTTAACAGTTCAGCGACATAAAATAATTTTGTTTACATTGAAATTTAGACAAATAACTAAATTTAACAAGTCAAAAAGTTTGCTAAATTTTAGCATCAAATTTTTTTCATCAATCAAAAAGAATAGAATCACAATAACAATGCATAATTGTTATTATCTTCAAAATACAATGACAATTTTCACGAGGGCTTTATTTTTTCGCGAATTTCGCGAGTGGACATGAAAATGTAAAATATAAACACGCAAAAATATTCTTTTGCAATAGAGTTACACTATAATTAATGTAGAAACTGCAAAATTAAAAATTTGTTGATAAAGTTTTTTGATAAAATTGACATCATAATTACATTCATAATAATATCATTGTTGTTCTGAGATTATATGCTAATCAATTACTTCCAGATTCAATTCCTAATTCATTTCTTAGAATTAAAGGTATTAAGAAGGAGCACATTCAGTATTGAAAGGTAACTAACAAGTGGTTGGTTTTTATATCCAACAGATATCTTGGATCACTAACCATCGTAACAGTTCAGCGACATATAACATGGTTGTTTACATTGAAATTTAGAAAAATAACTAATTTAACTAGTCAAAAAGTTATTTTAGCATCAATTTTTTTCATCAATCAAAAAGAATAGAATCACAATATGCATAATTATTATTATCTTCAAAATACAATGACAATTTTCGTGAGGGTTTTATTTTTCTCGAATTTCGCGAGTGGGCATGAAAATGTAAAATATAAAACACGCACAAATATTCTTTTGCAATAAAGTTACATTATATTTAATGTAGAAACTGCGAAATTAAACAATTTTGATAAAGTTTTTTTGTTGATAAAGTGACGTTATAATTACATTCATAATAATATCATTGTTGTTCTGAGATTGTATGCTAGTCAATTACTTCCAGATTCAATTCATAATCCATTTCTTAGAATTAAAGGTATTTATAAGAAGGAGCACATTCAGTATTGAAAGGTAACTGTGGGTTTTGTTTATCCAACAGATATCTTGGATCACTAACCATCCTAACAGTTCAGCGACATATAATATTTTTGTTTACATTGAAATTTAGACAAATAACTAATTTAACAAGTCAAAAAGTTTGCTAAATTTTGACAAAATCAAAAAGAATAGAATTAAAAAAAATAGAATCACAATAGAATCATGATAACAATGCATATTGTTATTATTGTTAAAATACAATGACAATTGACAATGACAATTTTCACGAGGGTTTTATTTTTCGCGAATTTCGCGAGTGGACATGAAAATGTGAAATATAAACACGCGAAAATATTCTTTTGCAAAAGAGTTACATTATAATTAATGTAGAAACTGCGAAATTAAAGTCTTGCACATTTTCCAAAAAAATAACAAAAATAACAAAAATATCTGTACGTGAAAATGACCACTTATATAATAGTTTGTTTGGTGGTGTGTTTTTTATCAAACTGATTAATTTTAACAGTAATTATTTTTAGCAATAATATCAGCAGCAGATAGTTACTTCATCAACACCAATTTCAGCAGTAATTAGCTACTTCATCAATGATAAAAGCTGCCACAAATTTCAGGGTTTTAGCCATTTTAACTACATTTTTAATTATGTTTGAAAAATGCTTATTTTTAGACAAAAAAATGCCTAAACCTTTTTACAATAAAAATGGCGCAAAATTTTTAAAAACAATCTTCCAAATTGGTCTTTAGTGGTCTATGAATTCTTTATTTGGAAAATGCTACTTTAAGCCCAAAAATGCCTGAACCTTTTTTAAACCAAGATCAAGATGGCGCAAGATTTTTTAAAGAATCTTCCAAATTGGCCTTGAAATTCTACTTTGAGACAAAAATGCCTGAACCTTTTTTAAAAAGTCAAAATGGTTTTTTTAAAGAATCTCCCAAATTGGACTTTAATTGAAAATTATTTTAAAAACATAATTTGCAGTTGATTTAACAGTAATCAAATTTGCTATAGGAGTCACAGATATTTGATATTTACACCCCACATGAAACTGTGAAAAATAAAATCCATCCATACAGAAAAATTTAGAATACATGAAAAGGATACCTTCATCAATCATCACTTTTGTTGGATCCATGATTTGGAAAAGAAATACAATATTACAGGATTATTTCATTGCACTCTGATTAATTACTTCCCTCATATTACGGTTTTGTGATAAATAAAATAACAGAATACACACACAAAACCAAGAATGCATGGCATAGGAAAAAACATTAAATTGGTCACTTTGAAACTCTGCTGTGAGTGTGACACAATTTACTTTATTTGCAGAGAAAAACTTATTTTTCAGCCTGAAGTGGGAATTGAAAATCACTAAGATATCGATGATCAGAACATGTCGACAGACTTTATGAGAATGCATCAGAAATGGTCTAGACAACATCAAAATAGCTGATCAGCTGGGATTGCCTCTAATCAAGACCATGTGCACTCCGGTATGAATGTGCACTCGGCTATGATGATAGTATCACACACATGTATCACCAAATCTTTCAAACCCTCCCCGAAGAAGAGTTCCCCTTCAAGCAAAAGTGAACCCTAACAATGCCAAATCCAACCAAATCCAATAGAAGTACTGTTCTGATGACCCCTTCTCTGCCACTGCAACTCATTACACAATCATAGGAAGGTATGATACATAAGTTTAAAATGCTGTTTGGGGAGCATGAATCCCTTAGCACATGAGTGGGCCCCAGTCGGGCAACCTTTTTGAATGAATGAGCCAGATATAAGGAGTGTAAAATTGACTGGGCCACACCAAACCAAATTTTCTAGCAATGACCTGCTCTGGATTTCAATTTTCAAACCTTTGATTCCGAAGACTTTCAAGCAATAGGTGTGTGTGCTAAATAACCTATCTTCACAAAAACGTAATCTCAATACAGTACAGATATGACAATTAATGGGGAAAATAGACCTACACATGTTAAGGAACATCATTTGTGCCGATAAATGCTAAACAGCTAGCTCATTTGTTTGTGATGTAAAATAGATTGATTTCTTTTTCTTTTTCTTGAGACATTTCGCGGGCAACAAAAAATCCACTGGCGGGCCGGGCCGTAGGTCGCCCACGCCCTGCCTTAGCGTGATGATGTACGATGGCTTGAACTCCCACAACGGCAGCCCCAGATGGATGGTCAGGAAGGACCCCATTTTGCTATCATTATTTGGCCCATTATTCCCCCCCCCCCCCCCCCTGTAGCTTTATTCCAACAAACCATTGTCTGGATTTTAGGGTTAACACAATAATAATATTACAAACAAAATTCCCACTTCAAGCAGATCGTCAAGTCCATTAAAACCTAACTCCCTAAGCGTGTTTGTGACAATTAAACTATCAGCAGAGAAAAACGGGTCAACATTCGGGAGGAAGATCACTGTTTGCTCATGCCCGGGATCGAACCCGGACCGCCCACGTGGTAGGCGGATGCCCAACTGATTGCGCTAACAGGGGAGCTCGAAAAAGTTAAACTTGGAGCTCGAAAAAGTTAACTTTATCGAGACCATTTGACAGCTCATCGAATCGTGCCATGAGATAGAACCGTGAAGTATGCGGTACAGCATTCAACCAATTCATACCCTTAATGCTATATAGACAATCATGTTCTAGCTATTGGTTGGTACGTTTTTCTGTCATGACTGACAGCTCGTGACTTTGGTGACAGCTCTAGCTATTGGAAACAACTATCATCACAACATTTGGCCAAAACATCCAATATTTCTGTAACAGTCAAAATCATAAATTTGTTCGGGATTTTCCTAGAATTTTATGAGCTGTTGGGCTTCTAGAAATAACCCATTATTTTTTGCTTGGAATAATGCATTTCAAATGTCTTCTCCCCCCTCAGACAAATTTAGGTTGTAAAGCAGGTTTTATCATACAAATTTGTAAAGGGAAAGGGGATGAACAGCGATGACCTGTCATATCTGGATCCCAAAATGCTCAACCATGGGCAATTGATACAATATTTTTTGAAATATGAATACAACACACCTATTTAAGGCAATTTTATTTTAAATTTGATCTAAAATAACAGAAATATGTAAAAAAATGGATCTCCATTTTAAATGTCTTCATAAAGCAAGCAATTCAGATGGCGGACTACGGCCACACAGAAATACTGTAAAACCACTTAATTTCGCGAGGTATTTAATTTTGTGAATTTCTTGAGGACGTTAAATTCGCAAAATTAAATACCCACAAAATAAACCATGGTAAAAGTTTCAAATCAGATTCAAATTTTGGAATCGCGAAATTAAGTCCTCATGAAAATGTTGGCTTTTGGTAGTTCGCGAAATAAAGTACCCACACATTTAAAGTGTTTTAGTGACAAATAAGTCTCATCAGAAAAGGCAAAAAAACCATTACAATCTGTAAGTGGGGCTGAAGTCCAAGAGATGTATACAGGTAATCAGAAAAAGAACACACCTTGTTAGGTTCACATCGAAAGGTTAAAAGCCACATGCAATGTATGATTCATCATAAAGCTATAGATTGTCACGTTTTGATGTTACATTGTTAACCGTATATTCCATTCTTATGCGACAAAGAAAGGAAACCCTGTTCTACTGGCAAACGTACCTTTCAGGTAGGGTCGGTTACGCATTTTTTCAAATATACTGTTGACATTTTAGTGAATTTTCAACAATTCTCAAAATTGTCCAAAATTTAATTGTTTTTTTAAATGTTCAAAAATTTAAAAAATGTTTGAAAAAATCTAAATCTAAATTCAAAAAATTAGGGCAGGCCCTCCATTCATGAACTCAAAAGACAAAAACAGGTTTTTGTTGCCGCTGTATTGAAATAAAAGTGATTACATTCATAGATTATGCTCAACTTCTCATAGACCATTACCCTCTGATTGGGAAAATGGACCCAAAACCCACAACACCCTCCATATCATGCCAATAGACCCTATTCACGCAGCAGCCATTTTCTCAAATTTGCCACCCAAACCTCGTTCCCGTTATGTTTACCAGTGCCTGCGTGACTTCTTTCGCATTGTGCGAGGATCTGTACGCCACACGCGTTGGTACCACACTTCCCTCACGGTTCTATAGAGTGCGCCGAGGCGCAGATAGACCAAACGGGAATGAGGCTTGGGTGGCAAATTTTGGAAAATGGCTGCCGCGTGAATAGAGTCTATTAGTTACCCTTTCAGCACACTCCAACAAACCTATCCATCCATTGAACAAGTCGTTGATCAATGCATTACGCATTAAGGTATACCTGGATATGTGTCGCTCTACAAAAATTCCCTAAACATGCAGTATGATTTGTGCTGGACAACCCTAAACATCTAAACATGGGTCCCAAATCGCAACAAAAACCCCACAAAAACATGGGTCCCAAAGCGTGAAAAAACAGCAAAATCAAGCCATTTTTAAGGTAAAATCACCTTAAAAGTGGGTCATGATTTCAAACGTCCAGTGACACCCCCCCCCCAAGAAATCATTTCAGTTCCTCCCCCCCCCCCTTGGGATTATGTCATAGTATCATTCCAATGAATACTGCTTATCATTACCCAACTGATTCTATAATGCACTGGCTAATCCATGAACTCAAAGACAAATCCCATCACTTGCGTCACTCGCCAGATTATGCTGCGATGTCACTCCACGGAGGTAGATGAACAGAGTACAGATTTATTATAAAACACCATTTATATGAACCTACCATATTATTATTGTGATTGAAATGCTACAAGCCAATTGAAATTCATGCTGATTAAACTGTGCTGACATCAAATACTACAACTGCCTACCTGGGAGCGGAGCTAATCACATATATTCTCACAACATAATACATTTACCAGAACTATCATGTCACATCAAGCAATCTATCTTGCTACAGTATATTCAAGAGTTAAA